>CM077112.1:4963946-4992806 GCA_039619505.1 Cimex hemipterus | reverse complement strand
ATTCAAAAACTTTTAAATTTACAAATTAGTCATCTCAATAATGTGATGACACTCTGGGTGAGTTCTGTAGGAAATTAGGTTTAAGGATTTTACTAAAGGGTTTAAGAGAGCCCATGGGTTCTCTTTCGCAAGCTAGAAACCCCTCAGATCTTAATGAAGCGCTCAATATGCTTACTAATGATTTTCACCACCAATCCACTCAAGGATCCAAAAATTTTGGACAGGTAAGAAACACAAAAGCGTATACGCCTAGACCGTTCAGGTACCCACCGATCCACTCCGGACTCCGAACAGTATAGACCCTTTTAAAATTAGAATCCTTGTGTAAAATTGTAGTTTATATTGAATAAATGTTTTTTTAAAAAAATGAGTTTCTTACATCGAAACCATAACTTATATATATATATAAAATAATCGAAGGAGTTTCAATTCTGCCATCGCTGTACAGTTGATAGTATTTACTGATATTATTCTGTAATATTACGTATTAAAGACAAACAATACAACATCTGAAAGCAGTGAATTGTATAAATCCAGACGTGTAATTTTTAAAATTAAAAGACAGAAAAAGATAAGGCTTGAAATATGTGCTTGGGAGAAAAGAGATAAAGGAACTACGTGAGAAAGAAAGAATTGCTTAATTTCAAAAAGAAAGTTTGGCTAAAGGTTACCCAAAAAAAGGCTAAAATTCGTATTTTTTTCATTTCGCCTTTCACCCCGACTTTAACGATTTGCAGTAACAGTTAAAAAGTTTCGAATAATAGAGGGTATAAGGGGGGGGGGTCATTATACCCGGTTGTATTTTTAAAAAACAGCAAATGATTTTTCTACACCGAAATGCTTTTGTAATAATTTTAATGTGTGATGTAATTCGCGTAAAATAAATTGACATGAAATTAATAATAAAGAATATTTATATTAATTAATTATTCCATATTGAAAGTCAAAAGCAGATGAAACCTTGTAAATTAGTAGTCTGAACGGAAGCTGTTTATATTTAGCAGTTAATTGACCAAATTACATCTTTCAAATCGCGAGCCGAAGGTCGTGGGTTCTAATCCGGCTCGTAACAATAAATTTTTCATTTCAAACAAAACCTTACAAAAAAAAAACAATTCCCTACATTATGACAAATGATTAAACTATTTGAAAATATCCTTATTAAAACGATGGTGGAAAAACTAATGTAGAAACTTCTCTCAGCTCATCAGTTTGGTTTTCGACCTGAATATTCCGCACTCATTCTAATATTTGTCGTTTTAAACCTTTCCGGCCGGGAAAGTACCGTAGGGCTACCAATTCCTATCCTTTAAAACCAAAAATTTGTATTTGATAGACTAAAAGTAGTATTATTAATAATTCTCTAATTTAGTAGTCCGCTTGGCCATTGAAGCATTACAATTAAGGTTTTTAGTTGAGATGAAAAAAGTTAATGAGACGAGCGGGATTCGAACCCACGACCACGGCTAGATACGCCGCTATTCTACCACTTGATCTATCTTGAACTCGATCCACTTCATCTCAACTAAAAACCTTAATTAATTGTAATGTATCAATTGGTCAAGCCGATCACTAACTGAATGTGAATTTAATTAATAAAATGAAGTACACTTCGCTGAAGCTCTCCGTGACCATTTCATTTGTCGTCGAGAATCAAATCCGATTGCAGGACATTTGAAAAATGGCAAAAAGGAGGGGGAAAAAGGTGGGTTTGAGATGGGATGTTGATGTCCAAGATAATTTTTGGATTATAAGTGGACCGGACTGATAATTTTAAGAAAATGCGGCGCCATGAATGCTAAACCCGCACGGCCGCGGAGTGTTGCAGAAGTGTTGGCTGGCATACAAGCAATATTAAATGTGCTCCCAAATTTTAAAAATCAACATGTCCATAAACTATTGTTTATATTTAAAATATCAAATAAATAAAAGTAAATGATAATAGAAAAAATAAATAAAATTCTTTTGCTTCCAACGTTTTTAATTTTTTTGTAAATATTATTTGTATCTTTTACATGTATACATTCAGTCAAAGCAGGTTTGTATTCATCATCTTTTTATAAAGATTTTTAAGCATTTATGCCAACAATAATACATATAATAAATATAGGAAAACAAAGTTTTTTTCAATTTGCTGGTGGATTTCGTGATGTTTTTTATTAATATAAAATGATTTCGTGACTATAAAAAGTCAAATTGTTCAAAACATTGATGATAAAAACCAAGCGGCTGCTAGAAAGTGGAGGTTTGATTTTTCCAAGCAAGTTCCGTTCATTCGACTGGATCATTCTTCACACTAATTCAGCGTTTAACGCGTTACAAATCAAAGCTTTTTGGTCTAAACTCTTCGAATTAAAGATCAGTCCACATACGTTTACTGGTCAAAATTGACATATTTAATTATTTCAATTAATTAGACTTTTTATCTAAAGTCTAGACTTTCTATCAACCAAGATTTTTTTAATGGCCTCATGAACTTTACATATCTAGCCAGACTATTGTAATTATTTATTGCGTATTCGTTTTTTTTTGGGGGGGGGAAGGGTATCGTGAAAAATGGCCAGAGGCGACGGCAGGAATCGAACCCGGGAACTACTAGCCGAGAGTAGTTAACCACTCGGCTACCGCGATTTTAGATTAAAAAAATATAATTACTCAAAAAATTTACAGTCAATATTACATTGTTTCTCTGAATACGGGTAGTCAAAGTTTGTTTATTTTTAATGTGTCTGAACTGTAGAAATATGTGATCTCTTTTGTGAATACTACTGTTTTTTTTTTTTTTTTTTTTTTTTTTAATTTTATTTTATTTATACATCTTTGCTTTTAGTTAATTCAAACCAAACATTTCCAATTGTAATGTAAAATAAACTCCGCATTTCACTCGTTAACGTCACGGCTTCCCTTATTTGATAAATTAATTAGCAATAGTGTGATAAATATTTGGAGATTATGAGATGCGGTCTTGTGTGACGTGGGTTTAGAAAAACATTTCTTTATTGAGACGTTTCGATCTTTATTGAGATCACCTTCAGAGTCTGCGAACTTCGAAACATTGATGATGAAGACCAAGCGGCTTCTAGGAAGTGGAGGTTTGATTTTTCCAAGCATGTTCAGTTCATTTGACTGGATCATTCTTCATAGTAATTCAGCGTTTAAAGCGTTACAAATCAAAGTTTTTGGTCTAAACTTTTCGAATCAGATAGCAGTCCACATACGTTTACTGGTCAAAATTGATCTATTTAATTATTTAAATTAATTAAACTTTTTATCTAAAGTCTAGACTTTCTACCAACCAAGACTTTAGATAAAAAATAAAATTAATTGAAATTGTTTTTTCAAAAAGTCAATATTACATTGTTTCTCTGAGTACAGGTAGTCAAAGTGTGTTTATTTTTAATATATCTGAACTGCAGTAATATGTGATCTCTTTATTCAATATAACTGTTGTTTTTTTATTTCATTTATACAACTTTGTTTTTAATTATTTCAGACAAAACATTTCCCGTTGTAATGTAAAATAAACCCCACATTACACTCGTTAACGTCACGGTTTTACTTATTTTGATAAATTAATTAACAACAGTGTGATAAATATTTGGAGATGAGTTGGGTTCTGGTGTGACGTGGGTTTAGAAAAACGTTTTCTTTATTGAGACGTTTTGATCTTTATTCAGATCATCTTAAGAGTCTGGAACTTACAAGCATCGTTTTAATTATACTGTTGCATGCATGTAGGATGGGACGAATACCATCTGCACTACAATTATTCAGAAATCGTAAGTCGCGGTCTGGTGTGATGTAAGTTTCAGAAAAACATTTTCTTTACCATGCCAACGTTTCGATCTTTATTTGAGATCATCTTTAAGGTTCAAAGTGTTTGTAGTCTTTGTAGATTAGTAAATTATAAAATATTACGTTCCTCAAATGAGTCTATTAGTACCGGTAAAACATTTGTTCATCAATAAAAAGAAGTATTATAAATTAGAATATCGCATATTATAAAGCTGGGATTCTGTTTTAGATAATACTGTCATTCGACGATCAATGGCTGGGCAAACATAGAGCAGACTGATAAAATAAAATCAATAGTTTCGGTGACGAAATGAAACCGTGAGCGCTCTAAGTTGGATCAACAATATTAATTTTGCGAAGTCGGTCGTGAAATCATATTATTAAGCCGGCATACTGTTAAAATAATCGACCTGATTAAATAATCAGATAAGTACATAAAGTTGAAAATTAAAACGCTGAAATAAGGGCACGTAAAAGGGCAAAAAATGTAGAAAAAACCGTGCATAGTAATATTTTCATATAATTCACTTTTCTTATAAGTCACGAGAGATTTTTGATAGATCAGTAATTTTCTTTATCTTAAGCCGTTTATTAATAGCCGCATAGGTTAATACTTAAGATACTTTGTTGATTAAAAAAGTCACAGCAGAATGTTTACAATAAACAATCAAATCTCATAATTTAGTACTGCTCATTTACAGTTAGGCATCGGCAGTGGCCGATTGGTTGGAGCGCGAGAACTCCGACCTCCCAAACTAGCTATTCTGTGTTCGAATCCTTGCTTATCTTGGCCTTACTGCCGATTTTTGTATTAAAAAATTTATCCGTAATATATCAGAGTGTTCCAGGAGTATTTCGAACTCTCAAGTTTACTGTGCTGGAATATTCTATGAGGTGGAGCAGGCTTTGGATAAAGATGGGCACGATAGGTTGTTATTCAAGCTCGAACGCGTCTAATACTCCGCATATTGCAAACGTTATTCAAAAATCCCACCGCTACAAAAGATGATTTCGACTTATTAGGATGAGGTAAGCCGGTCAAGTCACCACACGTTCTGATCCTTTCTTCCCTCATGGAAAACTACAAAACTTACTCAGTCTAAATGGCGGGGGACGAGTGGAAAATCAAAATAAATACTGTATTTAATTTTTTTCACTTATAAATTCATCTTCAAGACCAACTCAGTACCTGACTATCTGAAATAAGGATAAAAACATATTATATTGACCCATTTAAAAAATACGTGACTGGTCAATCTAAATGTAATCTGGCTTTTAAAGTTGTTAACCGTGGGTCGCCGAGTTTTCCTCAAGGTTTTTCTCTGTGATCACTGATAGTTATAGTTATGTTAAAAAGCGTCAGCCTATTTATACCACCATACTCAATATTTTCCAATATCAATTATTAACTAGAATTCATCAATTAACCATTAGCCTGTTCCTAAAGCTCTGATATCCGTGAGTATCTTTCAGGCCTGGGTTTTTATTAATCCCAGGAGTCGTTTTGGCTAAAACATCGTAGAATTAGTAATTCTGCATTTTTTCGATAGCCCTTTGATCAACTTTGCACCCCTCTCCTTGAATATTGTTACAAGTGAACATGCAAGAAAAAAAAAATTCTTCGGCACCGGGGCAGCCGAGTGAGGCCTTTAAAAGGCTGAAGAAGCGCGGGTGGCACTTGAAAGGAAGTGGTCAAGGGGGCCTCGGTGCGGACGAGCAAAGCCAGAGGGTAAAAAGCAACGTGACTGAGTTCTATTCGATTAATTTTTGGATTTTTTTTAATCGACATCGTGGACTGGAGGGTTCGTGTGTGCGAGGAGAGAACCGCTCCGTTACGACGAGGAAAAAAGGACGCGTACGAGGTTTGAACTTTTAAGTGAGACTAGAAGATTGGTTCCTCGAAAGGTTTTTTTTCTTTGTAATTTTGAAGACGCTTGTTTAATTTTTTTTTTTTTTTTTTTTGTTTTACTTGTAATACAGAGGACATTATTATTTTACTACCTTGTTTTTTATTATTGTTTCCCCGAGGGTTTCACTGTTCCCCCGAGAGGAAGATAATAAAATAAAAACAGTGTGGCGCTCGATTACTTCTCTTTTGGGGACGAAGCGGCTACGAGAAGAGGAAAAAATCTTCACTGAGCCCCAGGTACCACCAAGGAATTGCCAATGACCCGGCGAGGAACCGTAACAATATATTTCCGTTGAACCATTTCATGAACGTTCGTGGTAATTTGTCGGATATCTCGGAACCCTTTACTGTGTATTCCTAGGAAGCCAAACGAGGTTAATTATGTCAGTATCTGACAGAACCTTGGTGCAATTTCAAACGGTTCTGAACTTTAGTAACGATGAGGTAGTTGTTTTCGTAACGCCTGGCTGTCCAAATATGTAGATACCCATATTTTTTATGGTGAGTGGCATATTTCCCAAACCTGACATAAATTTTAGTTCTTGGTTAATTTTCATATATACGAGCTCCTGGCCAATTTCTTAAACTAACCCCCTTCATTTACTTTAACGTGAACACCGAAAAATTGATTAGCGTAGTTCAATACAAGAATTATCACCGTGTTCCAAATATTTTCGTTCTTTTGTCCTCCGTCTCCTCATAGATTAAGGTGTATCCAATTACAATAACATATCCATCAAATCCATTTCGATTGGCCCTTATTACCCTTGTATAACACGAAGAGATACAATCAGCAGTGTTGGCTCCGGAGGTTATTCGAACCTCTGATGGTCGTCTCTTGAGAAGGCTTGTTCACGGTTTCAGTCGAAGGCCCAGCATAATACTTCACCCTTGATCATCATTTTAATCCGATCAAGTATATATCCTCGCTGTTCAAAAAAAAAAGTGCCGTAAGTAAGTACCAAGTACTATCAATTACCAATTACCTAAGCACCACGTATTCCTTGTTTTCCTATATTGGACGTGGTTTTCATAGACCACCAGGACAAATATTCTTGCTTCACCATTGGCCGAATCTAGTCCCACCTGATGCTCAGGATCGTTTCGACGGTGACCTGGTATCCGGAGGCACGGAAACCGGCGATTAGGACTTGGAGGCACGCATGTTGCTATCGCATCGCGTCCATGTCGTGTCGTCCAAGCGCCGAACCCGGTATGGAGGACTTAATTTCCTACCGAATCTTCAATTACTTTCATGCGAGTAGGATAGTGCCACATGTTCCTGAATTAGCCTGTGATTTATGTCTCTAGCTTCTCCCTGAATGAGAGGATATGTTCAGTAGTAGATTCAGGAGGGCTTTCAGCGTACCTAATTGTCATATTCTGTTACATTGTCTTTTATAACTTATTCGTTTTATCAGGGAATAGTGAAGAACCTATATATCACTTTGCCATACAGTCTGTACGATGTCCCGTGTTATTGAGGGTAAGTTATTTGTGACAAGAGGTTGAATCATCAACGGCTGAAAGTTGCCCATATTGATTGTCTTCAAAGTGAAAATATCCGCTTTTAAACACAGCAAACCATTTACGGATCGTTCTTTCCCTTAAACTACCATCACCATAGATATCATATTTTTTCAGCCTGAGGAGGAGAATAATAAAAATGCATTAAACGATGATAATGGAAATTTTTCACTCTATTTTAAATTATCACAACACCTTGTAAAAATTGAATATTTATCTTTAATCTAATCCCTTTTCAGAGTACATAAACAAGAACGAGTAAACATTGCTTCAAAACAGATGATAAATAAACTCGAATTATTAAAAAAAGCCTCGAACGTATTTTCGCTAAAAACATTGTAATGCAGGATCTAAAAAGTGGTACGTATAAAACACCACTTTATATATTTCATTTATCCCCCTTTTTATTGATTATTGATTATTCTTTTAGAGAAAAGCAAAATGCGAGTACAAGGAATTTAGAATTTTGATGCAGGCCAGAACACAAGAAATGGCTTCTTCTTCCGAAAGGTTAGAAAATCAAAGAAAAGCCTTCTTTCTGGGAAATAAATTTCACTCAACAACTAGAATCAGATAATTTAAAATGTTTCGGGAGGTGAATTCAAAAAGCTAGAAGTGATAAGATAGTCGTTTGCTGTGATATATGATATTTTCTAAGCGCTATCTAACAAAAAAACTATTGTTCAGTTTTCATTTTTGTTTTTCACTCTATTGTCGGTTCTATACATTTTTGCACGTATTGTTTATAGATCATCGGGTTTTCTCTTGCAATCACCGATTGCATTGTATTTTTTTATTTTTTTTTTATGATTGGCGGATCTAATTGTTCTCGATGGTTTTGTTTCAACCCCACCGAGTGGACTGTGATCGGGTGCATCAACGAATCCATTAGAAGTAGATAATTTTATTTTAAAACCACGAGATCCAAAGAACTCAAGTGGAAAATTTCCTAGTTATCAACACTGTTCGATAGTAGTTAATAAGTTATTATAATTAAATAGAAATTATTGATGTTAATATTTTTATCCATGGCAAAATATAATTATAGACATATTTATTGTTATAAAAAAGTAAAATACAATTTGAACGTAATTCGTTTTAACTGTCTTGAGCTTATGTGCTAACGCAATATCATGTGAGCAGCCTGAAGTTTCGGGTTGCCGTATCGAAAGGGAGGCAGGAAATTAAGCCCATAATACACGTCAGGATTCAGTTACCAAATAGTGTAAACATTATCTGTGAAGTTAATGATTTTCCTCGCCCAACAAGCAATTCGGTTCTGAGGTCCAAGGAAACGCCTGGACAGAATTAATGTCCCACCATGGAATGCGAGGAACCATACACCATGGGGCGTACTTTTCTCCTGAGCGTCTCAATAACCCATTTTTCACCCCACTGTAAAAAAAAACTTGTTTTCAATCTTCCAATGTCCAATTCAGACGTTCCCGTGCGAGTTGAAGCCTGGCCATTCTTTGAGCTTTGGTAAGAAAAGATACACGAACCGAATGCCAGGCCGTGAGGCCATTTTCAGTTAAACTTCTACTTCCAGCCTTGAAGAAAATAGAAACATTTCGAACTTGTTTTATCAGATTTCCTATCTCATTTCCCGTAATGTTTCTGTTTTGTAGAGCTCGTTGATGGACGAAACTACAGTTTCTCTCGTCCGTAGACCTAGGTCGATCCTATCCTCGACTTCTAGTTTGAAGCCTTGTTTAGTGACTGGGAGTTTTGTGGCCCTGAGAAGGGCCGGTGTTGAGTTTGTAGAAGCCGTGACCGTGCGAGTGGTGGTCTGTGACCATGAGTACTCCGTTGGCTGAGGTCCGGTCGTAGTGAGTCGGTTGACTCCGCAGAGGCCGAAGTACTGGGGTGCAGCAATAACCGAGAGCAGCGTTTGGCGTCCGCGGCCAAGTGGGTCGTTTAGAAGGCGGGATCAGGTTAATGCTGCGAGTACTTGTTGTCATCGACGGTGTTCCTTCTGTGGCGGCTCATCGGAATGACGAGGAGTCTTCTGATGTCATCCATTAGTGATGAGAGAAATCGTCTTGTGGACGAGTCTGCTTATGTTGTCTATTAGTGATGTTTGAGACCTCGTCGCATGGACGAGACTCCTTCAAGCGAGGCAGTGCCTCTGCTTATATAGAGAAGTGCTCTACTCCGATTGGCTGCAGAATGGAGGGCGAGAACATTCTACGGATCGTAATGGCATCTAGCGGTAGCTTCAAGAGGCCACTACACCTTGTAATTCTGAAGCCCCGCAAACCCTCCCAATTGTAGAGGGATTTACACTCTGTCACCTAGCGACTTTGCGCTGGTTGTATCCTTCCTTCCTCCAGTAATGTGCAATTCTTGTTTGGAGACCTCACAGTTTGGGCAGAACGCGGCAGAACGTTCCTTTTGTCATGTCGTATTCCATTTAGGATGCTCAGACATAAAAAGTAGGGTAAAATGGGAACACGTAAAAAAAAGAGAATAACGCGCGGACGAAAACAGAACAATTTTACAAGACATGTTACAGGGGGTGCAGGCTGCACTAGTACAACTAACATCTATTATGACCCCCCCCCCAAAAAAAAACAACTAAAACATGTAGTTCCCCTATTCAGGAAGGTTTATAACACGACTTTTGGATGAAAGATCCGATTGTTGAAAAAATGTACTGAAGGCGTTGGTTCTTGGGTTTTAACTAGAATATCGGAAGTTATTCATAAGTTATCCAAACATTCCCGTGACGTTGAAAAACGTTCTATACTGGGAAACACCGCAAATTAGCGGGACTGCAGTCCCTAACAGGCCACGCCTATCTGGGCTTACGCCTGAGTGTTACGCGCTCGGGCGAAAAAGAGAAACTACAAAATCAAAAGTAGGCAAGGGCGAGGAGCCGAAAATATGAACCCAAGGCGCATTTGAAAATAAACCAAATTTGTTTGCTACAAGACAGGTGTGTCATAATGAATTTGTCAATTTTTAAAAAATATTTTTTACACTAAGTTTACAGTGATGGTTTCTAAAAAAATATAAAATCCTTGGTGTTTAACCTAAAAGGATTCTATTTCAACTGAACTTTACAATCTTAACAACGAGGTTAATTCTATACAAAACATGAAACTTAGTTTATATAAAAATCCGGATGTAACTTAAAATTATCTTAGCTCGCATGTCCTCTTATTTTTCCTTTTTAATGTAAGGTCTTGGTTGAAATGAAAATTTAGTGTCACGTACGGGATTCGACGTTCCCACCTTCACGACCTTCGGCTAAATCGTTCTCAACAAACACCTTACATTATAAAAAATTATTTGATATAACTAATATGGTCAATTAGACCATTAAACATAGATGGAATCATTCACTTTATTCTCTTTGAGATCGTTACGAATTTTTTGTTGCATTAATTTTTTTTTTATTGATTTTTTTAAATTCAAATAAGCAATTTCGACACGACCAGTCAATTTAGCCAAACCCAGTGATCAAACTGATCCAATTTACCCATCGACCGATTTGGCCACTCCCATTGAGAAATATCAACTAACTTAACCACGCCCATCAATCAAGACGAACCAATTTAGCTACGGCCAATGATTAAAGTAAACTAATTTAACAACGACTGTCGAGAAAAATTAGCCAATTTAGCCTCGCCTAGTCATCGAAACCTACTAATTTAACTATGTCTATCTACGAAAATTTACGAATGTAGCTACTACTAGTCACTTCATCCTAACAAAAAATAGCGCCCTGGGTAATTATGTAACAGCGGATTGTTAATACAGTTAATACAAATAATTTCAGTGCAGGTAATTTCAAATTATATATATGAAATTTCTTTACATTTTTTTTGTTACAAAAAAGTAAATATTTTTCATTTTTCACAGTTATCTACTAGTTAAAGAAAGTTAATATTCATTTCGTGGTCTGAAAATTGTTCAGTAATTTAATCTGGAGGATAATTGAACTAAATTTAGTGTCTTTTCCACCCTAGGGCATGCGTTTTCCTCCTTGGCAGTAACTGTACTGCATAAACCCTCCGGTTTCCTGCTAGCCTTACCTGATCAATACTGACACGAAAACTGTCTATTTTCTTAAATACAAATAAAAAATTATTTTTTGTTACAGTACTCACGTCAAACCATTCAAAAATATATATATTTTTGTAATAACCATTCTAATGAAATAATTTAACTACAGAAAAAATTGGAAAGTTTTCTATTACGAACGTTTCATGAATATAGCATTGGGGAATGTGAAAAATAATTGCCTAAATTTTATTATATTTTAGTACTTATAGATATCGTAGCTGATTATATTAAAATTTCGGTCATTGAATTTATTTTCTTCTTGATAAATTATTCGAATGTTTAAAATAACAGAAAAATAATCGATGATTCGTTAACAAATATGCTTATTTTTTATTAAATATTTTTTTAACGTTATAAAGCTTGTTCTTTCTCGTTCATATTTTCCCTTCAGAGATTTGGCCGGTGGAAAGACGATTCCTCCTGAGAATATGTCGGTTACGCCCTCGGAGTCGGTACAGAATACGAAATCGTTACGTGAGATAATTGGAATTTTAAAATAACCTTTGTGAAAGGAATCAGAATAATAAATCATTGATACATACTAATCCAATATAGATTAAATATTTTTTTTTATTTGTGTGGAAAGAGAGATAGGATCATTTGAACACGACTGCGGATAAGCCACACTAGGTTAACACGCGGCGATCTCCGAATCGGAAAGAAACCTAGAATTTGCCCCCTGTGTGGTGCGGTTGTCACATATCTTAGAAGAATGCGAACAACTAGCGCCACACAGGAGCTACGACCTCCATCTGACGTCAAAAGTTCTCAAGGTATACCATGTTTTTTTTACTTCATTTATTTATATCTAGAACTGTATATGCATGACATAACCAGCAGATTGGATTTCGTACTGTGTGTCTGGCATTATGGGCGTTATGGAGAAAGCAACCCTTTGGCAGCCGCTCTGGATTAACAAAATGATATTAATCATTTAAGAAGTCCCTTATCCATGCTCTTTTCAGGCGTTTACGTGGTAATTGTGGGGAATGGAGTGATTGTATTTGTGTGTTGGTGTGATTTTGTAATTTACTATGAAAACGTCTGTAATATGTTTTGATGGACGAAAAAACTGTTAGGATTTGAAGATCTCTGTGATGTGTATTATTGTTTACATAAAATGGGGCAGAAACAATTAGTCTTAAAATTTTGGATTGAAAACTTTGTAATCTTTGAATATTGGAATACTTGGCCGATCCATGTACTTGGCACCCTTACATCCAAATTGGTTTGAGTAGGTATGTCTATGTCGAAAGTTTTGATTTTAATGGTAATTTTGATTGTCTGTTGAGTAGGTAATAAAGAATATTAAATCGTTTGTTCAGTGTCTGTTTTTTTAAATCGTGTGTGTGTGTATTCCAAGTTAGTCTTCTGTCAAATGTAAGTCCTAAATAGTTAACTTTCTCGGATTGTGGAATAGGTTTATGTGCTAGGGCAAGTCTCACGACGGAGTGTAAAGGTGATATGTTGTGACTTTGAGGGATTAAACTTTATTTTCGAAAGATTGCTCCATTTCTCAAGTGTTGATATGTGGTTTTGTAACCTGGGTGACGCTTGTGTAGAAGAGAGATGGCGGTGTCATCTGCGTATGTGGCGGTAAGTATATTCTCATTTGCGGGAATATCAGAAGTAAAAATTGTGTACAACAGCGGAGCGAGTATTGACCCTTGTGGCACACCCGCAAGCACTTCTTCCATCCCAGAAGACTCCGTACCCTGGTTTACTGCGAAAAATCTCTCTTTAAGGTATGATTGTATAATCAGATAATATGCCCGGGGTAAAAATAATTTTAATTTATATAATAATCCCTCATGCCATACTTTGTCGAAGGCCTGAGAACATCTAGAAATACTCCAGTCTTTGTAGGAAGCTGTCGTATTTCTTGTGATACTTGTTTTGGAGTTATTGGTTTAGGTGGCAGATCTAGAGGCATAGGTGTCTCAAGTGAATCTGTTATAAATTTATCGTGTTCAGTGTTCATTATATTATGAGCTTTGAATACTTCAGAGAGACGTTTCGCAAATGTTTTGGACTTTTCTTTATCAGAAACGATCCAGGTTCCATCATCATTCCTGAGAGGAGTTGAGACAACGCTAAGACGCAGGATACGTTTAGCACTATAGCATATTTAAGATCGATAATATATATAAAGGTATAGCCGTATATAAATCCCCACGTCTGGTTCATAACCCTTAAATAGTACGAATGTATTTACTAGCGTGAGTGGTTTAGTACGCGCGGGTGCGGCTGTCAATGAATATCCAGCAACTCACAGGCCCACCGGATTAGTATAGGGAATAATGATTATTCAGAAATCGTGAGATGCGGTCTGGTGTGTTGTGGGTTTCAGATTAACATCGTGCTGACTTTTCGGTCTTTATTTATATCTTCTTCAGGGAACAAAGTGTTCGTTTTTTGTGTAACTGTGCCATTCTTGCGTGTCTTGTTGAAAGTCCCACCGGACATAAGGAATAATATGCGGGTAGTATGATGCGCGGGAAGGGTCGATAGTATCTCGGTTGTAGTAATACTGCCAAGGTGCAGTTGCCTTTCTAATATGAATGTATTTATGAGTATGAGTGGTTATGTATGAATGTCGAAGAAATCGAGTAGTACATAGGTCCGTCAAACACCTTAGGTTAAGATTGGTCTGATGGATGAGTGGGAATTGTATATAAATTGGGTGAATGTATTTATTAGCGTGAATTGAAGGAGGTCAGAAGAATTAGTACATCATAGTTTTCCTTTTAGGTGTGGGGACGGGATCTTCAGGTGTACATCAGTACACTGAGCCACTCCGCGTATACATTAAGTAAATATTTATATACTGTTGGATGTATGCTATGAATGTGTTCGTAAATAAAAATATATTTTAGTGAATCCACCACGTGTAGGAGGGAACATTGAAAGCATCGCCGAGAACTTTAGTTCGATCAATAGATGAAACGCATTGTGACGTCAATAGAAATGTGTCGAAAACTATTACTAAAATGCGAGACGGTTCTACAAACGTGAGGTGCCGGCCGGGAAAAAAAAGTTAGTACGGAAGGAGAGAATTACGACCAAAAATTGACAATTTGAGTCACTTGTCCAATTGTGAAAGCTTGTTGTTACACAATAATTATAAGTACAGTTGTTATATCAATATTAGAATAAAAAATAAATTGTTTACGAAAAAATATAAATTTGTTTGTTATAATATAGAATAGGAGTTTAATTTGAGCGGGAGGAAGGAAACAAGTCAGTTCCTTGGCTGGAGTTGGAGCGGAAATAAAATCTGGTTTATAAAATCCTGCGGGTGTACCTAACCAAGAGAAAACAATGTGCCGACCTGAAAATCTAAGTTTTTGTCTCCGTCTTAGACCTAACTCGGAAAAAACTTTTCGTCACCCAACAAGGAAAATTTTAAATGGTAATTTTACACACTCCAGTTGACACATATGTAAAGATTAATGTTAAAACAATATAAATAAGTTACTTACCATTGTCTAATTTCCTTTTCAGAAACTGCAGCGTGTAACAGAAAGTTTTACTGTTAGATAAACCAACATGCACAGTTTATAAAGCATAAATTTTGCAAGCTCAGAGTACCCTTAAGCATAGCAAGAATATGAATCTACTGTTGAAGGAAATAGCCGTGACACAAAACGGTTTATTCGTCATAGTTCATTTGTATGTAAATAAAGTTAATTTTCAACGTGAAAAATTTCCGATTTCAGCCAGCGTGGTTCGCTTTAGAGAAAGGGATTACATCATTCGTATAACGTATTCTGAACTGGATTTTTTATTTTTGTTCCATTTTTTGTATTATTTTCGTTTTGTCGCAACGGTTTGCACCATTTGCTACAAAACATGTGTGGTGGTTAGAGACCGTTAGTCAATGATTATTCGCAGATCGTGAGATGCGGTCTAGTATGACGTAAGTTTTAGAAAAACATTTTCTTTATCGAGCCGAGGTTATTGATTAAGGTTTTTAGATGAGATTAAAAAAGTCAGTGTCACGAAATCACCACTTTCGGCTTGATTCGCCGCTACTCTACCACTTGGAGGGAGTTGGAAGTTAGTGTCCGAGTTGATCTAGGGTTCGAGAGGCCGACGGTCGTGGGTTCGAATCCCGCTCGTGACATTGACTTTTTTATCTCAACTTAAAACATTAATTAATTGAATGATATTGATTGGTCAAGCGGACCACGAAAAGTAGTGAGTTTTGATTATTATTAAATCATCTTCAGGGCCTGGTATTTACACTGTTTAAATTTAACAAATATGTGTAGGATGAGAAAAAATGAATTTACACAATGCAAAGAAAATTATATTCAATCAAAATATTTGTACTATATTCCTTATTAATAAAAAGTTACGTTTATATCTTTTTCAGTATGTAGAAAATATTACACAAAGAATAAAACAAGCAAACGTAATTTCTTAGAAATGGTTTATATCAACAGAGATAAACACAGCAACAATTGAACAGGCACATGTAACCTCAGTCGTAAAATGCTGATATCATTAATCAAATTCAATATCCATAACATACATATGTCATCATATTACATCAAATATAGCATATAAACATTCACCATATTCCACACATCAAACATTTTCACATAGTCTCATTTTTCAACAATTTAGCTTTCCTTTTCCTAATTATTCTCGACTATATAATCCTGAAAGGATAATCAGGCCAAACCATTACCAACTTTTTTCCCCATTGTCGGCTCTTTTCACCTCAAAAAAGCCGGCTCCTCATATAAAAAGGTCTTTATAACCCGACACCCCTTCAAATCGAACGTATTCAGTAATTATTGCCGTGTTTATCTCTGTTGATGAAAACCCTTTCTAAAAAGTTACTTTTACGTTTATTTTGTTCTACGTGTAAAAGGTTAGAAATAGAGTACAAATATTTTGATTAATTTTTTTTTAATTGTGTAAATTCATTTTTTTCACATCCTACATGTACTTGTTAAATTTAAACATTGTTTAATAGTCCATGCCCTGAAGATGTTCTCAATAAAAGATCAAAACGTTGGCACTATAATGTCGAATGTTTTTCTGATACCTACATCACACCAGTCCGCATCTCACGATATCTCAATAATTTTTAGTTGAGATAAACGAAGTCAGTGTCACGAGCTAGATTCGAACCCACGACACCTAGTTCCCACCTCAATCACACCTTTCGAATTTTCCCTCTTCTTTGCCATTTTTTTAAATATCGTGTAATTAAAAATTTAGTGTCACAAGGAGGATTCGAACCTACCGCCTTCGACTCGATACGCCGCTACTCTGCCACTTGAGCTATCGTCACTTCGATCCACTCGGACACATTACTTCCCGTCTCAACCCCACCTAATGATTTTTCCCTACTTTTCGCCATTTTTCAATTCCTCCGAATCCCGCTCGATGCAGTGACTTTTTTATCTCAAATAAAAAATTAATTGAAAGATATTAACCTGTCAAGCGGACCAGGAAAACCAATATATATCTGGATAAACTAAAATGTTTTATTATTTTTGAGTAACTTAATTTTAACATCTTCATAGAAAATACTACTACTCACCACGGTAGGTAGTAAGTAGCGTTAAAAATATCCATAACAGCGCTTAAGCGCAATAATAAATATAATTTTAATCTATAGAGTGAGAATATAGTATAGAAATATGTGTGAAAGTATGGAAAGCTTTTTTCCTTAAATCAAAATTGTTATATCATAAATTTTAAAAGACTAGTTACACTTCTACGTATAAATAAACAATAAAGCATCTTCAGCTCGTTAAATAACGCATGATGGCTTTTGACAGATGTGCTTATTTTCTTGAAAATTGACACTCACAGATGAAAAGGGAATGTTGGTCGTGCGTGACGAAGCGTGAACGCCGTGAATAAAATGTTTGACGTTGATTTCAGCCGTGTATCACCCCGAGTGGAAGAATTTGAAGAAGGAAACGGGAGAGGAGCTTCATATCCTTGGTGTCATTCTTTTTCGGTGTTTTTGTTGTTATTTTCCACGTGTGCTCTCGTTTATCGTTTCGAATCCCGTGTTCACAAACTATTTTCAGATTGTGACAAAATAAGCGCAAAACCCGTAACTAAGTTATAACTTTGAGGATCGCCGGGAGAACTTTTTTCTGGGAAGTTATTAAAACGGATTTGTTATAAATTGTACAATTTTGTTCATGGCAGGGCTTAAGAACATATCGAAAGAGATAGATAAATAGATCGATAATTAAAAAAACGAGATAAGAGGAAAATATGAGTATACCAGGAAAACGAATCCCAAATGAGATAGAAAGAGAGAGAAAAGGAAAAGGATAGACAGGATAGAAACAAAGAAAGAGAACAAAATACTTTCAGACGGAGAAAAAGAAAGAGTCGAGATGATTCATGTAAGCGAGTGGCAGAGGGAAAGAGATAGAGAAGAGAGAAAAAGAAAGAGGGAGTGATTTGAAGGAAAGGGGAAGAGAATTAAACTGATCTTCCTAACTTGAGAAATGTAATGAAGAGAGAGAGAGAGAGAGAGAGAGAACATTCAGACAGAAAATGAAGCAAATGGTCAAAAAAAACAATTTTCAAACAAACAAAAACAATATAAATTCACTTTTCCAAATTCTATATGTATTTTATAAATGTAAACTATATTTGTAAATCCCATGCTCTGAAGATGATCTCAATAAAATCTCGAAACGTTGGCACGATAAAGAAAATGTTTTTCGGATACCTACATCACACCAGACCACATCTCACGATTGCAAAATAATCAGTTATACGATTAATTGCAATTATGGAATTCTGAATGAATACTGCATTATCTCCAGAACAAATGAAGAAATTTTTAAATTTCAGGTATAATTTTTTTGGAATAGGAAAAACATGTGGTGATTAGGGACCGTTTGTCGATGATTCAGAAATCGTGAGATGCGTTCTGATGTGACGTAGGTTTGAGAAAAACATTTTCTTTTTCGTGCCAGCGTTTCCATCTTTATTGCGATATGCAATTGATCTATTGTAAAAATTCACTTTATTTCACATTTTAAATGCATTTATTAAATCTAAACAATGTTTTTGTAAATCCCAGGCAGTGAAGATGATCTCAATAAAGGTCGGAACGTTGGCACGATAAAGAAAATGTTTTTGTGAAACCTTCATCACACCAGATTGCATCTTACGATTTCTAAATAATTAAACATATAACTATTTAGAGATTGAATTAGTGAAAGTATATACATCAAGATCTCGTAGAGAAAAAATAAGTAATCTATTTAAATTTTGAAAAAAAACTTTACACAGATAACAAACACTTTGAGTGACGAAAAATACTTGGAGTGAATATGAAAAATCTCTTTTGCATCGTATAAATTCACTTTTTTCCACATCCTGCATGTATTTGTTAAATGTAAACAATGTTTCTAAATCCCAGGCCCTGAAGATGATCTCAATAAAGGGCGAAACGTGGCTCGATAAAGAAAATGTTTTTTCTAAAACCTACATCACACCAGAACTCATCTCACGATTTATGAACAATCATCGACCACACATTAAAAACAACAATAACTTATAAGATTTTCGTAAATATAGTGTAAAATTCAAAAGAGTTGGCTTGTGTTTTAGAAGTAACATCAGGTTTGAATGTTATGCGACTTAGAAAATTCCTTTATCGATTATTAAGATAGACATATTAAGAAAGATCCTATATTGAAAAAATTAAAATCGTTTTATTATGGTTTGGTTTTCGGTGTCCACTTGACCAATTAATATATTTCAATTAATCAAGATTTTTAGTTGAGATAAAAAATAGTCAGCGTCACGAGCGGGATTCGAATCCCGTAGCCGAAGATCGTGGGTTCGAATCCCGCTTTGCTGAGACGAAGCTGATTTTTTTAATCTCAACTAAAAAATTATTTAAATCACTTAGTCTCAAGTCAAAATTCTCTTTTGAGAACTATACTTTCTAAACCTTTTAGATTTAACACAAGTCAACTGTATGACATTTTTCGAGTCGTAAAATTTAAACAATTGTGTTCAAAATGTTCTTGTGTAACGCCTAAAAAATAAACTTTTTTGCTGTATTAAATGCTCTCTGTATGATATGTTTGCTTCTATACCTAGATTGATATTTATTCGGCTAGTTATACATTGGTTAGTTATTATAATTATTGCAGCTACCTTAATGATATGTATTCTTTGTTATGTGCGTGTGTGAAGGAGAGAGAGAGAGAGAGAGAGAAATATAAATGTACGTAACTGTTCACAAAATATCAAACTAATTAAAATTATAAACAAAGCTTGATACAACAACTATTGTTTACAGGTTTGCGATTAGCACCAAGACCACTTGGCCTCGTAAGCTTCGTCGACCATCATTATAAAGCACAGCCGGTTGCTTTGAGGTTTAGTAGTTCTGTACTAATTATATTTGCGATAGGTTTCCTGGTTTGATTACATCTACTTTTCTTTTGATCTAATCCAAACTCGAACGGCATCAATATTATTGCTGCCAGAGGCTATAACACTTAACCTTTAATTAACACATGGTATAAGCAAAAAAGCAAAAAAATGTCAAAAACTTTACTTTATGTGACTTTCTTTTTATACTTTGTAGGAAACTATCTTAAAAGAAAAAAAAAAAAAAAGAAAAAAACAGGAATAAATATTTCCGAAAGAGCCTTCTTTCAGACATGAGTTCAGCCTGTTGTTTGGAAGGATTGATTGCCCCATCCGATTCGTGATAGTGAATCTTCTGCAGGCGTTTTGTTACCGTCACCGCCCGTCCTCTTCAAGGGTTACGGGTTACTTCAATTGTATTTCACTCAAAAGGTATAAAATAGAAGATACAAAGGGACGACTGATTTATCCGACTGTTGTCCTTTTCAAAACAGAATAATTTTTATAACAATTTATTTTAGTGCTTTTCCATTCATTTAGACACTTAGAAATTTAGTTTGAAACGTTGATTGATTAAGTTTAATTTACGTTCCGAGTAATAGCCTGTAATAAATGCATCAAGTTGAATTATTTTGAACTATTTTTAATACACTGACAGACGACAAATTCCATCCAATTATTTTTTTTCTCGATTAAAAAATTATGTCCTTTACTCGTATCTTGTTTTTGCCAATAAATATTTGATTACACTACGTTTCAAATTGGGTCTGTCAATTAGAGATAAACACACTTAATCCTTAATCCAAAACTCAAATAAACAATTTTTCAATATATAATTTTTAAGGATTTTAAAATGGTTATTCAGCGATCGTGAGATGCTGTCAGGTGTGATGTAGATTTCAGAAAAAAAAATTAATTACGGTTTTTGTTTGAGATGAAAAAAAGTTAATGGCACGATCATCTCACCCTCACCTTACGAATTTTCGCCCCTCTTGCCATATTTCAAATGATGTGCAATATGGCAAGAGGAGGGAAAATTCGTAAGGTGAGGTTGAGATGAGGAATTGATGTCCGAGTGGATCGAGGTCACAATAGCTCAGGTTGTAGAGCAGCGGCGTATCTAGCCGAAGGTCGTGGGTTCGAATCCCGCTCGTGTCATTAACTCTTTTCATCTCAACTAAAAACCTTAATCTTGAGATCATCTTCAGGGCTCAAAGTGTTTGTTTTCTGAGTAACTGTGCCATTCTAGTGTGCCGTGTTGAGAATTCCCTGAAGATGATCTCAATAAAGATCGAAACGTAGCACGATAAAGAAAATGTTTTTCTGAAACCTACATCACACCAGAACACATCTCACCATTTCCAAATAATCATCTTAAATTCCGTTTATTCGGTGTCATTTGAATTCTGAAGCAATAAGTTGTTCTGTTTTATCTTTGTTTTCTTAATTTCAATTTTAAAACTTAAAAATGCCACTTAACGTTGGGGATGTTGGGCGTGAGGCAATGATGATGGACGTTCCAGCAGGTATGGGGCTATAGTCATCGTAGTTTCCTAAGCCGTTAGACGTTTCCGAGAACCTGAGTCCACCACAGAAGGGTCCACCCTAAGGTAACAGAAAGACAGGATGACCGTACTGACTTAGAGAATAGTTCTAAATCGGCACCTTACTGTTGTTCAAGCGATTTATCAGCTGATCGAAGTAGATTAAATCAGTATGGACTGAAGGCTTTTCTCTCTTATTTTCTCGAAAAAACTGCCATTGATTCTTAGACGATTAGTCTTCTATACGTTTTACAGAAGAGTGTAGATTTGCTCTCGGCTTTTCATCGTAGCTCAGTGGTGTGTGCGGGAATTTCAATAGAGAGTGGTATAGAGTTGGTTGTTGTTCGTAGAGTGTCTTTGTGGATGAAATTTTGAAACATCATGAAATGCCTATTCTCATTTAAGCAAAAATACTATTATAACGCACGATAATGTCTGTCCACATGTGGCTCGCATAGTACAAACGTACCTTCACCAGCATAACATCAGATCTTAGCCTGGCCAGCCCGCTCTCAGACTTGTTCCCCATTGAACATTTATGGGATGACCTCGAAAGTCGATCAATGGCACGCCCATCAATTCCTGATATACTCCACGATCTTGAAACGTCTCTTCGAAAAGAATATGCTAACCCCAGCAAAAAGACATTTCCAGACTTGTAGAAAGTATGCTAAGGGGTATACGAAAGAAACATAAGGCAAGAAGAGCAAATTCACGATATTGAAATGTTAACTAAAAGTTTAATATGTCCGTCTTCTTTTTCATTTTCCTTAGCGATTTATATTTTTCTTTACTTTTCTATACAAAGACTCAATTATTAAACGTTAAAAAGAGTAAAACTTTCATTAATACATAGAAATCCAATTAATCAACTTAATACATCTCAAGTTAAAACCTTAATTAATTGAACTACATTAACTAGTCAAGCGGAAAGAAAAATAATGAATTTAATACATATATATGTACAAATCAAATTGTATTACAAGTGGTTGGAATTTTTTGCCTGTCAGTATAAATTAAGAAATATTTGTATTTTATATATAGTTTTAAAAAAGTTCGTTTTTTTAAATTGGGGCCCAAGCGTAATAGCAAAAGTTTAGAAGATTTAAAAGCACAAGGGGATTCTTTGAAAGCTGAAAAAAGTTGGATGAAAAGACCACGGAAAAACAACCGAACCTGCCACCCTTCGGAGTCATTAATAATAATTCTTTCTGTTCACCATTGGGTTTAATCAACTACGACCTAGATTGGAACCACTTGCCTTTTGGAACGAAAAAGCATACATATTATTTATTGCCAAAACCTGAATTAATTTCGTGAATAGAGCCATGTTTCACATTTTATGACAATAAATTTTAAAGCTCTATTTGTTTATGCGACTTTTTAATTAATAATAATGATACTTGCATTTTTTTTATTTCACTGTTTGTTGTTTTAAAAGGAAAACGGCTAATCCTGTTCAAGTTCAATTCTGACTGATTTTTTCATCAGTTTAAAACGACTTACATTATGAGTTTATGTTTATATTTTAATATAAACTCAGAGCACGACGTGAAGAAAGGACAGAGTTTTAAAATAAAGAAAATAACACTAGACGTAAGTGAAAAGTCATTAAAAAATTATATTGAACATAATACAATTAATTATTGTTTTTAGTTGAGATAAAAAAAGTCAATGGGACGAGAGGTTATTAACTGAGATAAAAAAAATCCGTTTCACGAGCGGGATCCGAACCCATGATCTTCAGCTGAAAATGGCAAAAAGGAGGTAAAATTCAAAAGATGTGGTTGAATTTGTAAGTGGCCGAGTGGATCTAAGTTAAGGTAGCTCAAGTGGTAGAGCATCTGCGTATCAAGCCACATGTCGTGGGTTCGAATCACGCCCGTGACACTGGTTTTTTTAATCTCAACTAAAAGTCTTAATTTATTGTAAGATATTAATTGGGCAAGGGAGGAGGAAAACTAGTGAACTTCATATGTTAAAATGAAGTATACTTCACTAAAGCTCTCCGTGCATCTGAAAACTGGCAAAAATGTCCGATAATAAGTGGACCGGACTGAGAATTTTAAGAAAATTGGGCGCTGTGAATGCTAAACCCGCAAGACCGCGGAGTGTTGCAAAAGTGTTGGCTTTCCATTAATTATTGTTTTTAGTTGAGATAAAATTTTTCGCCGGGAATCAAACAAGATTACACGATATTTGAAAAATGGCAAAATGGGGAGGGGGGAATTCAAAATGTGGGCTTGAGATGGGAAGTTAATGTCCGAGTCGAACGAGTGGTAGAGCAGCGGCGTATCTAGCCGAAGATCGTGGGTACGAATCCCGCTCGTACCATTGACTTTTTATCTCAACTAAAAACCTTAATTAATTGTAAAATGCTAATTGGTCAAGCGGACCATGAAATTAGTGAAATTAAACGTAATATCTACGTCAGTCAAAAAAACAGGAAAAGTTCAAAATCCTCAGATTTTACAAACAACGGTAGACATTATTATTAAAGATCTTAGTATTCAATATATAAATATAACACATAATCACAGAAAAAATGTTTAGACATGAATGATGTGTAAATGACTTACAGAAAATAAAGAAAAACGTATAAAAAACCAAGTGTGTCAAAACATCGTTACATGAGCAAGTTGATTTTGTTTTTATTGTAAAAAATATTAATTTTAATTGAAACATAAAACATAGAAATGTACATAATTTAACATAAGATGTTGATAGCTGAGGGGTTGATAGAGTTAGCCAGAAAATGGATTCATTTTTTTTCAGAAGGATTAATATTTATGAATCCTTTGAAAGTTTGTGATTAATGATAAAAAGATGACAAATTGATGACGGGCGATGAAAATAAATGACCATTTTTAATACCATACTTCATAACAGCAAAAATCGTATCAGACCAAATCGAAAACCCGAAATTTTTCCATCATATATCTCGTGAAATAAACTTTCATTTTTTGAATCTTTTTCTTATGTTTAATTGTGTATTAAAAGGTCTGTTTTTTATATTATATTATTGTTTTTAACAGAAGTCTCAAAACTTTAATGACTATTTTTTAAAAGATTGTAACAAAAAATCAAATATTTAGGGATTAATTTAAAATTTAAAAAATGAATATTTTATCCCATTCATAAAACATTGTGTGTCATGAATGTTAAAAGGATGTGGAAAATTATTCATAAAAGCAATAAAACAATCGTTTTATGTATATTTTCTCATAGAACAGGGATTGACGTAGAACCTACTGGAAACTGGTTCCTGAGCCAATTCCATCAAATTCTCAATTCGACGAATACGTACAGCTTCCGAGAAAAATGTTTTCTGAATTTCAACAAGAGAAAATATACCGATGGAATATTTCGTATGCAGGAAGATATGGGACACAGAATATTATATACAGAAAGAACACTGATATAAAAAAAAAGATATTACAAAAAATTACAGATGGTTCTGTAGTTATTGTAAAATTCAAGATATACTTCTGTAAATATAATTTACAAACGTTGTTCAAGTTTAACAAATGCATGTCAAACTTAAATAATTTTTATAAATCCCAGGCCCTGAAGATGATCTGAATAAAGATCGAAACGTTGGCATGTTAAACAAAAGATTTGTCTGAAATCTACATCACACCAGACCTCATCTCACGATTTCTGATCATTGACTAACGGTCACTAATAGCCAGACATGCCATTAGATCTGTACCAACCTGTATTTCGGCAAATATCTAATAGTCAAATGTTATGAATATACTAACTTCTAAGAATTCGTGAAGTCGATAAAAAAATGGAAAATAATATTGGAGATAATGCATAGCCTTGTAAGGCCACAGGACATATTCTCCATCATGCGCTTCGTTGACCAAACACAAAATTATCATTTTCATAATAATTTCTAATTGGATTATCCCACTTTTATGATATACCCGGTGTTCAAAACGTAGTAAGTACGACACTATCAAAGTATGTAAAAAACAATTTGTTTATTATTATATAATCATATTGTAATTTATATTACTACACTGATACATTTTTTCGGTGAGATAAAAAAGACAGCGTCACGAGCGGGATTCGAACCCACGATTTCAGCTTGATACGCCCCTACTCTCCCACTTGAGCTATCGTGTCTTCGCTCCACTCGGACACTTCCCATCTCACCGCCACCTTTTTGAATTTTCAAGGCGTATCAAACGTAGATTCGAATCCGGCTCGTGACACTGACTTTTTTTATCTCAACGAAAAACCTTAATTAATTGAATATTATTACATTACCTTAAACCCAAGACGTTTAAACAGTAGCTTAACCATGTTAATTGTTTTCTACGCTCTTGGGAAAGTATGGACATTATTTTATTTTGTTAATTGTTAATTGTATATTATAGGGGAGTGCGGTAGCCGAGTGGTTAGCGTGAGAGCCCCCTGCGATCGTGGGTTCGATTTCCACTTTTTACACGATACTCCCTTCCATATGAAAACACATATGATAATCCTTTCATTGCCTAATCTACGATAAAAAAAATTCTATATTATTTATTTTTTTAATATATTGTTTTAATTTTTAATAAATAGGCCCTGATGATGGCACTATAAGTTGCTTGGTGAACCAAACAATTAGTCTTCTTTCTTCGCCTGTCTAATGACCTCCATGAAGATTGCAACTCTACATGTATTATATATTTTTGTTATATTTTTCTAAATGTCGACGGATCAATTTGGACGCGTGGAAACAAACAGGAATCGACTCTACACAATTGGCATTGTAAAAGGGAGATTAGTTCCCTTATTGGATTCTTGTCAACGACTAAAACCAGACTCACTTCGGACACGGGGCGGTTTCTGCGGTGGGGCGGAGGCAACTCCGCAGAATCCGACCACAGTTTATTCCAAGTGGCGTTGAAATTATTTCACCCCTTTTTACGCCGTTTTTTGATAATTGAATATTTTTCCCTAGGGGACCTGCGAAAGGGATGAAGAGAGTGTCTAAAGGATTAGAGGATTACGACTGAGGAGAAGCTATTCAAAAAAGCTGAAAAGGGTAAAAGAAACTCAGGCTGGTGCGTTTCTTCCTCATTTGCTGGTAATCTTCTTACCAATTAATTTCCATTCACTGAATCAATCTTTAAAGAATTTCTCAAAGATTTGACGTTTTCATTTATTATTAACTCAAATGTGGATTACAACTTAATATCCAATGTATACGTTATCATTAAATTCAAAAACTTTTGACGTTTTATAAACTATAGTTAATTGAGCGTCAAACTTGTCTTTTATTTTTACATGTATAATAAATCGATATACGAAAATTACACCCTCTCCTATGTACCTCAGGTTGTTCACATTCAACTACATTGAAAGCTGAAATATTTTCACTCTCGCCCAACGAAACTCGCCTCTTTCGAAATGGCTTTAAAGTACCAACTTGCGCTAATAAAGTATTTTCTCAAGACTAAAAATCTGAACTCTTACTTATTGAGGAAACTCCATACTCCCCAACTATAATTTTTGCTATATGACCATTAATTACGGTTTTTAGTCGAGGTTAAAAAAAGCTAATGGCACAAAAAAAAGGAGGGAAAACTCGTAAGGTGAGGCCGAGATGGGGAGTTGATGTCCGAGTCGCAGGGGTGCTCAAACTTGAACTGCTGGCGATCTATCTGATCTATATTAGCTTTCTGCACAATATAGGTACATTATTTTAGTCAAAGTTTGGGTTAGGTTTAGTTAGGTTCTTCTCTACAATATCAATGAAAAAACTCATAGTTATTCAAAATTGCGAGTTTATTGGTTGTTACAAAACAAAAAAGTTACATATGGTGTTAAACTTAACTAAGGAGTGGCTTTGGATGTTGAAGCGTGACACTGCATGTCGTCAGCGTACATTTCATAAGATGGTACGCAACCACTGAGTGCTAATCGCAAGCATGATGACATACGATAGTCAGTTAGTCGATTGGGATTTTTGACTTAATTATCTTCATTTCAGAAAATGCAGACTCGCACAAGTAAGTTGACCCAAAAAATGCTGTCAGTTGATGGGCGATTTGCCTTACATTCGGATATTTATCTTCAGATATAAACCACAAGAAATTTGTATCAGATGTTGTAGCTTTGAGATGTATATCTGATATAATCTGCACCAACTCGTTTTCAACAGAACATGAGTTCATATTAAACTGACTTGCTATTTCAGTAGCTAATTCCTCAATGTTTTTACATGAAAAATGATAACTCATAAATGATCCTATATTTTCCAATTTACTGCAATCATAAAAACGTATTTCGAATTGTCCCAAAATATTTGATAATTCAGCCTCATACGTATCATAATTCAATTGAGGAATCCTTGCTTTCAAAGACGGAAAATGTTTCAGATTCTTTCTTTTCAGTTGATCTATCATAAGTTGAAATTTACTTTTGAATGCGTTTACTGCGCTAATCATCTCAATAATAGTTTTTCCTTTACCTTGAAGCTCCAAGTTAACGGTGTTTAAGTGCATTGTGATGTCAGTCAAAAAGGCCAAATCAATCAGGCATTTTTCGTTTTTCGAAATCTGAGTGTCATCACCTCTTTCGTCTAGAAAAAGCTGTTATTTCGGGCAATAATTCTTGAAACCTTTCTAGGAATTTTCCGCGACTCGACCACCCGACGTCCGTGTGAAGAACTAAATCAGTGTGTTCAGCTGACTCCCTATCTTCCAACTGCAACTGAAAGAGCCGCCGTTGCAAGCTACGTGCACGGATGGAATTCACAATTTTTGTTGCAATGCCCATAATTTCTTCCGTGTTTAAAACTTTTGCCGCAAGCAGTGTTAATTTATTACGTAATACATTTTTGTAGTGTAGTTACCTACCTACTTATTAAAAACTTTTTTCTTCTCGAGATCTACTCAAAAAGCACTCGCGATCGACCGTTTGAGCACCCCTGTCCGAGTGGATCGAGGTCACGATCGCTCAGGTGGTAGAGCAGTGGCGTATCTAGTCGAAGGTAGTGGGTTCGAATCCCTCTCGTGTCATTAGCTTTTTTTCACCTCAAAATAGTGCATTAAGATTTTGTGCTAAATATTTATATGAAGAAATAATCATTCACTAAATTTTTCGACACTTGTTTTTTTTACTAAATAAAATATCACGAGAAAAAAAATTCATAAATTTATGAACCGATTACATCCACATTCTTTGTTCTGTGATGAAAACCCAAAATATTTAAATATGTCAACCAATGGGGACGGTTCGCTTTTCAAATGATCACTAGTGATCTGACATGACAAAAAGAGTCGTCTAAATGACGCACATCAAGCCGTCATATTTCATTTCTCTGTGCTAGTATTTTTTCCACGACGGAAAATATCCAAACTAATCCGTCTCTGGTAAAGTTTGTCAAATTTGAAGTATTTTTAACGACTCACTTTAAAAATCGATCCTATACAGGACCGTAAACCTACAAACATCAAGGCCAATTTAAATATTGTTTTGGCGTAAATTCTTCATCGAATAACTCCCCTTTCTCTTGTCTGGATCGTTTTCTATCTGCGAATCTGCTGGGTCCCTTTATGACTATGATTTCGGCTTATTCCATTTCCTACTCTCTCTCTCTCTCTCTCTCTCTCTCTCTCTCTCTCTCTCTCT
>CM077112.1:4945548-4963034 GCA_039619505.1 Cimex hemipterus | reverse complement strand
TATTTCTCTCTCTCTCTCTCTCTCTCTCTCTCTCTCTCTCTCTCTCTCTCTTTCCCTCTCCCTCTCCCTCTCTCTAAATAAATAAATAAATAAAGTAAATTTAACCAGTTGCATTGAGCTTCTTTTTTCATTTTTTTAAATGCAGTTTTGCAAGTTTTACTGAACTATTAATATGTTAATGGCCTTTTTTTCACAATACGAATACGCATAATACCACTGCCATTGGCTAATATGCAAACAAGTAAAGTAATTTAAAAAAAATGTAATAAGCTGAAATAATAATATTTTTATTCATCATATGTAAAATATAAGTAAATATTTGCAATTTACCTTACCTAAATACGTGGTTTGTACTCTGTAGTTCTGTGCAGGTACAATTCTGGGTAGCAAATGCTAATTAAAACGTCCGCACCTCATTATAATTTAATGAAAATATTTGATTTATATTCGCATTGTTTATATTTCATAATTTTCTTATTAAAAATTCATTCTTTAATTAACGGTCGTTTTTGTCCTTTCTATTTGTTTTACAATCGACATGGATATTATTGAATTAAAAAGCTTTTGAATTATTAAATTGCCCGGCGACGCGAATACGCCTTAATTGGGGTTGAAAAATCGATTTTTTTTCTATTAAATCACGAAAAAATTCGAGATACCAAACATTTCCGCATGCTTTTATATTTGGTTTCTTTTTTTCGGCCGGAACAAGGGCCGGCATTCTTTTAATGGTTAAGGGTGGACTACAATTTCATTAAATGAACCGCTCAGGCAAGACTTAATTAAACGTTGACTACCTTTAGTAATTGCAAAACATAATTTAAGAAACCAACATGGGTTCAGGGCATAATTTTCCATTGTTTACATAAATTCGACGATATTGTGACTCCTTAATCATGAAAATAATTTTTTATTATTATCTTGCTTTAAAACAAATTTACGCGTCTGGAGTTTTCTTTATAACCTTTGATTTATATCAATTATGGATCGGCAAGCTTCTAATGATCCATAGTAGACCGCTGCGCATAAAACGGTAAATAGTGTTTCTGGTTTTTCTTTCACTTTGTGTATTTTTTATTCACTTCATTTCATTTACGACCCCGAAGTACTTGATATTCTTGGAGGCGGGTTTAAAGCAAAGTTCACGCTAATAAATACATTCACTCAGGCAAAACATATACACAACACATAAGACATACTATACAAAATTAAAAAAAACTCAATTTCCCCTAACTACGGACCCATGAATTGTTTGGTACTTCGCGGCACAGGACCAAATACGGGTTACAGTCTTCAATCTCCACAGCTGTGCGTCACTTAAATAAACTCTCTATCAGTACGGACCCCTTCTCCTCGAGGCTTCAGATCTTTAAAAAAAATATTAAACACGCGTTAAAATGTAATTGAGAGTTTAATTATTACTCCTGCTATGTTGTTTATTAAACTATTTATAATATTGATTTTTGGTTGAAAGTGTGACTGTTTGCTGTTATTTTTGGTGCTATTGTTCTTATACCATTTTTTAGTATTTTATATAACGATTGTTTTGTTGTGTTACTTGACTGTCGTATGCCTGGGTACCTAACCTGTTTGGACTGTAAAATAAATAAATAGCGGACCTCGAAAGTCACTGCAGTGCGCTAGTACCATCTTCAGATTGGATGGCGTACTATATGCTCCCTGAAGGGAGCCAAGGCATGGCATGTTTCCAGAATTTGGGACACATCGAGCAACCTTTCTCTGCATAAGGGGCACCTGCGCGCGCTTTGGCCCAAGAGTGTCAAACGTGTATGGCCTATTCTTTTTTTTTCTTTTTTTTAAATTATTTATTTGTAGCCTATACATACTTGTATATAATACAAATGTGATCACAATGTATATTGTTCACCGCTCGGTCACAGCACTAACACGGATGTTAGCGCTGCACCCGGAAGACGCATGCCATGAGAAGCCAGCCAGTGCTGGGACTCATTTTAATAGATTAAGGAGCAAGGAGGTCTCGTGGCCATCGTCGTTTTAGGCGACGTGGTGGGTTCTCGGAATAAAAATATGTGGAGAGGTTTCTAGCGGTAGGGTTAGGATGGAACGATAGGTTGGTATAAAATTTTTGGAATCGGAAATGGATATTTCGTGGACAAAAGGAACGTTGAGGTCTTTGTGGATAGTGAGGTTAGAGGTATAAAAAGGAGCTTTGACGATTGTCTGAGGACTTTTGATTGAAATGACTGGATACGCTGGATATTGGATGGTTTCGCGGAAGTCCACAGTTCCACACCGTATGTCCAAAGTGGTCGTAGTAAAGTCTTGTACAAGGTCAGTTTAGTGCTGATGGTCAACCCGGATTTCGGTCCTAGCAATCTGCGTAGATGTCCAGGTCTTCAGTTGAGTTGCTATCTTTTAAGTATTGTGTGGGGATTCCACGTCAGTCTGCTGTCAAGGTATAGTCCTAGGTATTTGACTTGAGTGGAAGTCGGTATCTCTTCATTGTTGATGTATAATGGAGGGCAAAACTGTTTTTTCAAAGTGAACGTACATTGGATACACTTTTCTCCGTTTAATCTTTTCCTCCACTTTTTGCACAAACCTTTGATGAGCTCAAGGTGTTCTTGAATATTAGAGGTAGCTTGGGTAGGATTCAAGTTAGGCCTATTCTTAATCGCGTAATGACAATTCCTTGTTTTAGGTTCAGGCTCTCGGACGACCATCTTTCTTTTATCATGTTCGGTTGGGGTCAGAGGCCGCGATGGTACGGATGGTAAGACGTCCCGGCCTTAGCCGCCTCGTCCGCACGTTCAGTACCCTCCAGCTACTAAATTGCTTTAAGTCTCAAGACACCATACACCCAAACCAGATTACTCGATATTCCTCGGGGCGGATGTAAATCCCAATTTACGCTAATAAAATACTTTTACCCCCTAGACTTCACACGCTCACCACGAATATTTGATATTCTGGAAAGAGCTTTAAAGCCCGATCAACTCTAATAAATTACTCTCAGTCTCAAGACAACACACTCGCATCCCAGCGTACTCGATATTCCTAGAGACGGATTTAAATCTCAACTTACACTAATAAAATACTTTTACTATGTAGACATTACACTCTCACAACGAATACGTGATATCCATCGAAAGGGTTTTGAAGTCCAATTAACTCTAATAAATTACTTTCAGTCCCAAGACAACACACTCGCATCTCAGCATACTCGACATTCCTCGGTGTGGATTTAAATACGAAATTCAATCAATAAAATTATTATCGCCTTCAAGATCCCACTTTTTTTCACTTGATATCCTTCGGGGCGAGTTTTAATTCATAAAATACTGCAATTCCAAAGACTTTCACGAAATTGAAATATTATATTTCAATTAGGAGGGACGATATTATAATACAGAAATGAAATAAGACAAGAAAATTATGGTAGAATCGTATAGAAGTTTTTATCTTGTCTGGAATAGGAATTCCATTCACTGTGGAATTTTAGTTATTACATTTAACATCCCAACTCAGGTCTTTTTTTAAAAATATTAACTTACATTTTTTAAAGATATATAATTTGGAACAATGAAACACAATATTATTAAAATATAGCCACAGAGATCAATTTTCTTGTTAAAAGTAAACATCGGTTTAAGTGCCTCCATAGGAAAAATCCTTTATCACTGCAACCCTTTTTTAAATTGGGCTGATTATAAATTACCAAGGATCCATGTAATTGCAATAATAAATTAATTTCATAGGATTCGCCTTGTTTGAAAAAGTCGGAGGGTTTGGTTTAATGCGACATTTATCCCTTGGCAATTAAACATGGGAAAAAGATTCATTTTTCAGTCGTCTTTAACTACAGATTAAAAAGGGCCAATTATTTCTGTATGAAGGGTTTAAAAGATACAGCATTTATTAATATTTTTTTACAATTTTTTTGTTTAGAAAATGGGTCAAGACAGAATTTCCCGTAATGCTTTAAAATCCCCGAGGGAATTCTTTTCTCTTGGTCATTACGATTTTATGAATCATTTCCGCACTTATACTTAAAAGGGTTGCATTTTAAAAGAACCATGACCTAGATTTGTACGATATAGATTTTTCACAGCTAACTGTTCATTTAAAGGTTTTTCTTTAATAATAATAATTAATGGTAAATTTGCTTTCCATGATTAGTACAGCAGAAATGATGGAAAGATTCTCAATGTTAATGAATATTTGTAGTAAATGTGTTGTATTTATTTTAACGTCCAAGGCAAGACAATTTGGCTTGATAAATTTATAAATCTCTCTATCAGTCCAGAAATTTAAGATGGTTGCAAGTGTGAATAGATCCATTTCTATTCTTGCACTTCGTTTTAAGCTCAATTCGCCTACTCCATTTGGGGCCGTTTCGTAATTCAAAGGAAGGATGGTGAAATTCCTTGAACAGTTCTCATTCCACAAGAACAACATTTTTTTAAGATACGCCTTGAATTATCCCAACTAGTCTAGCAGTTAACAATACTGTGTTCGTAGATAATTTTTGAAAAAAAATCATAATTGGGTATCAATTTTTTGAACCAACAAGCAAAATGTTCTCTGTTACTTTTCTCCTTGTTTTCAACTCAAAACAAAATCAAGTTACAAATGAGAGAGAAAATAGATTTACTTTTTCAATATCTTTCCTGAAGTCTGTACTTATACAACTTAATAACGTTTCAGTCTATATGGATGGTGTATAGTGTTATTTAAAACAATGAGTTCTGTTTCAAAACGAACAGGTTTTTATACTCCAGAACAGCTGTAAGGTAGAAAGAGAAAAAAAATCTCTTTACTTACTGGAAAGATTCTTAAAAAATCATACCGTTAATTGAACAACCAGAAATTTCGTACAAAATAAACTGTTTAGAATATCGCTATTTCCTTGTCGTATAAATAAATATTGTTCAAGAAAATCTGATGCGTAAGACAGGAAGAAAGTCAGGATAAAAAAGAAAAACTAGAAAAAAAACATATTCCGTTCAGTGTTTGGACAACTCTATTGTCATTTCAGGAAAGGGATACAAAAGCCTTTAAAAAGGACCCTGGGATTATACGATACATCCCTTTCTACAACAGCGTAGTTGGTAAATGGAAATACGAACGGTATTTGGGCAAGTGCTTGAAACTATCATTTTCATTTAAAACGAAATAAAAATACAAAAACATTGATAAAATTCGTTAAACAATGAAAAAAACGAGTAGAATCACATCGCCGATCAGCAAAGTTAAATAAAAACTGAATTAATATTACAATAGTCATGTGTGTGAAATATTTGATCTACTTTCATGCTTGCTTTTTTTTGAATAAAAATTGTGTTTGTTTTTTTAGATCAGTCTGAGATCAATACTTGAACGACGGTAAACAAAGGATTTTCTTTTTTCTAAGAATAATTTTGTACTTTTAATTACACAGAAAATGGCCATTTTGAAATTTGACAATGCATTTTAATTCATTTTATATCATTTATATTATCATTATCATTTATACATCATTTAATTGCATATTAATTTTAATTTAATTAATTTTCTTAGATTAGTCTGAGATAAATAAATTTTACGACAGTAAATGAAGGATTTTCTTTTTTCTAATAATAATTTTGTACTTTCCATTACACAGAAAATGACCATTTTAAAATTTGACAATGCATTTTAATTCATTTTATATCATTTATATTATCATTATCATTTATTAACATTTATACATCATTTAATTGCATATTAATTTTAATTTAATTAAGTTTCTTAGATTAGTCTGAGATAAATAAATTTAACGACAGTAAATGAAGGATTTTCTTCTTTCTAGTGATTATTTTGTACTTTTCATTACACAGAAAATGACCATTTTGAAATTTAAGATTGCATTTTAACTGTCTATTTTTAGCTTCTATTTGACAGCCGGCGATTAATCGAACCGTTCACTGTATTTTACATATTGATCAGTCATAGTTAAGGCTAGTATTAAGTCCGCTCTCGGGACTTAAGCGGACTTTGTTTAATGGGGGGAAATGTGGCTTCCATCGCGATCGCCTCTGGTCTGAATTGTACGCAGATCTTTTTCCATCATGCCAGAAATTATTGCCAATTGGGCATTTGATTGTGTCATTTGCGACAAATTAGCTTACTTATAAGTTAAACATAAAAAGGAAAAACTTTTGCTTTGTAATTTTAAAAATATATTCTGTTTTAACGTCTTAATGAAACTCACTGAATACTAAACCCGCAAGACTTGTGCGTGTTGCGGAAGTGTTGACCTAACGTCAAGGCGGGCTCCTAAGATTAATACAAATAATAATTCTTTATTTGCTATTTATAGAGAAATACATACATAAATTAAAATATTAAAATAAAAAATTGAAATACAGTTACAGTACAACTGTTTAAGAGACTTACAAGAAATATTTAACTATAGGCTTTGCAAAGTTGATTCACAAAACTTTATTTAATTTTTTTTTCTTCAAAAAGACGGTTCCTACTCACATTAAGTAATAATATTTAATAATAATAATACTTAATGTGAGTAGGAACCATCTTTTTAAAAAGGATTGAACACTACACTCACCCCTTATTTATAATTTCTATAAATTTTATTCAGGCCAAAGCCCGGGTATTTGTTCGGCATGTAGTGAAATGTTGATCGATGCGTCCCACCTATTTAAATGGTGCAATTCCTTGGCTCCATGCAGAGGAAATGCCGCCTGATATGAGAATTGTCCTTTAGCACGGCAAAGGTATCTGGGTCTTTTTCCGATTCGTGGAGGGAGAAAAAGTTTTATTATTCTATATACTTTTGATATTGTTTTGTACCTTGGTTTGTGTTGAGAGTGCTAGCGTAAATGTGTAGCGCGAGAGGTCCATGGTTAATTATCAAGCACCCCATCAACCCTAAATTAGGTTACTTGTATAATACGTGTAAAGGATGATGGAGGAACGGTATATCGAGAATCCACGCATGAAATATCATCCTTGCCACAAGGCACTACGATTAATTCTTAAATCCAGGTGAGGACATGTTATTAAAAATTAAAGACGCTGTAAGTGTTCGATATAAAATGAGCAATTAGTTATATATTCGCATTCGACAAATATCCAACACGACATGTACAGGGTGTTTTATCTTTTTTTTTTTTTTTTGCTGCTTTCCGACATCCTGGTCATTTCAGCCCCACACTTAGTCTATATTCTATACCCGTTCAGACACATCATTCATACGAATAAATACGTACATACGCTTAAATACATTCATACAGTACACTCATTCCGTTTGGTCGGTGGAGCACTTGAGATTAATCCACCGTCCTACACTTAAACTAAGCTAGATTGGGGTCGATGAGGTACTTTTATTAATATTCCGCCATCGACCCCGCACACACACCCCCTCGCTTTCATCGTTCGGGGGGCGATGGTGACGTTCTATTCACCCTCACCCCTTGCCATTCACGCCAATAAATAAATGCACACAGACAAAACACAAAGACACATAACACATTCTATATACAATTAAAAAAAACAATATCCCCTAAAAAGTATAACAGGGGACTCAGAAACTCGCTACCGTGCTCGAGTACTCTTCTTAAACCCAGCGGCATGCCTGCACGCTCTCTGTATTGAGCCAAGGCATGACAAGCCTCTATTATGTGGGACACATCGAGCAACCTTTCTCTGCACAAGGGGCACCTGTGCGGGCTTTGGCCCATTAGCAAGTGCCCATGTGTCTAACGAGTATGGCCAATCCTCAGCCCGGTGAGGATGATCCCCTGCCTCCTGCTCAGATTACGTGGGACACATCCAGCAACCGTTCTCTGCATAAGGGGCACTTGCGCGAGCTTTGGCTGTTATTTTTAGATGGGCCGGCTGAATTTTTCTTGAATCAAAGGCGCTATAAAAAAAATACGCGTTTAATATTTTTATTCTCGAATTTTTACCGGTTTTGGAGAAAAATTATACATAGTATGAGGCCCAGTTTAAGGAAAAAATTTCAAATATGACCCTACACATTCTGACCCAGTTTCTCTCTCTCTTTATATTGGTCAAAAAATTTATGGCAAAAAGATTGAAAAAACCCATTTCGTTTGTTTCGTTGTTAAATCCAATAATTTGTTTCTTCGACAAAGTGAACATTAATTGCCTTTATTGTATATTAAATTCACTAATTTCGTAGTCCTCTTGACTAATTAATATATTACAATTAATTAAGGTTTTTAGGTGAGGTAAAAAGTCAATAGCAAAAACGTACACTCAAAAATGGCAAAACGAGGGAAAATTCAAAAGGTGGGGTTGAGATGGGAAGTTAGTGTCCCTTTGGATCAAGGTCACGATAGCTCAAGTGGTAGAGCAGCGTCGTATCTAGCCGAAGATAGTGGGCTCCAATCCCACCCGTGCCATTGGCTTTTTACATTCTGCACAACTGATTACATTCTGTCGCTTTTTGTCAAACTCGCATTATGAGTGGAAATGTTTGTTCGAATCAGGGCTCCACAAGATTTAGGATATCCCCAACTCTAATGTATTTTTACCGGCTTTCCACGAATGACCCCCCTCGCACTGATGGAATGCGTATGATGTCTCAAAACAAACCAATTCCTCAAACGTTTTAATATAATTTTCTAATTATATTAATTATTCAGATATCGTGAGATGCGGTCTGGTGTGATGTAGGTTGCAGAAAGACATTTTCTTTATCGTGCCAACGTTTCGATCTTTTATTGAGATCATCTTCAGGGCTCAAAGTGTTTGTCTTCTGTGTAACTGTGCCATGTCGTGTTGAGAGTACTGGCAAAATACTAAAATAATATTAAATCGAGAATTTGCTAATAACGAGTGCAGGATTAATTTTATAAATAGGTTGTAATGTCAATACAAGTTGTAAATATATACAAAAGATACGGTAAATTCAGATGAAAACAATCAGTATTACATGCAATAACACAGGTAAATTATGGCCATACAGCTAATAATATAAAACTAAAAGAAGATATTAATGTAGTTAATAAAAAAAGAATGATCTGACCGAGTGTTAGTGTCCAAGGTGCTGCAGGCTGGATGAAAAAGAGTAAGACGGAACTGGATGTTGGATTGAAGAGATGATCCTCGAAGTTTGCAGATTCTTGATTCTCTTCCGTAGATAATGAATGGGTACGCGAAGTAACTCGTAGGTGAGTTGGCACAGTACAATGATCAGCCTAGAAGATGCGATGGAGAGTAGACGCCGAAAATTGGCAAGAATGGCAGGAACGCTTCCGCAGGCCCGCACGCTCGTTGTCACGCGTCGCACTGATTCCCACTTGTCCTCCCCACTCTCCGCGCGCATTTATCAAAATCTCTGTACGCAACTAAGCCTACGGCCGATCGCACTTTCCCACCTGCCTATACACTACTTAAAACCACCTTAATATTATTATACCTAAAGATCCACTCTAGTTCTTAGCAAATTATTAAAATGAAAAATAGCCGTTTGAAAATAGACAAAAAAATTGAATAATTCAAAATTGACACCAACAATGTTAATTCCTGGAAGTAAATCAATTTGACAATTACCCTTCCATTATATTCAGTATTAGTTTCAAACTGAACCCAAGGGCAAATTTTTCCGATCAACAGCCACTTGATATGTATCACTGCTTTATTGACGGTGGTGGAATTGTGCGAGTGGTACTCCCAGAAATTTCCTGATTGCCCTAGAGTAAAACACAAAATTTTTAGTCTTGTCGCTCGCAATATGAGGAGGCACGGATCAATTGCTGTTGCAACACCGGGAAACCGGCAGCATAATGTCTGCTATGTATTTTATTGTACGTTCCCGAAAATCCGATTTCCCCTCTCCGAGATGTTAAAATTTAAGTTTTGCGAAAAATAAAATTAGAAATATACTACGAGCTTAACAAGTGTTGGAAGAAGGGGTTTACCTTGATTGGGAAACAACGCTCCTTACCGTTCTGTTCAATTTTTCCGGATCTAGCAAACTCCTAGATATTCCTAGACAGAATGATTTGAGGGCAAAGAGAAATACAAATACAAGCATATAAATGTGACAGAAGTATAATACAAAATAATAATACGACCTGCCCAGGGTCAAAAGAAAATAATATACTTGTTTCAAACCGAATCATTAAACCTCTATGAAATCATGCAAATAATCAATTAAAAATAAATAACATCTTTAAATTATGAATAGACAAATAAATCAAATGAACGTTTTCTGGAAGATAAGTTAATAAATAAATCAAAGGCCAAACGCCTCAGTGTTCAATGGAACGCATGAACGTTACGAAGCCCCTTTAACAGGCAAACAGTTTGGTGCGAGAGGTACCGGCCGGCAGAATGGTCTGACCTGTATGAAGATGTGGCGGTAAGGCGTGCGGCGATGTCGGCGTAGTGTTGCGTCTTCGATGCGGCAGATCGGCGGATTTAGCGTCAACTCGGAGAGTGTCCGATCCAAATTCTTCTCACGATGAAGTATGACAGGCGTGCGTGACCAACGCTGGTTATTTTCGCTCCAGAAAACGTTACAAAAGCAATCGTTACGCGTGCGTCTTCGAAGCGTGTTTTCCTTGCACTGCCACCCCTCCCTCCGCACCTTCATCGTTATCGGCTAGAGTTACGGATTAGACGGCGATAAGGATGTGTTTGTCCGGCCCAACCAGTTCAAAGACGACGTATTCACGGACAATTCACCTTTTAATTAAATTAACATTTTCTCCCTTTTCCTTTCAAACCATTCCGTCTCGGAACACAGACCTCCTAACTAATCAAAAATAATAAATTTCTCTAGGCGTAAACAACAAGCTTAAGCTCTATCGCTCTCATCTTGTCCCGGGACTTCGAGAAACTGATTATGAAAGCGTTTAACAATTAAGCACAAATTTCGATTTCACAGGCTGAAGAAAACGTCCGTTCATGCATCCTATGGACTGATGAACCCAAGTTCTTCTCTTAAGGTGTACTGAACCGTTGGAATTTTTGAAGGTGAACAGCGGAAAATCCGAGAATTTGTACTGTTGTCATCATCAGATGGTTCCCAGTATTAACGTTTGATGTAGACACCTCACACATAAATTGATGATGATGATGATGATATTTCAGGGTGTTGTATACTGCGCCCTTTAAGAGCTATTGTATCCCCCCGTTCTCTGCCTAAAGCACATCGGTGAGTCCTATTTCATAAAGGAATTTGATTAATAGGCCCGGTTTTATTGGTTGAAGTTCTTCTGTGGTCACATTGTACATCCCAAAACACTTCCTCCTACGGGTTAATGTCGCTCCGCAGTTTGTTAGCAGATGTGTTGGTGTTCCTTCTGCTTCTTTGCAGAATCTGCACGTGCCATCCTGGATTATTCCAATTTTCTTTAGATGCCCATTTAATCTACAGTGTCCAGTTAGGAATCCTGTTAGGATTCGCAGTTTATTCCTGCCTCCTTTGACTCATTCTATGATTTCTTTCTTCCCAAAATCGGTTAGAAGATTCTTGGATTGCCTGTGTCCAATAAGCGAATTCCAATGTTCCCTTATTTTCTTTTTGTCCTTCTGTCTAAGATGTTCATTGATAGTGTGGATTCCTATGCCACAGAAGGGTTCAGGTCCTGTCAGCGGTGTAGCTGCCCCTTTCTTTCCAAGGGTGTCCGCTTTCTCGTTGTCATCTACACCCATCAGACATAAATTACATGAATATAATTTAAATGGTGCTCAGTGCCTCAATGTTCTAACGGACGTTTGACTATTACATGACGTTTCTCTTCAACAACGAAAAAGAATGGTTTTCTTGGTTGGCTTGGATGATTTACAGGTGATACGACAAGTTTTGTCACTCCCGGGATAGGTGGATAGACCTCATAGCCAGTTCTGTTGGCCTTGGTCACACGATTTGACTCCACTTGTCTATTTTCTTTGGGACAATTTAAAAAACATTGTCTACGCCAATAGCCTAGCAACCTCAGTTGAAGAATTGTCAATGCTTTTCAATTCTTCTGCCCTCACTCTGAGCACCAGTGAAGAAGGATTAAAAGAAGCAAATCTTAGGTAAGGCAGGCAGTTCAAACCTGAAATTATGTTCAATATTGTGAAGAAGCATATTATTTGATTTAACAACGAAATGAAAAGAATAGGACACACGAGGCTGACACATGGCCACCTCTTGATTGGAAAGAGACCCAGGGTATGTCCTCTGTGTGGTGCGGTCGTGACAGTGAAGCACATCTTAGAAGAATGCGAACAGCTGGCACGACACAGAGAGCGCTGCGACCTACCTTCCGATATCGCAAAAACTCTAAGGCATAACAGCGACCATAAAGATCGACTTATGACGTATCTAAAATCAATAAATGCTTACAACCGCATATAACCCCCCCACATGTGGTTCCCCCCGTTGTACTGTATGAACGTATTTACCAGAGTGAGTGGTTTAGCATGCGTGGGTGCGGCTGTGACTGAATATCGAGTAACTCACAGCCCACTGATTTAGGTTAGCGATAATATATTTGTAGTATGATTGTGGGAAGGGTCGACAACGTCTTGGTTGTAGTAATACTACCAAGATGCTGCGCCATTTCTAGTGTGATCGTATTTATTAGCGTGAGAGCTTATGTGTGAATGAACGAGGCTGTCGAGGAATATCGAGTACTCCAGAGGCCCGTCAGAAAACCCTAGGATTAGTTTTATGGATGAGTGTAATTTGTACATACCGTTCGAATGTATTTATTAGCGAGAATGGAAGGAGGCCGGTAGGGTTAGGACCATCTTACCGACCTCCACTTTAGTGTGATATTAGGAAACTAGGTTTATTAGAATAAATGTGTAGTATGAATGTGTGTATGCAAAGGGTCAAATACTTCAGTTTACCACATGTGAGGGGATACAGAGAAATGCAAATAAAACACCGTAAGGTCCGGTGAGTAGGCAGTCAAAAGAAGTTATCATATATATCAGCAAAAAGTGAAGATTTTTCAAACATTAGAAAGATATACGCGTGGTGCCGGCGATGACCAAAGCAGTTAGCCGGCAAAAAAAAAAAAAAAAAAAAAAAAAAAAAAAAAAAAAAAAAAAAAAAACGGAATGCGTCGTTTCAAACTTTTTTTTTGATCAATTTTTGCTCCATTCTTTTCAGAGTAACAAATCACTTAAAAGGATGTGTCAAAATATATAGGGTCGTATTTAAAATTTTGAAGTTGAACTGGGCTTTCGGTACTCTGTATAATTTGTATCGCAATAAGGGTTTAAATTAATTTTGGAATTTTTTCATCGTGTCACTGGTTGAAGAGAGATTCGGCCGGGCCATCTGGAAAGGACAAGACACCTCTCAAACCAAGTCATTTACTAGATGAATAAAGATTAGTTTAAAGGAGAATTGCGGAAGAGTTAAAAAGGTTAATAATTAATCACGACACGAGATCGTAAACGATAAGAAAATTGTTTTTAAGTGTTTTCTTGTATTTTCCTGGTTCCGTTTGATTCTTCCATTAACATAAATGATTCCAGTCGATTATTTTTGCATGCCGTTTGTTCTTTTATTATATTCTATTGATTTTCGTTTCATTGATCGCGATTGTACTGATCAAGAAATATTTTCTTTAATTGTATTCCACCTAAATTTCTTCTCGTGTAACTTCCTCGTCTAAAATAAAATCACTTAGACCTGTTGAATTTAAAGTGCCTGATATCTTCAATTATAAAGCTGATAAATATTTTCCTTTAATTAATTTCTATTGCTTCAATTTTTTGTTAGGTTAATTTGAATTTCAAAATCTTTTTTTATTATTCATCTACTTCATGAATAATATCGGTTCGATCTCAAACTGACTAAGATTTTACTAGCAATTTCTTTTACTTGCGTCATATTTTGACCGTATGAACTTCAAAATTTAAACGTGTATACATTTATTACAGATTTGTAGTGTATTTGTGAGAAAACAGTAAAGATAAAACAAACAAACTTGATAAAAGTTATTAGTTGAGATTAAAAAAAAGTCATTAGAACGAGCGGGATTCGAACCCACGACCTTCGGCTAGTTACACCGCTACTCTACGACACAGACTTTCCATCTTCATGGAAAAATGCCAAAAAGAAGGGGAAATTTGAGAGGTGAGGTTGAGATCGGAAGTTAGTGTCCTAGTGGAACGAAGTCGCGATAGTTCAAGTGGTAGAGGAGCGACGTATTTAGCCGAAGGTCGTGGGTTCGAATCCCGCTCGTGACATTGTCTTTTTTATTTCAACCAAGTCAAAAAAAGTTAATAGGTCAATGCGACCACGAATTTTAATGGATTTATTTGATATTGAAAAAATGACCTAATAATTCTCTTTTCTTTATTCTAGGATTACGCAGGGCGGGCGACCAGGACCCGAGGGGTTAAAAGCCTGGGTAGGCCCGTACCCCATCCCTAAGAGGTCCGGGACCTGGTCGGCTCACGAGTCCTGCATAAACCTATTGGACTTATTTACGAACCCCAGGATTGTGGACCATTTTATCCTGGGGAGTGTTTTGGTTATATCCTCTCCTTCGAAAGTGTCGAATCTTTCCCTGGCATATCTATCGCATTCAGCTAGGTAGTGTCGAGCCGCTTCTTCTATTGTTTCGCAGAAGCGGCAGAAGGTGTCTGGTAGAGTGCCCATTATTCTAGGATTTTAGATTTATTATGTTTATTTTTACCACATGTTTAAATATTTAGTTATTCAACATTTGAACAGTTTTACGTAAAGGTTTTTTTAGCTTTGAATTTTTATTGGCTCAATTGCGTCTAGTTTATTACACATTGCAGAATGCCACTGTAAAATGCTTACTTTCAATAACAAGCACGATTTTAATTTTTGAGATCAAATGAATCCCAATTCTCTCAATTGTTTTGTATCCTATAAAATTTGTTTTCCACTGGCACGCACGTTTATGGATGTATAGATACTTTGTATAGGTCTTTTACGAACTTGAATTCGTAGTACTGTCGTTTTGTAAAGAGTGGAAAGAGTTCTCATTTTTCGATATAGTGAATTCTATCGCTCCTATGAATTTCCCTTACTGAGTCTGTAGAAGCATAAAGGGTTAGAGGAACATAACGCTAAACCTTTTCCTTGCATACTGGCAAGGATTTCTTTTATGCTTATTTTCAATATGTTCTGTATTCAAGAGTAAGGTCAATTATATTTTTAACAATCTTCACAACAACAATTATAAATTATTTTACCTACATTTATAAATACGTTTTGTTAAACTAATCATTTGTTCGCAAGTTAATAAATAAATTTATAATATCGCTAGCTTGGGTAAAAGAAGGGATGATCCGAGAGTATTTACAGGACGATAGTTCTGGCGGCATACTCGAAAAGCAGTAGTTTTGCTTCACTGAAATTCAGGTAGGAATTTATGGCTCATCATTATCCATTGATTCCGAAGGAATTCTCGTTAACTCGGATTTGAATGGTGAACGTCGTTCCTTCCATGGGGGAAATATCGGCTTTATATTAGAGTGCATTGTTCGAGAAACCAGGGCATCGGGGGCGACTTGCTCTCCCAATCAGTAAAGGCCTTTAGGCTTTTTAATTAGTTTCCTGGTACTAATTGCTCTCGAAAATCCTTGTCCCTACTTTATTCTGTTTGCGGTTGAAACTCCGTTGAAAGTGTTTCCTTCAGAAATTTGCTTAACATTTTCTTTTGGCAGATATTTCATATTGTAATACTACGTACTCAAAACATAGCATAATTAACAATTCTAGTTGAACCCGTTAAATAATTTAAATTGTAACAGCCATCCATTGTTCGTAGCCTGCGACGTGTACACGAAACGTATGTACTTTGCGCGTTCAAAGCAAAGAAAGGCAAATGTTAAGAGCCTGAAGTTCGTTACGTGGGGCAATTTGTGAGGAACCCATTAGCTCAGTTTCCACGTCTTCCCCAGTCGGCGTTACCCAAAACGAATGGTTTCATCGTTTACGTTGAACTCCTTGGAACGGTAACATATTTTACAAGAATCAAGTTCACTAAGTACTTTAAATTCTTCGTTATTCAAGGCTGAATGACTAAAGGACGCGTTTCATCATCAATTATCATATTGCGCTTATTTATTTAAGCAATCAAGACAGTGCCAATTTTACAAGAGGCCTAAAAAATCAGGCACAACTTATGTGCTTCGAAGCCAAAAGGAAAATATTTGATAATTTACAATGAACTGTTCAAGAGACTTTTTCTTATTTTTTTACACCTAATCTTCCTATAAACATTACTAAAAACAATAATAAATGAAAAACTGAACTAACGTTTCTGGTTACCTGGTACAACACCAACTGACTTTCGTTTTTAATATTTATCTATCCTCATATATTTTATATTTATGTTTGGTTCATATATGTTATCTTTAATTATCCTTTAATCTCGCATCATACATAATTACTTTTTCCGTTGGCGAGATAATTTTTTGGAGATGCTTGCTTCGAAATTTTGTATTTTAATTGTCAAGGTTTCATAGTCTTCAAAAAAAGAAAAAAAATTAAGAAGAAAACAATACTTAGATGAATACAAAGAGAGAATAAAAAGAGTGAAAAAGAAAGATAGGGGGATACTTGAATAGATAAAGAGAGATAAAGGTAACTAACATGAAAGAAGATGAGGAGGAGAAGGGGAGAGAGAGAATTCAAGAAAAAGAAATATAAAAAAAATACATTTACTTAAAGATAAACATAAAGAGATAAAGAAAAATAGTTGAAAGAAAAAGAGAGAGAGAAAAATTATAGCGGTCAAACATTGACAAGTAAAAGAAAATAAAGAAAAGCGTAAAAAATAGTAGGTGTAGAAAAATGAGATAGAAAAAAAACATAAAGGTTGATAGAAAGGGAGAGCAAAAGAGAGAAAGAGGTGACTAGAATGAATTAAAGTAAGAGTTAGAAACGGTAAAGAAAGAGAGCGAGGGAGATAAAAGTTTGCTCTTTTTTTACTAAATCAATCACTGATAACTGAAAAGCATTTACAAATCGAATGCTAACTATTGGCGCCGCACAGAACAAAGTGTGGCCTTTCCTCGAGTTTGAAAGAGGTCTTACAACACAGCAATGACAGCAGTAAGAAAGTAATAAAATATCTAAAGCAAATAAATGCATATGGTCGCCTTTAATGTTTCTCCACACGTGGTTTCGTTTTCCCTTCCTAAAGTGAGTGTACTTATTAGCGAGAATGTGTGAGTGTATGGGTGGGTAGGGGTCGGAATATCGAGTACACCACAGACCCACCAATTTAGGTTAGTATTAGGATATAATATCTTTTAGAGTGAATGGGCGGAGGCACTGTTCTAATATTAAATGCGCCAGTGGCTCCACATTTTTTTAAAATTTGTAAATACAGAATGATTGGTTACTGCATGAGTGAGTATATTTATTAGTGCGATAGTAGTGTATGCATGGGTGGGTCTATGGTGGAATATCAAGTACCCCCATAAACCCACCACCTAGGTACGTTAGATTAATTGTAATTTTAATTGTATGGATGTATTTATTAGCGTGAATGAGG
>CM077112.1:4902039-4920199 GCA_039619505.1 Cimex hemipterus | reverse complement strand
GAGAGAGAGAGAGAGAGAGAGAGAGAGAGAGAGAGAGAGAGAGAGAGAGTGGGTGACCTCTGCTGCTTAACATTTCCAAAAAATCAAAACCACAATCCTCAACTTGCATATAACTTCTCCTAATGTTCTACAGAGCGTGAACTTGTTAAATTATCCGTACTGAAAATTGAGCGCCTGACTGGCTAAACGACTTAAATTTTCAAGAACCTCCCACCGCCTTTGTTAATCACCGCCTACGCGCCTTTTCCTCAGGGAGATTAGTGACTGAGGATGAAAGGAGGATTTGTCGAAACAACGCCGTTTGACACCTATTGTCGGGAAAGGAAAATAAACCTCAATTAAACACTCCTGGCGGTCGATTTCACTTAAATATCCTATTTATTTAGTCTGGGCCGGTTAATCCTCCATGTTCGTGTTAATTTAACTAGTGATGTTTAAACGTTCCACATGAAATATTTGAACCAACCAAAATAATGCAACAAATAATGAAAAGCTTTAAATTTACAGTGTAAAAATTATGTTTTACACAACGTATACTTTCTATTAAATTCCCTATTTTTCGTAGTCCGCTTGACCAATTAATATCATACCATTAATTACGTGGACGGAGTGGATCGAAGTGGCTAGAGAAGCGGGGCCTAAGATCGTGGGTTCGAATCCCGCTCGTGACACTGACTTTTTTTTATCTCAACTTAAAACCCTAATTAAGTGGGTAAACTTTTTAGATGATTCATTTCTTCTGATTCTACTGTAAGACTTAATAATACAGTGAAGGAAGTTGTTTGGACTTGAGGTTTTGGATTAACAAGTTCGTGACCAATGTTTGAGAAGGCTACAAAATTCATATCCATAAATAAAACTGTGTTATTTTGACACGCGAGTGTGAAACACAAACATTTTCGGGTGAGTATAGCTTAAAAATTTAGTTAAATATGATTTTTAGTTTATTTTATAGTTTTTTAAAATTTGTTATTTCAAGAAAAAATCTAAATCAAGGAAAAATAATTTTAAAAAATTGACTCGATTGGACAAAACAAAGATGAAAAAGTTAAATTAATCGGTAAATAATTAGGACCTCCAACGTACAGTCTAAAGCAATAAACATGAAAAGTTTATTTTTTTAAATTAGAATAGTAATGGACACGATATGCACATTTTATTACCATTGTGCATGATCATGCAATTATTTAATCAAATCTTATCATTTATGTGCACGCATTCTCTTGCGCCATTACGTCGATACGCAGTTTAAAAAATTAACAATTGATCCGTCCTTCAAAACAGGCCAATTTCAATTTTTGCTCCAGGTAGTTTGCAAAAAATTATGCTTCATCTTCGATGTCTTGTAACCCCCGGTCTGGTTTCCAGACTAAAAGATAATTTTCTAATACGGGCGCCAGATAGCCATTTGACTATCAAATGGGGAAACAAAATGTTGGCTGCCAGGAGATAGCTCCGCGCGAGGCAGGAGGGTTCGCAATGGTCCAGACTATTGTCAGATAAAGAAAAATTAAAGATAAACAAAGAAATAAAATGTGATGGTAAATTAAATATATTTACAACGAAATTAAAAAGGAAACGGTATTCTTATCGTAATTAAACTTAAACTATGTACATGAAATTTAGGCCTTTAACATACTGTAAAACGTCTGAAGTGAGCACTCACTCTTCTCCGAGAGAGACACGAGACGGTATCCGATAACTCGAAGGAAAAACGGTAGTCCGGTAGACGTACAAAAATCCTCGATCACTCTCGTAGGACGACTCGTGGAATCCTGACCGTGCTGATGTGGCTTCCTCTCCGCTCGCTCCAGTCCCGGACAAAGTTCAGAGCGCCCGAGACAACAACATCTATGCCATCTCTGGGCCCTGACTTAATTGCCCGGTTACAGTCTCTAAGTCAAAAAGCATTCTGTCTTTTCATAAAACGTTTTTTTAGTTTCAAATTATTTGTTGAAATAAGATAACACATGAAAAAATTTAACTTTGCTTTAACATTGTTTCAGGCACAAAGGTTTTCTCAAAGATTGTCCCAATGGCCTTTTGACCGAAGAGGTAAATATAATCGTTTATTCCTTTTCCTTTATACATTTACATATTTTCGAACCAGCTCCATCACATGTGTAGGGTGTGGTTTTATCGAGTTATCCATAATATTATCTCTTGTTCGCCTTCCAGGGTCAATATTAACCAAACAGACAAGGCAAACGTTAAACGTGTCTTTAAATTAAACAGTAAAGAATTACGTAGGAGAAATTTAACAATTAACTAGTGTACTTAGTATCTCTCGTCTAGGAAAGCAACAAGTGACTATTTATAATTCAATAACCCTTCTTCCTCTTTCATTTGAAGCGTCGAAAATACTGGTTTATTTATGATTACGGACCCTGTTGTGCTTGGTTAAATTTAAAAAAATTGTTGGAAGTCAACAGTGAGTATTTTATTAACGAATTAAGCCTTTTGTTTTGCCAGATGTGTATTGAACGTGAAATTAAATTTCCCTCCGAAGAGCTGGATTTAAAGCTGAATATTATTACAAGAAAGTTAACGATGTTTCATTTCGATAAATATAAAGCGATTTTAATTATTATGGTAAAAAGTTGGGAGTGTTTGAATTATTTCTGTTCGGATTCACCTGAGAATAATGGTTGACAATTTTAGCTGACTTTAAGACAGAAAAACCGAGAATTTACTCATCCTTAACATATTAAATTTATAATGTAAAGTAATTACAACAATAATTAATAATCGGATTATGAAAATTTAAACACCATTTTCTTGGACAATTAATAAAAATCATTGACTTCAAAACGTCTTTTATTTGCTCGTATTGAATAAGATGTGTGGTGATTAGCCGGAAATCGTGAGATGTGGTCTGGTCTGACGTAGGTTTTAGAAAAACGTTTTCTTCATCGTGCCAACGTTTCGACCTTTATTAAGATCATCTTCAGGGCCTGGGATTTAGGTTGTTTAAATTGTGGAAAAAATATCAATATCTCACGGCACTCTCAACACGACATGCAAGAATAGCACAATTACGCAGAAAACACTTCCTTTGATTGAATATAAAAAATATTTTTTGCACTGTATAAATTCAATTTTTTCCACATCCTACCTAACATTACATGTTATTTTATATTTTGTATGATTAAGTACATTTAAACAATATTTGTAAATCCCAGGTGCTGAAGATGATCTCAATAAAGGTCGAAACGTTGCCAATAAAGAAAATGTTTTTCTGAAAACTACATCACACCAAACCGCATCTCACGAAGTCCGAATTAAATAAGATATTTAATTATTTATATGTGTAGAACAAAATCGAAATCGACGCTGAATATTTCTTAGAATAATATGACGTCTATGAACCATTTAACCATAGGGGATTAGTGACGCTGCTCTGCACTTTGCAACAGAGGGCCTTTAAAGCCGATCATTAGCCACTAATTCTACGGAAACTCTCTTTAATGTTTAATTAGATGTGAAAGCTCATTTACGCGTGAAGAAGGTTCCTAATCGTTATTTAAAGCCCTCCAGTGAAAAGAAATCTTGTATGAATATCTTCTAACGGTTTTTAATTGCTGATAGCTTTAAGTTCAATCCGCTTAGATAAGTTGAATTATGATTTCATAATTCTTAGTAAAACAAGCTGTTTATTGTTTTATAAGAACGTCGAAGTGTCTGAATTCGAACGCGATCTGAATGGGGCAGACTTGCGACAAGAATCCAAAAGTGCTCATCAAAATAAATCTTACAGTAGGCAAATGAAATTGAAAAAATATTAAACACAAGGATAACAAAGAAAAGATGTTTGGGCATATACAGATATGCGGTATAGGTAGATGGATAATTGATAGAATTTAAAATAAACGCTGAATCCCAACAAAGTGATTTTGTTGTCTTTTTAATTTGATCTTTTTTTGATATTTTTACTACTTTACAAATTATTTAATAATTATTATCAGACGGAAAATATTTGTATTGCCCCTGATATTGAGGTAAAACCGCTTAATTCATAATTTTATTTAAAATGTTTACAGTGTGAATTTATTCTACTGTTTTTTGTTCGTGGCGTAAAACAAAACTATTACGCGCAAAATCAGTATGCCATGCCATTGCATTCGTCGAGGATGGAAAAATTCAGCGTCACCCTACAAGAGTTTTAGATTTTGACGAAAATGACGGTTGTCCGGTATTCAGTGGTACCCGTAGATTGCAAGGTGAACGGGGTGTGGCGAGCCATTTCAAAAAGGCCGCCGTACGTCATACACAGCCAATGAGGCGGAGATTCCGGACGATCAAGGAGGCAGAACGGAGCGGGAGTCCAGAGTCGGGCAAAAATTAGTCATGTCTAATGATTAATGATTGATCGCTCAGAACGTTAGTCATGACTAGTAATTAAATACGAGGCCGACTGAATGGGGGTGAGCCTCTTATCCTTAACTGCCTTTTGGTTTTCAGTCATCCCTTTTTATACCGGGTCTCTCCCGGAGCAGGGGTGAAAAGGAAACTCCAAAAGTCGGGGGGAGTTCTCCCGTCGCGGCTGGGCCTACAAAGACGGCTGTATCGTACAAATTTGACGTACTCCCAATTTACGATAACCCTCTTTTCTTACTTAAATGGCTCCTGGGTAGCCATTTCCCAGCCAGATGTGCCAGATGTGTCCTGTTCTTCCTGACTGGGTCTGCTTCGCATTTGGACGTTCCTACCTAGCTGGCTACGTGCGTAACCATTTCCTAGCTAGATTTGCCAGATGTGTCACGTCGTGCCGGTCTGGGTCTGCCTCTTCAAAGGACCACTTTGTCGGTTTTCCTTGTTTACTTAGTTGGTTCTTAATTTACAGTTTAACTAAGACGGGGCCGGCTTACACTATTAAACCGTCATGTGTCCAAAGGGTAAACCGTCAACTTAAAAAATACTTCTGATTGCAAAACAACTGACTAAAATAAGAAGAAAATGCGATTTGATCTCGTCGAAACATACATCCTAAAGTGCCGGAGAAAAAACAAGGTATACCATAGTTTCCACGGGTTGGACCAGTTTGCAAAAATTGCCAATCGTGTCTATTAATTCCATAAATTCTTGTCAGCGCCAAGATAGTTTTGAATAACCCTTAATCGGCAAAAATGAGTAACTCATGGGATGGTACTACTTAAAAAATCAAAGACAGCTTGTAGATCTTCTGTTTAATTCATCACCTCCATCCCCACCGTTTTTTGTTGTTTGGAATAAAATCGATATTATTTAACAAGTAAGTAAAAAAACGTGTTTACGATATATTAGAAACCTTAAGTAGGTCAGGATGTTGTTATCGATGGGTTTTTTACTGTAAACCTATCGTGTTGAGTGATGAGCCTGTAAAGTTTATCCAGGAATTTTCCTTTAAGCACTGTGTAGGGTTTTTCGCCAGTCATTTGCCAATGTGGACTCCTAAATATTTAATTTTGTCTACAGCCATTAGCGAGGTTTAAAAATCTATATAAAAAAATGAACGTGATATGAAAATGATAATTGAAAAATGTTCATTGATATATTAGGGTGATTTATTATCGAAGACGGTTGAAGGACTGATCATCAGTGCAAAAGTAACGCCACGTGAGCACGTTAAGATCTTATCGAAAGGGGTTGGCGTGCTACAGTACCCGAAAGACACCGAAGTAGGGCTGGTTCGAGATACACTTCAGACCCTTAATCGTTTATCAATCAATAACATTCGCGTTTAACTTTGTCCTATATTTTTATAAGAATATTTTATGGTTACTGGCAGTCAAATAGTTATTACGGTCGAAACCTCACAAGAGCGGCCAGCCGGTCAGTGGTGAAGGGGGTGGGTCAGTGGACGAGAGGAAAAAATAATAAACGAAAGGAGTAAAAAATGTTGGGCGCCAGTCGTCCCCTTTTTGGCTCGAGAGAGGACCAAAATTGAGAGCGACAAGGTTAACAATAAAGTAACCAGGGAGTAGTAATTTGTATGAGGGAGAGGGGGAGAAAGATGGCAACAAGGGGGCAGAGAGAAGAGCAGAGAGGGTTCTGTTGGTAAAGGAGTGAATGAAAATTAAGAGAGAGGAATTGTGGAGAGGAAAATTAAAAAAAAAAATCTGACCGCAAGTCGGTTTAGATACTAGAGCCGCCGAATAATCTGTAATCTGTAAATCGCTTCTGTGCTCTCGGCGAATAATCGAATACTAAAACAACAACGAGCGCTGGAAAGTGGCTCGTGTGGTTTCGCCAAGTTCGTTTAACATGAACCTACCGTAATCTGTGTAATGCAATTCAAACGGGAAGATGTATTTAATCCCGCACTTTGGCCAGACCAACGGAATCCCTGGACAGAGATAAATAATGAAACGTGTTTACTTTACTCATTAGCTGATTATACAGGTATGACCAAATTAAAATGATAGCTTGTTTAACTACAAAATAAAGGGTTAATTTATTTTGCGCTCTAACAGTTTGCTTGATAAATAAAATTGTTAGGTATTTTACGAAATCAATAGAAAACTATCTGTTAATATTTTAATTTGTCTGTTTGCAATGAATGGAACATGGCATTCTTTTTTTATCCCTTTTAGTTTTAAGGTGAGAATGTGTGGTTGGAAGTTGAAACATGCATTGAGTTTCAATTAATTAAGGTTTTTAGTGGAGCTAAAACATTCAGTATCACGAGCGGGATTCGAACCCACGATCTTCGGGTAGGTCCGCCGCTGCTTTACCACTTGAGCTATCGTGACTTCGATCCAACTTCCCATCTCAACCCATTTTTACTTATCAAATTCACTCGTTTTTGCGATCCGCTTGAACAATTAATATCTTTAATTGAAGTTTATAGTTGTGATTAAAAAAACGAGTGGATCGAGTTCACAATAGTTCAAGAGGTAGAGCAGCGGCGTATCTAGCCAAAGGTCGTGGGTTCGAATCCCTGCCATGTCACTGACTTTTCTATCTCAACGAAAACCTTAATTAACGGAATGATAAAAGTTGGTCAAGGGAACTAGGAAAAAAAAAGTGAATTTATGGATTTAAATGAAGTATACTTAACTAAAACTCTCCGTGGCCATTGGATTACACGACATTTGAAAAATGGCAGAAAGGAGGGAAAATTCAAAAAGGTGGGGTTGAGATGGGAAGTTAGTGTCCGAGTGGGTCGAGTGGTAGAGCAGCGGCGTATAAAGCCGAAGGTCGTTAGTTCGAATCCCGCTCGCGGCACTTCCTTTTTTTATCTCAACTAAAAACCTTAATTAAACAGTCAAGCTGACCTCGAAAACTAGTGAATTTAATACGTTTAATACAACGCTGAAAAGAAGAATATCTTTTGCTGTTTAGATTTTATGTCAATATAAGATATCAAATGTTAATTGATTGATTAATGTACAAATTAAATCGCAGCCACTGTTTCGCCTTTTTCGTGGGACATGAAAATTTTTTTATTAAGTTTCAGACAATGTTTCCGGGATCATAATCTAATCAACCCCCTCTTCTACGAACGGGTGTCTGACTTTATTTGTTATTGTCGAATGTCTGAAATGTTTAGTTACCATAGTTTTTTTGGATTTTTTTGAAGCGTGTACATAACGTGAATAAGATGTCATAGAGACTTTCTATCTACTACGCTGTTATACACCAGCTGAACCAAAATTCACGGTCGTGTTAATTATTAATTATTTAAGGTTTAAGGTCTGAACAGTATGTCAATAATTGATTGATTGTAAATTCAGGTTGCTCCTATCCCTTTAATAGCTTTGCATTCCCAGTTGTGTGTATTGCATCAGACGGCCCAATTCATCAAGGATTTGGATTGTTTGAACTGGCCGTAATGTATTTATTTCGAATTAATGTTGAGCTTGTTAAATTCTCCGATTATAGGCGAGTTGAGTTGTCTTTTTGGCCAGCTCGCTCAACATACCATTTTTGAAGTGTTTTCCAAGAGAAAGGTTTAAGATAAAATCTGTTAAGATTGGGAATCTCTTGTTACTTTTGTCTGTAATTTCTTTTTCTTAAATCTTTTTTGGTGGTTCTTGTAATGTTTGTGTCTAGGGAGTGATTCCGATTGATTTCTTTCTCTTATCTTTTAGGATGTTGTCTGTTCGGATCACTAAAGACTTTCTGAAAAGAAGTAAAACTTCTGATAGTACACATGATACGAGAAAGTCTAGCTCAGAACCGTATCTATGCTGATTATTTATTTTTATTTCAATGCTTACAGGTGTTTATTCAGAAATTGTGAGATGCAGTCTGGTTTGATGTTTCAGAAAAACATTGTCTTTATAGTACCAACGTTTCGACCTTTATTGAGATCATCTTCAGCGACTGGGATTTACAAACATAGTTTATACAACAAAGATTTTGACGGCTCTTTTTACCACAAAGAAGCCGACGCCCTATACAAAAATGTCTTTTCTATACCGACTTCCATCCCCACCCCTTCAAAATCCAACATATATAAATATAGTACAGCAAAATCTGAACCCGACACGCAAGAATGACACAATTACACGGAAGACAAACGCTTCGAATGATTAGAAATACTTTGATTGAATATAAAAAAAATATATTTTGCATTATATAAATTCACTATTTTCCACATTTTAAAAATATTTGTTAAATTTAAACAATGTTTGTAAATCCCAGTCACTGAAGATGATCTCAATAAATCTCGAAACGTTGGCACGATAAAGATGTTTTTCTGAAACCTACATCACGCTAGGCCGCATCTCACGATTTCTGAATAATTATCGAGTAACGGTCACTAATACCCACACGCTTACAGTTATTATTCAAGTTTAGATTTTCCTAAGCTTCGGATAAATTCGATTTTTTAAACTGTTGGCTCAGTTGTGAAAACAATAGTCCATTGTAAAGCGTGAAGTATCATGACCGTTCAATCTCTTTGCTGCTTGAATACCATAATAATTTTTATTTTATTGTATCCAGTAAAAAAATCATGTTTTACACGACACGCAACGTCGTCCAAATAATATCGATTTGCGTGACTTTCGGCATGTTTATGAATTAATGATATTTTGCTTCACGAACCCACATGATTAACATTTTTTTATACTGCTAACTATCACAGTTTACTTATCGTTTAGGCTAATTTATTTAAAAAACGATAAGCCAATCGTTCGGTTTTATTTTTCTAAACGTTTGGTTTATCTTATATTGATTAATGGCATCCAGCAATTTACTCTAACAGTACCCTGTCTTCGAAAACACGTCCAAACTTTTATCGTCGGAGTTTGAACAAGCTTCAGACAAACACGGCATCCGGCAGAGGTCCAACTACGTTGAAAAAGCGATCTCCAACAAGCGCACTGGACAAATAGCCTGGCAAAAGTTTACTCAATCCTTCCCAGAGTATAAAAATCTATATTACGCTGACGCCGATGAATGGTTAGGCATATTTTCGAATGTGTTTTTGAGCGAGGCGTTCTCAATTGAAAGGCTTGATTGATTCAAAAAGTCCCCTGTTAACGTAATCTCGGAAGGGACGGTTCGAATACTTATGTACTTGATCATTTCGAAAGGACATTCATATCACGTAGGTTCGAACATCCAGGTCGGCCTGTCCTCGCTGTCTCAGTTTCTTAGATGCGTTTCGGCATTCCGTCCTTCGGCGAATGGATTGACAAACGAAATTCAAGAATTTCAGCGTATGTATTTAACGATAAAATTAATGAATCGCTAAAAACATAACAAATCGATTTGAGCGGCGGAAAAACCTTATATTATCACAAAACATTTACCCCTTTTCCTTTCCTTTTTGACATTTTGATTCCTTTTCATCAAGTGTCCTAAAATCCTCATTACAACATAATACCTCCTCAGATCAAGAAAGAAAAGAAAAGTCGCATCCTCGTCTAAAGAGACGAAAGTATCTTTTATCCTGTCATAATGTCATAATAAGTCCTAAATTAACAAATCTATACATTGTCAAGCATGCCAGACTGAGTCCTGTGAAGTCCTCTTTACATTATTCTAATATATGCTTTAGTGTCACAGCACGGGCAACATCAAACAATCCGATAAAGGAAATAATTTCAATTAATTAAAGTTTTTAGTTGAGATAAAAAAGTTAGCGTCACGAGGAGGATTCGAACACACGATCTTCGGCTAGGTGAGATTGAGAGACCACTTGAGATTCAATCCATTCGGACACAAACTTCCTATCTCGACCACCACCTTTTGAATTTCACGTGGAAAGGTCACGACAGTTCAAGTGGTAGAGCAGCGGCGTATTTAACCGAAGATCGTGGGTTCGAATCCCGCTCGTGACACTAACTTTTTTACCTCAACTAAAAATCTTAATTAATTGAAATGTATCAATTGGTCAAGCGGACCACGAAAACTAGGGAATTTAAAAAATTAACAATTTTTTCATCTTATTGTCTATTAATTTCCGTTTTAATTTGTATGTATCAAATAAATAATTTGTAAAAAAAATCATTGTTAAAATATCCTTCAGACAATTAAAATTGAATGTTTTTAATATGGTATTCGTTTATTTGAGCTTACATCAAACTTCAGAGGGAGAAATTTGGAAGTGGTTCAATTGTTAAAATAACTAATATTTATGAAAGACTATTGATTGAGATAAAAAAGTCGGTATTACGAGTGGAACTCGAACCCACGATCTTCGGCTAAATACGCCACTGCTCTACCACTTGGACTATCGTGACTTCGCTTCACTTATTTAGCAGAAGGTCGTGGGTTCGAATCCCGATCGTGACACTGACTTTTTCATCTCAACCAATACCTTTCATAAATATTAATTAATTGAAAAATGTTAAGGTCAATCGGACCACGAACAGTAATGGATTTAAAACTTAAAATGAAGTATACCTTCACTAAAGCTCTCCGTGGCCATTTCATTTGTCGCTCAGAATCAAATAGTTACACGAAATTTGAAACAAATGGCAAAAAGGAGGGAAAATTAAAAAAGGTGCGGTTGAGATCGGAAGTTAGTGTCCGAGTTGATCGAAGTCACGATAGCTCAAGTAGTCGAGTAGCGGCGTATGAAGCCGAAGGTTGTGTGTTCGAATCCTACTCGTGACATAGGCTTTGTGGTGAATTTTATTCGGGATTCCAAAAAAAAAGTTTCCTCCAGTAGGGAAACAAGATTTTTATATTTTGGGTCACCTTTTTACATTTGTATGTACATGTATTGAGAATAAGTGGAAAGTTCTCCAGAGATAGGGGGCGAGCAAAGAAAAGGAAATCTCCTATCTTGCCTTGAGGTGGTCCAGGGTCCTCGGTGGTTCCCGTTCGGTAGCTTCCTGCTTTCTTCTTCTCCTTTTTTTCTTCTTTTCCTTTTGTTTTCACTGTCCAGCCGACCAGCCTCTTTCCGGTTCCGGACAAGAATTGCCCCCTCTCTACGCCTTTTCAGGATACATCTCCTTTCCCCCACTCCCGGTGGATGCGGACGCCCTCCTTGGGCAGAACCGACCTGGTGGGGGTAGGCGAGAGGGGCGGCGATGGGGCTCTGGATAGGGCCGTCTGTGGTGATTCCTCTGGGTCACCACATCTTTTTTATCTGGACGAATACCTTTCATAAATATTGATTACTTGAAAAATGTTAGTTGGTCAATTCGACTGTAATAGGTTAAAATAATAGGTGGAGTCCGGAAAACCTTAGAATTTCAACATCGTTTCAACGTCTACAGAAAATATTAACAAGAAGAAATCCGGACAAAATATGAAACTTTGGGTTTTAAGTTCTATTTAACAGTAGAGCCAAATCAAATTTACTAGAGTATAGATTTTCATATTTCTAATTTTAAAATAATAGCTAGTAAGTTTACCTCCTCAATATTCGTGACAATGCTTTCTGAAAGACCATGCATGCTCCTTGTTATTGCGTGCAAGGCTCAAAAGCGAATATTAATGACATACATTTCCGTTTTCCACTCACGTTCGGCACTGAAAAAAAATCTTATTTGATTTACCACAATGTACACAACATGGAAAACTAAACTGAAAAAGGAACAAGTAAGTGTAAATTCTCGAAGACCTTTTTATTTTAGTTAATTTAGAATTGAGTTAATTAAGGTCATGCTTAGCCAAAACCTCCAATATCTGAATATGTTACGACTGAAACAATATTTTTTTTTTTATAACAATCAATTTGTTTTAAAAAATTTACCTGTCAAATATTAACTTTTTGTTTTGTTTCAGGGCTTTATAAAGATATACAAACAGTTCTTCCCTCAAGGAGATCCGACGAAGTTCGCTTCTCTTGTCTTCCGAGTCTTCGATGAGAATAATGTAAGTTCCAATGTGATCAAAAGTAAATTGTCCGACCGGGTTTCGTTGTGCGTAAACTGTTTTGTTTCGATTCGAAAAGTGTTGGTACTTAGGAGGAAATCGTCTGTTTTACTTAAACCTCTCAACTAGTCCGAACCTTTCCATCAAGATTACCGAACGATTCGTCGAATCCGTTAAGTCCCCGTAACGGTTTAATTCGTTCAGAAGGAATCGTTTATCTCTTTCAATTCCGAGGGATTTCTCTTGGTTGCCAGAAATCAAGATTTTCTAACCGAATGATGAACAATAAACATCATTTATATGATAGATTATTATTAATAATAATAATGTGGGAAGTTTGATGTAGTCACCGCTCGCCGTATACGCGTTTTTACTTCTTTTTCTGATCTTAAAAGTTTTTTCAACCTGCAGCCATTTGTCGCCATCTCCTACTGATTCTCTAGTTTGTGTGAAAAGTGAATCGATATCATAAATTGCTAGCCCCTCATTTGTCCCTCAGGTTGTCAACTACAGAATAGGCACAAAACGTACAATATATATACATACCTCACCATTCTGTATAGACATAGAATTCTGGACACATTCAATCCCCTCTTGAGTATTCGGTATTCCTTGCGGTGCGGGGGAATGCACTCAATCCTCGCAAATAATTTACTTTGATCCTCCAGACATCACCTTCACAACTGAAACTCGGTATTCCCGGGGCGGGATTAAACAACCCTTTCATTTTATGTTGATAAATTAACACAGACACAATCGACGATATATCTCAATATTGCCTAGAGTCGTCAAGCCTTCTACTGTTAAAGCTGTCCTAACTGGTATTTTGTTCTAGTACAACGGAAATCTACGTCAATTTCCGTCCAGAAAATGGCCGTAATTTAAGTACTATGAGTAGTTAGTACGGCCTATGCCTATTCCATACACTTTCCCTTTTCGATCCGTTTTCCCAGGGGGCCGAAGTCCTTCTTAATCCTAATTCACTATTTTCGTAGTCCGTATATTCACAACTATATATATATATATGGGGCGTGGGCGTGAGAGGAATAATAAAATCATAATCTCGTTTATTTCCATCGGTGATTAATGTATTTTATATACTTGCCTAATGCAAATTTTATACAATATTATGTTCTGGTTTTTTTGTCATATAACAGGGAAAACTGTTATATGATAAATAAATATTTATAAAACAATCACTAGTTTCCGCGGTCCGTTTGACAAATTAATATCTTTCAATTAATTAAGGTTTTTAGTTGAGATAAAAAAGTCAGTGTCATCGGGTTTCGAACCGACGACCTTTGGCGAGATGCGCCCTTGCTGTACCACATGAGCTGTTGAGATCATGATCCACTCGGGCACTAACTTTCCATCTCACCCCCACCTCACAATCTCCCTCCTTTTTGCTTTCAAATGTGAAATCTATTTGATCCTCGGCGACAAATGAAATGGCAACGGAGTTTTAGGGAGGTTTAGAGATTAGTGCTAGAGCGGATCTCAGTCACAATCTAGGCGAAGGCCGTGGGTTCAAATCCCGCTTGTGGCACTGACTATTTTATGTCAACTAAAAACCTTAATTAACTGAAAGATATTAATTGGTCAAGTGGGCCACGAAAACTATTGAGTGACCAACATATTTATCAAATTAGCTACAAAAAGAGTAAAGAATGCAAAGTCAATCAGAAAACTACAAAGACAAAACAACATACCGAATAAAATACGGATGCAAATATATCGGATTGTCAGGAAGGAAAAAAAAAAGATGCAACTATAATATAAATTGACTAGGGGTAATTATGGGAAATCGACAACTCCAACTCACCTCATAGAAACCATCACGTACCCTCAACAATAAACGCCAGAATAAAAATGCTTCACAACTTGCAAAAAGGAGGTAAAACGAACGTACTTAGAAATATAAATTAGCGCGCGTATCTAAGCCAATGATCGTGGGTTTTAATAGCTCGTGACAGTGATTTTTTTTAATCTCACCTAAAAACCTTAATTAATTCAAAGATATTAATTGGCCAAGCGGACCACGAAACTAGTGAACTTAATTAAATTCTTACTGATTTTCCATTTTCCTTTAACCGTATTGGAAATGTATGTTTTAAAATCCCTTGGGCGTACAGGTTGGGACGAGTCGTGAAGTTTTCTGACGTCTTCTTTGGTCGTTCTGTTTTCCATGATATAAACACCAATACAGTTTTTAAAAAAAAAATCTCAAAGGATATAAAAAACGTTATGTTCAAGAAAAGCCCAGGGCAACCTTTGTGATTGCCTTCGAACGAGACAGGTATACAAGATTAAAAGCGCCCTTTTCTAATAAAAAAGAAACGCGAAATAACCACACAGAATATAAACAAGGATGTTTTTCAGAGAGGGCCAGTACGTAAAAAAAGAAAAACCGTTCTAATGAGAAAATATACGGTTTTTATAGCCCCAAGAGATGAATAAATCACAACGCATTTCTCGATGTGCATTCAATAAATGATAAATTTTTATTAATTGCCGTACCGCTCGTAAATATTTCTATTATAAATAATGATTACCAAATTTTAAGGATTGTGTAATATTCGATATCATCCGTATTCGGAACCTTTAGGAACGCAGAAAACTTAGAAAGTAAGAAAAAATGTATTCTACTTGTTCACTGTAAGTTTAAAATTTATTTCAATCATATTAAATAATCTAGTCAAGGGGAATTTATATGAAATATCGTAATAACACAATTCTTTTTTATATCATGGATGCATGAACTGGTTCAGATAATAAACACAAGCGCGATTCGAACCCACGACCTTCTGCTCCAACACTTACGCTATCGTGAGTTCGATCCACTCGGACACCAACTTCCCATTTCAATCCCACCTTTTTGAATTTTCCCTCCTTCCACTCATGTTTTTATCTCAACTGAAATTTTAATTGATTGAAAAGAATTTATTTGATCGAGGGGACCACGAAATCTAATGTAATAGCTGATTACAGTCTTCCTTCCTTTCACCTTTCTGTCTAAAATATGTATGGCTGAATTCACCCTTCTGAATTTCAATACCGCACAAAGTGCACTACTTTTAAACTAGTTGAGCACTTTCCTTGGTTAGACATTAGTGTTGCTTTTATGAAACGGCTAACATTTCATGTCATGTTTCATGTCCAGGACTCGTTTTGTCTTCCTAGGTGCTTTAAAATTTATTGTTTGCTACTCGTCAGTTGTTCACATTTCAACGCTCCGATATCCCACTTTCCAGCATTGAATATTTCTTTAGTTCTTGTTTATTTTCAGATTATCCCCAGTCACAATTTTTGCAGATACTCTGTGCGAGTTTAAAAAAACATGCTAATTTATTTTAAATTTTTGTTTAATAAAACGGGGAGTACTTCGACACGTGGTGCCACCATTTAAGCTTACCGTCTACGAAGATTTTGGATTTAGGGTCTACATTTTTAAGGGAAGGCGTGGGTGTGGCGTATACCTATAAGTTTATCAAGTGAAATATATATTTTTTTTTAAACATTTTTGGATTTTTGATCAGCATCAAATATATCGGCATATTTTTAATATTTCCTTAGATGAATTGGAATCCCAAGAAAATTTTTGTTCCTTTTTAGAGGTTCAAATTTCTTGTAGAACTTTTGACCAAACTGAATCTTGATGGCTTCTAAATCTCCTTCTTGATTAGGTGTAGGTTTCCTTCTTTCTCCATTAAATATCTTCCTTTTTTTAAGCCACCTTTCTTATTTCTCTTTAAAAAATTTTCATTCAAAATTCATCTCTTTTTTTGTTAAACTGTTAAGTTCATCTTGACGCCTATTAATAGTTATAAAGGGCCTTTTAATATATCCCTGACAGATTCAGTTTAATATGATTTTTCTCTTTTTTTACGAGAGTTCGCAACAGCAGAGGTCATATCTCAGGGAACCTGCGTTTTTTATTTTATTTATTTATTTTTTTTTTTAAGAAAAAGCCTTTTTTTAAGTATGTACGAATACAGGACCGCTGGATTCGAACCCGGGACCTTTAGCTTACAGTAATGAACGTCAAAACAGTTGTGGCCACCGATTTCCTTTAAAAGTTTAATAAACCAGTTAGCCTAATATTTTAGAATATTTTGATGTGATTTTGCACTTTCAATTTTTTCACAATATATTTTTTAACAACCATGATAGAACATAAAATTCTCAAAACAAAAAGTTGAGTTAAAAATTACAGCTTCAATTTATTTATAATTTTTGTTTTTAATGTTCGTAAACTGAACAATATTACGGATTAAAAGTCAGAATAATTACATAAAGTAATAATTTGGAGTACTACAAGGGGTCCATTTTTTGTAGGTGTTTTTGAAAAAAAAAAAGCCTATTTGCAAGTATGTCGTGTTCGAATGCAAGGCCGCTGGATTCGAGCCCGGGACCTTTACCTTACAACGATGACCACCGTGTGAACGTCCCCCTTTAATTTAAGTATTTAAATAAAGTTTTCGGATTATGAATCGGAACTTTTAACTAGATTGACGTTATCATCCGTAATCAATGTCTTCTTCAGTCTTACAATAGTTTCTGAAAGCTTTATCTGTAAAGTCACTTTTGTCCATAATATCTCTTCGGATTGTCAAATCCTTTTCTTATTTCATAACAACACTTCTATTGAGCTGGTGGATTTAGTGGGATAAACCCGGATAGATTTAATGAAGTCATATGATGTCATGGTCTGCCTGAAACGCACGCAAAAGTCCGTCTTCCGGGTTATGAATGAAGGACTTTTTCCCTTTCCTTGCTTTCTACTGCCCAAAAAGCAGATATTAATAATAGAAAAAACTTTTATCTGGTTCCCCCTATATAAAGGAGTGATTCCATTTTAAATTTTTACACGGTTAGTGGTTGTTATTATTATTATTATTATTATTATTTTAAGGGCGTTTTAACGGCATTTCACGCCCTAACATCCAAACATTCTATTTTAGGTTAGCTATATCTCTTCTGAGTGTTATAAAAACTCTGACTCCAAACATTCACTCGTAATATAATTTATCCTATTGCCATCCAAGCTTTGATTTTCTTTTTCAAATTCTTAATTAAGGCCAAGTTACATTAAATTTAATAAAATTATAAAATTTATTTCTGTTTCTTTTTTTAAAACTAAAATTGTGAATTTTTTCCATAAATTAACATTTCCCCATAGGTTTGTATGGCGAATAATAATAATAATAATAATAATGGAGTCAGACTAGCAACAGTCTCAACGTGATTATAGGCTCATCTTTATCCTTTTATTCTTCCATTCAAGTATGATAACTAATTCTATGTAACAATAATAAGTCAAGAGCACGACCGGTAGATGGCCCTCAGAGAATCTGAGCAGGAGGCAGGGGATCATCCTCACCGGGCTGAGGATTGGCCATACTCGTTAGACACATGGGCACTTGCTAATGGGCCAAAGCCCGCGGAGGTGCCCCTTGTGCAGAGAAAGGTTGCTCGATGTGTCCCACATAATAGAGGCGTGTCATGCCTTGGCTCCATACAGAGAGCGTGCAGGCAATGCCGCCGGATTTAAGAAGAGTACTCGAGCACGGTAGCGAGTTTCTGAGTCCCCTGTTCCGCTTTTTGGGGGAAATAGGTTTTTTTTATTGTATATAGTATGTGTTATGTGTCTTTGTGTTTTGTCTGTGTGCAAGTATTTATTGGCGTGAATGGCAAGGGGTGAGGGTGAATAGAACGTCACCATCGCCCCTCGAACAATGAAAGCGAGTGAGTGTGTGTCCGGGGTCGATGGCGGAATATTAATAAAAGTACCTCATCGACCCCAATCTAGCTTAGTTTAATTGTAGGTCGGTGGAAGAATATCAAGTACTCCACCGACCAAACGGAATGAGTGTGCTGTGTGAATGTGTTTAATTGTATG
>CM077112.1:4883040-4894180 GCA_039619505.1 Cimex hemipterus | reverse complement strand
AGATAGATAGATAGAGATTAAATAGGTAGATAGGAAGATAGATAGATAGATAGAAAGATAGATAGAAATATATATATATATATGTCACGATCTGTCCTCGACTCAACAAGATGGGCCCAACTCTGATTCCTGGTTATGGAAAACAGAGCCCCATAGGTCTTGATCGAACCTGAATACAGCCGATCAGGTGCCTTTTTATAATATAATTTAATTAAAGATTAAGAAGGATTTATTATTAAATGCACAAGAAAATAATAATTACAATAAATAAATTTCCTTTTAAATTAATAAATAATAACATTAATTAAGATTTTTTTATAAATTTAAATAAATAGTAATTTCTTGCAAAGCCAGACCATTTATAACAAGGGTGGATATGTACTCACTTTTTTAAGGATCGGATAACACACTTCTCTTGTATCTCCTGTCCCGGGATTCACTCTTTTTACCACTACCGACTGTCTCTCCTCCACTCTTTTATTTTTTTACCCTAGGCCTAATCCCGAAGTCTAAATCTTGCATTGTCCCTTGAAAATAATTTGGAAAGTGACATATATATATATATATATATATATATATATATATATATATATATATATATAAACAGGTAGATAGGTAGATAGATTAAATACATTAGATGGATAGAAAGATAGATAGATAGATAGAGATAGAGATAGAGAGAGAGAGAGAGAGAGAGAGAGAGAGAGAAATAGATAAACAGATAGATTAAGTAGATAGATAGGAAGATAGATAGATAGAAATATAGTCGTTGGTTCGATTCCCGCTCGTGAAACTGATTTTTTTTAATCTCAGCTAAAAACCTTAATTAATTGAAAGATATTCATCAAAAATGTAGTGATACTTTTATAGACATGTTGATTGTAAACTTATGATGTGATTATAATTGGTAGATATGCAAACTGTAATCATAATGGGAGCAGGTACAAAATGATAATAAACTCTTCAGCCGATAGGGGTAATTATAGGTAGAAACCGCACACAACCATTTCCTCATTTAATGACGAAATTTTTTAACATCTCTTTTTCTTTCTTTCCTGACTGCGTTTTGCGCATATAAAAATAAGCACTCAGTTCTAACTTTGGCCAATCAATGTATAATTTACCCGCAAATTAGTTTTCAGATGTAAAAGGAAGGTTAAAAATGGTATAAGTTCGAAAATCGTGAGATGCAGTCTGGTTTGTTGATTTCAGAAAAACATTTTCTTTATCGTGCCTTTATGATCTTTATTGAGATGATCTTCAGCAATATCTCACTGGCACTCTCAATACGACACACAAAAATTACGCAGAAAACAAACAATTTGAGCCCTGAAGACGATCTTAATAAAGGCCGAAACGTTGGCGCGATAAAGAAAATGTTTTTCTGAAAACTACGTCACAGCAGGCAGTTCTCAACTTCTCTGAATAATTATAACTATAAAATACCCCGACTCTTACTATACATATTCATCATCAGCAAATTAATACACCATACTAATAAAGCTTAATCTAGCCAAATTACCATGTCTAAGAGAGTTTCATTTGTATTATTTTAAGAAATTACCAAGATATTCAATCAAGTTTAAAGAATTTCTAAATCATAATCATCTGGAGATTTAAGTGTGTTGATGTAAGATTCATCTGGATTGATTGACTAATTTTTAGGTTCCTGAATCTAACATAAGCCAAATCTTAGCGTTGCAGCTCAACGGCTCAAATTCCTTCTCGTCATTATCATCATCGCTTCTTTCTATCTTTCAATTAATTAAGGTTTTGAGGCGAGATAAAAAATCAGTGTCACGAGCGGGATTCGAACCAACGACTTTCAGCTAAATACACCTCTGCCCTACCGCTTGAGCCATTGTGACCTCGATCCACTCGGGCACTAACTTCCCATCTCAACCCCACCTTTTGAAATTTCCCTCCTTTATCTTTTTTCTGTGTTAAATTGTTAACTATAAAACGCTGGAAGCATAACTGAATATTACTTTATGAAATTGGTCCAATTAAAAATTGTGCAGACGAGTTTACATTAATATTGCCCAATTCTTAGCCTTCCACCTTTTATCGACTAGAAATCAATAAGGGTTTTCTTGGGAATAATTATATGAAATAACAAAACAAATATGATTGATTGATTGACTATTTTAAGCTCATCCCCGTACGGATAAAAATATAGACCCGCTTCTGGTTTTGGCAGTCCCGGTGTCATACGGTGCCACCGAAGTTAAAGTTTTTAAACCTAAACATACTCATGATTAAATAAATTCTTTCCTATTAACATACCAGATGGGGTATTGAATTTCCCCATCGGCCATCTGACACTGTACGTTAGTGCGAATAAAAACATTTAATTTCTGTGCAAACAAATGAAGGGGCATCGGTGGCCGCAACGGTTGAGTCCTTGACGCTCATTACTGTAAGGTAAAGGACCCGGGTTCGAATCCAGCGGCCCAGCATTCATACCCGACATACTTACAAATGGGATTTTTGTTTTAAAAATGAAACTGAGATATACACAATAGTATATACAATAAAACAGCCCTGTTTCCAACATGAAAATAATTAAGAACCCAAATGCTCCATCAAGTACAATAATTCCTAGAAATGTTAAATGATGGAGTGACTGTGGTGTTCAATAATTTTTAAAAGGTTAGTTCCTACTCACAGTAAGAGCTTACTGTGAGTAGGAACTATATTTTTAGAAAGTATTGAACACCACACTCACTCCATCATTTAACATTTCTATTAATTTGCTAGTCAAAGCAGTAATGGATTATAACACATAATCAATAACATCACATCCAATTCCTTAAAATCTGTTAATAAACAACTTTTAAATCTCTGTTATAAATTGAGACTTTGGTGCTCAAAGATTAACAAATCAATCTGGTTCAATTCCCAATGTTTGAAATTAAACCTAACCCCAAAATTCGTCCTTGCTAAATTAAATGTTAATAACTGCTCAACTCTCTTCAAGTTAAATATCAAAAAACCATTTTAAATAATGAACTACATAAATTGTACAGTCTAAGAGATACAAAAGGTTTTTATCAATATATCGTACTCATGAGACTTGGGTCATTATTGTCTCAAATGGGATGAGTTTGATACGCGATCAAAAATTAAATTTATCACTGATAAAAAACAAAGTATATTAGTTAAAAAATCAAAAGTTTAAAGCACGGTTCACTTAAAAATAAAAATACCCACAAAAAAAACCTTACTGTGAGTAGGAACAATCCTTTTAGAAAGTATTCAATAATTCCTATGTCGGGTCGAATTCTTACACCGTCTCTACAAGAAGTCAAGGAATCATTCGAAGTATTTGATGTGCAATGTAGTGTAACAACAGTGTTTTTTTCATTTTTGTTCGTACAAATCGTGAAAAGACGTACAAAAACAAATCCAAGAACAAAACGACACCCTTCAATCAAGTGAGACACACCGAACAACATGTCTCGACGTGTCATATACGCGGTCTTTGGCCCAAAAATATTCGTCTGTCAATCTCACTAAGCCTCTTCTTAACCGGGTGAGGATTCTTATCCTCTGAGGGACAATCGAATTTACTCTTGATACATAGTAGTTCCTAGACGAACTGTACTTTTGTTGTTCTAATCGGCAAACAAATAAATATTCAATTGATCACTTAAATTATAGGAAAATACGGTCACTTCGAACTTTATTTATATTTTGACTGGGGATCCCGACATCTAGGTCATTTCAGTCCCCAACTAAGCCTATATTCTATTACACTTTCAAATACTACATTCGCACACATAAATACATCCATACCGTACATTCATTCTGTTTGTTCGGTGGAGTACTTCATATTCCTTACTTAAGTTAATCTAGATTAGGGTCGAGGGAGTACTTTTATAAATATTCCGCCATGGATCCCGAACACACACTCGTACGCTCTCTACGTTCGAGGGGCGATAATAACGTTATATTTCACCCTAGCCCCTCGCCATTCACGCTAATAAATACAAACACTCAGACAAAGATATAGCCATATCACATAAGCCATATTATATTGTTAGTCGTCTCAGTGGACTGATGTTCCCCGACTGAACAATTCTATGTTTTTTTTCCAAAAGGAAAGACAAGAACCGGGGAAAAAAGAAATATACATCCACACACATAAAATTTAAAAAAACTATAGTTGACCTTTTGAAATAAGTAATATTTACAAAAAATACCGTGTGATAGAAACAAACCAAAAAAATATCTTGTTAATAAAATACAAAAAATTCCTCTTAAGAACGAAAAACAACACAATTTAAACTTTAATCAATTAAAAAAATTACAAATGCGATTAATTAAAGAAGGAGCGGGCACACTGAAGGGACAAGGATTCAGGAATTTATAGGAAATAAAGGATTTAGCTCACCGTTGTCGACTCGCTCGCGTCCAGTTACCCAATGCCCTTCTTCTCACTTTTCTTATCGTTATCCTGGAGAAGAAGGTCCCCACCAGGGTTGTTTGTATATCAATTTTGCACCGTTACAATATACAATAAAAATAACCCAATTTCCCTTAAAAAGTGAAACAGGGGACTCTGAAACTCGATACCGTTTTCGCGAACTCTTCTTAAGTCCGGAGTGATGCCTACACGCTCTCTGCAGGAGCCAAGGCATGACATGCCTCTGTTGGGACACATCAAGCATAAAGGGCACCCGCGCGGGCTTTGGCATCGGACTTTATTAAATACAAATTGAATTACAATTGTTCAATTACTATATAATTAGTTTTAAAACAATATTTGTTCAATGTAAGAACTGATATTAAATCAGAGGCAAAAAGACAAAAAGTGAACAATCCAACTTACTTACTAAACGAATAAAACAAAAATAGAAATTTTCCTTATTAAACTGGATGTTTAAAAAACAAAATATATTCATATAGCTTTATAAAATGATAAAAAGTAAAGAACTAAATAATTATAAAAGTTGTCATTCCATCAGCGAGAATCGGTCGAAATTACTGATAATAACAGACAAGAAAGGGACGAGTTATAAAATAATATAAAAGACAATTATTATGGGTAGTAAATCGTAATGAAATTCTTCTGATCGAGCGTTGTAAATGCAGATTCAGTGTTTAAAAGAGGTAAAAATTGTAGAAATAAGTACATATCGCTAAAATAAGAAAGGAAATCAATGTGCCTGACCAGTATGTCAATCTAAATTCATGAAATAATTGCACATCATGAAGAATAGTGAATGTAGAAGTATTTCCTCCTTTTGCCATATGCCATATTGAGATGGGGAGTTGCTGTCCGAGTGTATGGAGGTCACGATAGCTCAAGAGGTAGAGCAGCCGAAGATCGTGGGTTCGAATCCCTCTCGTGCCATTCACTTTTTTCCATCTCAACTAAAAATCGGAATTAATTTTGATATATTAATTGGATCGAACGGACCACTAAAACAGTGCATAATAGTGAATAAAGCTGATTCAACTGGGAGCTAGGAATTGCAAGAAATGATAAACCACCTAGCCGGAATTATGTGAACAACGTTTTTACGAAGAGCTGTGGTGTTTTCAAAAAGATTCGCGAAATTACGTGCTCATGCCTGTGTTTAACGGAAGGATGAGAACGCGTCCCACAGCTCGTACGGAGAAGATATCGGTACCCCTCTTCTATATGATAACGAGGACATCGCTGATATCAGTTACCTATTTCACTAAACAGAAACCTCCAACTTGCAAGCCTAACGAGGCAACATTCGGCCGTGTTGGACAAAAATTACTCATGTCTAATGATTAGTGATTGATCACTTAGGCCGTTAGTACTAAGTGACTAATTTAGTCGTTAGTCACCACATGCGATTGATTGCTAAATTAGCCAAGACTAATAATTCAATTTGAGGCATGACTTATTAAGTCAGAATATAATTAGTCATGACTAAATTTCGATTAAACATATGCAAAAAGTGTGGTCAAAAACGAAAAATCCCCAACTTCATCACTTTTAAACAATTTTCTAACAGAAATTTATTTCGTCAAGACGAAAATCCTTCAACAACTTATTTTACAAAAGTCAATCTTCAAATTATAAGTAATATTACAACGTTATGAAAAGCAAAAAAATAATGATGATAATAATAATAATGTAATAAAATAAAAAAAATCTAAAACAAGCTCTGCTTTGAAAAGAAAATATGTTTACATAACTGATTGGTGGAAAAATATTTCTTTGAATTAAAATTAATTCTACTTGAAAGGAGAATTTTTTTTCGTTATTTGGAAAATACACCATCTAAGGGTCTTGCTTGTAATAAAATAAACTTGTAGAATAATTATATAACTTTGGTTTTTGTTTATGATAACACTTTTTGAAGGTTGGCCTTGAGAAACATCTCAAAATTTTTATCCGGAGTCTGTTAGATTTCCGTAGCCAGAGTTGGGAAAAATCTAACTATTTTAATCATGATGAAGAATGTTGATTGAAGTTTAAACATGGTTGAATTAGTCATGAGTAAATTAATCATGATTAAATCATACAATAATTAATTTACTCATGACCAATTCATGATTAACTTCCATCGAAATTCTTAATCATGATAGAATCAGTTAGATTTTGCCCAACTCTGACATCCGATACTCATGTCTCCCATGCGACGTAGAAAGGATATTTGAATTCAAACAAAATGTTCGAAAAGACCTTCTTACCAAAGAAAAAAAAATCAGATCGGACAGAATCCTGCCTAGAAAACGGCACTGTTCGTACACAGATGTGCTTAGAACGTAAAATACAACCGAATACTCACGACCAATGGCGAAGTCTGGACTTATTTTGGACTGAAGATTACGAAATTGAGAGATGTATTCAGTTCAACCTGACCAAAACGAAACACAAACAAGGACTTAGATATGTCAGATATCCCAGCAGTCATCTTAATTTAACTTAAATATTATTAATTCTAAGATGATCCTAGATTGCCAAAGAAACTCTGAGAAAATATCGGTCGTATCCCTTGACTGGGAATGGCGTCTCGTTTCTCGTTTCGCTCTTTTCATACGTGTCCTGAAACCCAGATTAGATTAGAAAAAATTCTTTATACCACCTGTGCACCGCGACGAGTATTGGTTTCCAATGTTGCCTAGATCAGTAAGGCTTTTTACTAGATTCCAAAATTGTTCCATCCTTCTCGCCCGCGCTTTTGCTCTCTGCAGAGTAGGGATCTTAGCCTGCTCTTGCTGTTTCGTCTTCTTCCTGGTAAAAAGTGCCTCTATTACCTACGGAGTCTGCTATGTCTATTCTATTATTCCAGTTTTAACAAGTCCCAGACTTAACAATTCTACCGTTAGTTTGATATGTCACAAAAGGGTTCAGGGCCAATAGGTGTCTTGTGAGTTTTGCATGTAAAAAACTACGAAACAGAATACACCAAAGAAAACAGGAATAAACTTGAATTTTTAACAGGGCACTGCGGATTGAACCGACATTTGAGAAATATAATACAAAACGATACGTGCAAATTCTACGAGGAATAAGAGAAGACATCTACACAGCAAACTATGAAGCTGCACTTGGATGGATACAAGGTCACCAGGGACTGGAGGAGTTCCCTCCTGAGCACTGCAGCTGTTCAGCTTATTGTACTATATCCTGCCTCCATTTCTGGGGGGAGGGCTCATAACACAAAGTGAACTTGAGCCCCCGTTGTACCAGTTCTTCCATCGAAGAAACTCATTTTTGAAGAGGGCTGGGACCAAATTCAGGGTCGCTGAGATCCAATCCCGCCCCTTCCATTGATGACTGCCGTGGCAATTTCTTTTAATTGCGGCCACCGGTCCACTTAGGCGTCAGGAAAATTCTAGAGGCGATGGTGGGGATCGAACCCACGACCGCGGGTCTACTAGCCGAGAGTCTGACGCCTTAAGCACTCGGCTACCGCGGCTCCCTCTGCACTTGCTCTCAGGAGATTGTTTTTGGATGTACGTAACCGTGGAAGGAATTTTCTTATAACCATTGAATTTTCTACTAGTCAAATTTCCTTATGAATTAGCAAAGACGGATGTGCGGTGGATACAGGATGAGAATAATAATTAATAATAATAAGTTTATTGCATTCATAAAATCCAAAATAAAAATTACAGATAATTCAGACAAGAAAATAAACTTAATACGGCAAGGTAGCCGTCTACCAAAGCTTGGAATAATTATTAATTAATAATTAAAATAAACGTACAAATGTACTAAACGAAATGTAATATCTGTAACAAAATACTAAATAAAAAGGGCACAAAACTGAGTAGTCAAAATCAACGAGTGGAGCTAAGACCGGGGAAACAGAAACACCAAATATCAAGAAAAAGGGCACGGGGAAAGAGATGGGCAGTAAAAGAGAAAAAGAAACGATAATTACTAGTTAAATTCGTTTACTATTAGCCTTCGATAGGCCCAGGCCGCTTTAGCATAATTTACCAAGTGCGTCCAATCTGGTCCGTTTAGCAATTTTATAGGGGGACAGAATGGGGCTTTCGGGAAAAAATGAAATATGTCTTCTTTGTTGGCTGAGATCATACGACTTATTCCGTAGGTTCAGCAATTCTACCCTAAGTTTTAGGGTCCAAAGTCTGTAATGCTGTTATTTGGATTTTGGTTCCCAACCAAGTTGGCACATCTAACTCCGTGATCCAGCATCCTATATAAACGGTATCGACGGAAAGCCTGCACTCTCTCTGTGTTGCTCAACATAAAACTTTCCTTCGGTCGACTCATAATTGACTGGAGTTGAAAATAGAGAGCCTTACTCCTGGGTTGCAAAAAGGCTGTTCCCACCCTGTCCGCCAGGTTAACCAAGTCAGCAGCCCTCGATATTCCCAGACTGACGATCTCTTCAGCCACCAGGATATGAATATATTTTATCTTTATCTCCTCCTTATAGCTAATTCTTGTATTAAATATATATATATATATTTAATAGGCTTTTATAGAATTTGTAAGGATATAATCGTCACACGTCAAGGAAACGAAGGCATTGTGTAAGACCACATTTCACGTCTGGTACACATTTGTCTGTTGTTAGCAATTGAATTCAAACTGACGTTTGCAGTCATATCAATAGCGTTGTTTAAAGGTCTCGGGGATTATGATTATCAATGTTCCCCCGAGAAATTTCAGGTGGAGCGGAACAGACATGTAGGTTGAATTCAATTACGTCCCTTGAGATGTTCCATATTGAAGACTTTCCCTTCTCGCTCGTAAATGGTGTGAGTACTTCAATAAGAAAATTTTGAGGAATTTATCGGTAAACAATAAAAACTAGCAGGTCGTATAATTCAAGTAATATTTTCTTGAGGTATTTTCTCATTTAGTGGTTTAAATTTGGTCGTAATATTGCTCGTTGAGTTGTTCCTTTAAATATAAAATGACGGTAGCCAAAAAGAAAGGCCATCGCAAATAATCTTTTTTCTCTTAAACATAGTCGTACTAAAACAACAATTTCTTAAGTTTGGATGTACACAAAACTATATCAAACGCTTGAATCGATTATTCAAATAATGTGCTTCGTTCGTTTTGACATTTGTATTTTACCTCTGGGCTTGAATAAAGTTTCAACAGAGGCAACTGCTGATTATTTCATATTTATGGATTTACCCGAGTATAAAACATGTCATTATGATACGTGTTTATCGAATAGGGTTACGGATTAATACACAGTTTTGAGAGAAAAAAAAGTATTTTTTTAAAATTATAATACAATGCAAACTCCAATAAATCACATCAAAACCAGTTATGCTAAATAATGTGGGTATTATTGTTTAGAATCACTTTCTACCTAATTGACTTAAGTCCAGAAAGTTGAGCTGGATTTCCAAGGGAATTTCAACTCGGAGCCGTGAAAAACCGTTTCCTAATGACTTTCCCGCAGAAATACTAGCGTTTTCCCGCTGAAATCGGGGGTTAGCTTAACGAGAGAGTGTTACCTAACCAACACTTCAATAAAAAAAAGAGAAAAACTGCGCTATAATTGGGAACACAAATTGAGACGGAATTTAAACGAGGACAAAACCTTGGCTCTCGAATTGAAAAATAAGTTCGATCCACAAATTTCATCCCCTGTGCCGACAACTTAATGTAATGATTAAAATAACAGTTGTCTCAAAATTATAATCAAATTAGTAGAGAGAGTATGACCTATTCAAAGCCAACTATTCATTTTTTCTTATAAAACAATTTTAATCTCACTCATAAAAAAGCTTTCTTAATTATTCAGATATCGTGAGATGCGGTCTGGTGTGATGTAGGTATCAGAAAAACATTTTTTTTTAATCGTGCCGACGTTTCGATCTTTTATTGAGATCATTTGTTATTATTTCATTTTTTTCCTAAATCCTAAGGAATTTGAATCTATACAAAAAATATTAAACACGTATTAAAAAAAAATCATTCCCTGTGACGCCGACAACTTATGTTATAATGATTAAAATTAAAATTGTCTCAAAATTTTACTCAAATTAGACACTGAGTGTGTATGGCCTATTCAAACTCAACTATTAATTATTTCTTATAAAACCGTTTTAATCACACACACAAAAAAGCTTTCTTGATTTTTTTCTTACAACCCAAGTATTTTGAAATATTTAACACGTATTTTTTATAGTCATCGATCGAAGAGAAATTCGGCCAGGCCATCTAAAAACGACAAACTGTATGTACAGGATACACATAACTAAAAATAATTGACCTCTTATAGTATTTCAAATTGTTACTTTCTGTAATTATTCTGATTTTTGATCCGTAACGTTGTTCAGTTTACACAATGTTTAAACTTAAAAAAATGTTTATAAATCAATTTAAAAAATCTAATTTTAGACTAAACATTTTTTTTAGAATTATATCTCAACGCGACACGCAAGAATGGCACAATTTCACAGAAGACAAACAGTTTCAGCTCTGAAGATGATCTCAGTGAAGATCGAAACGTTGGCACGATAAAGAAAATGTTTTCTGAAACCTATATCACACCAGACCACATCTCACGATTTCTAAATAATTATATGTTCAATCATGCCGGTTAAAAAAATCTATTGCAAAAAAAATCGAACGTACAAAATTACATCAAAACATTAAAAATTAGGCTAACTGGTTTATTAAATTTTTAATTGAAATCCGTGGGGGAGG
>CM077112.1:4865816-4882640 GCA_039619505.1 Cimex hemipterus | reverse complement strand
TGATTCCTTCTTCTTCCATGCACAACTTTTCAACAAAAACCTACACAATCCTTGATAAAAGTTTGATATGGTGGCTCCAGGGTGAAAAATCCTCAAACCCAAGGCATGGCCTTAGCTGGTACGTTTATCTAATTAGCTTTGAAGTCATTTTGATGAAATTTGGTTGAGATAAAAACCAATAGTATGATCAGATGATGTTCGGTCAAAGGGCCGGAGATAAATGCATTTGGGAAATTAAATAGAATAAGACAAGGTTAAGGGTTGAAGGCAGGTGAGAATTTCTGTGGGGGGAAAGGCCTTTCGTAGCGTTCCGATAATTTGTAAGAGGATGTTTTTAAAAGCGATTGAAAATACTGCGATTTTCAAGTAACATTCAGAATTAATCGAGACAGAATTTTTTCCAATAATTGACAAAAACCTTATTATAAAATGTGTGGTGATTAATGACCCTTAATCGATCATTATTTAGAAGTCGTGAGATGCGGTCTGGTGTGATATAGGTTCCAGAAAAACATTTTCTTTATCGTGCAACGTTTCGGTCTTTATTGAGATCATCATCAGGGCTCAAAGTGTTTGTCTTCTGTGTAATTGTGCCATTCTTAAGTGTAGTGTTGAGACTGCCCAAGATCGAGAATTACAAGAATGGCATAATTAAACAGAAGACAAACACTGAGCCCTGATGATGATCTCAATGATGATCGAAACGTTGGCACGATAAAGAAAATGTTCTTCTAAAACCTACGTCACGCCAGATCGCATCTCACGATTTCCGAATAATCATTGCAATAATTATTTTCAATTTGAAGAAAAATAATACAAGTTATCAAAACGATTAGAGATTGAATTTCCAACGAACTGGCTTTTAGAGGAAATACACAGGGTAAAATAAGCATTCAGTTCAAATTTTGATGAGAAAACGCTTTTAAGCTAATTAATGTATAATTTGACTGCAAAGAATTTTTCAGGAGTGAAACGAAGTTTAAAAATTGTATAAGTAATTATTCGCAAATTGTGAGATACGGTCTGGTGTGTAGGTTTAAAAAAAAATTGTTTTTCGTGTCTACGTTTCGATCTTTATTGAGATCATCTTTAGCAATATCTCACTGTCACGCTCAAAACGACACACAAAAATTACGCAGAAAACAAACACTTTGAGCACTGAAGATGATCGTAATAAAGGTCGAAACGTTGGCACGGTAAAGAAAATGTTTTTTTGAAACCTACATCAGACCGCATCTCGCGATTTCTAAATATTTATTATAATATTTTTCATTTTCCAGTGTATGTAAGATTTGTAATATTTTCACCAGTTTAGGCTGTAAAAGAGTTGAATTATTTGTTGGGCGGGGCCCTCGGAAAATAATTATGCCCCTGCGCTCTTGTGAGATAGGATTTTAATACAATTATAAACTTTGGAAGTAGGGGCTTCCAGCGATCGCTTATCGCATGTAAATTGACATTGTCCAAGGTCAATTTCGATGAGTAAGAACGTTTTCTTCGGTTCATCGATTGTTAACCGGAATCAATTTTGTTTCAGGACGGCTCGATCGAGTTTGAAGAGTTTATCCGAGCGCTTTCCGTCACGTCCCGAGGAAATTTGGACGAGAAACTTCACTGTAAGTCACGATAACGATTTTATTTAAAGATGCTACTTCCATGCAAAATCCAAGATGAAAGCCTAACTAACCTCTGTAACATACTACCTTCAATATGTAGATTCGTCCATTTACATATCTGTAAATAAGCAATATACAGTATAATTTATGAGGAAAGGACTTTGGTTATGACAGAATATTCAGGCAGCTTTATTCTATTACGCATTGTCTTCTCTAAGCAAATGGCTGGATATGTATACAAATGGTCAGTTGCAAATCTGAATAAAGATAACATGAAGTCGTAAATTTATTTTAAGCAACAGTTATAAGCAATGGAAAACAAACTGCTCTGGACGATAAATAAAAGCACTTCATCCAACCATTCGTCATATATTAGTTTTAGATTTAACGTTAAAAAAAACTACTAACTCCCAATACACAATTTAGGATTCGAACTAAGGCAACTGATATAGTGTAAGCTTCGCGCAAGATGGCACCGTACCCGATATCTCTCTGACAAAAGGTTAATACTTCATTAGGTAGCTGTCTAATAACGTACTGCACAACTATCACAACTTATACATGACTACGGATGAAAACTCACTACTGATTGTTACTCGGAGAATTTTTAAATATAAAAAAACACCTCATCCCCTCAACAGATTGATGTTATCCAAAGAGGACATAGCCCAAACAGTAGCCTAACATCTCTATGCAGTATTCATTCTTACCCAGACATCTAAGACAATCACCACTCTGAAAAAATGGCGAACCATCGCCTCTGCCCGTCCAAAACCTACTCTTGAAGTGCTCAAGCCTTAAACTTTCCAAAAAGAAGAGCCTAGGTTACGACCTCACCATTCCCATCATATTTTCCCAACAAACGTAAAAAAATCTTCGTAATCATTCAACGCCGTCCTACGTACCACCAATATCCTTATCCATTCGAAAACTTTTTCCATCAGGATGGTCACAAGGGTCTCTATCTAAAAAACTAATCACCTTCGTAAGCTCCTACCTACCGATCCATCAGCTTCAATTATTATCAAAAGGCTGCAAAAGTTGATATTGACCCTCGTCAAGGAAATGACTTTTAATACAATCACTCATCACCTTTCGAAGTTACCACCGATTGAATAACAAGCAGATCGCATAAAATACGTAATTTCCATCACCCTTTAGTTAAAGCAATATTACTCTAGTGTGTTTTTGGATATACCCAAGATTTTGACCGGGTATTGTACTCTGGCCTATTGGGAAAGGTTAAAATTTACTACCAGAAACAGCTACCAGGTAGCAAGTGCGCTGCTCTGCAATCTAGACAATCCAACACTATCACTAATCGATATCGCAATTCTTTCTGAAGATAAAGATCCTGTGCCTCCTTCGCGTAATAGCCAAAATCACTAGCATATTCTCAAATGCTGGCCCCAACGAAGAAACAAAACTCAATCAACATACATAATATTTACACATAAATTCAACATTAGGGGGCCGCGGTAGCCGAGTGGTTAGCGTGACAGACTCTCGGCTAGTAGACCCCGCGGGTTCGATTCCCGCGGTCGCCTTTGGCCATTTTTTACGATACCCTTCCTGCCCAAAAACGAATACGCAATAAATAATTACAACAGTCTGGCTAGATATGCACTGTTCATGAGGCGATTAAAAAAAAATTCAACATTTATGGATTCTACCTGAACAAACCGCTGACATGGAACCCGCTTAACCGCACATACTAATATAAACGTTTTATCATGTTACAACTACAGTTCGAAAGACAATATAAACTCACAAAAAAAAAACAAAAAAAAACTTGACATTGCCCCCATAGGGGCCTATTTGGACATATGGTTTGAATGCGGAAATGTTGCTGTGCTCCAACCATAATCGAATTCAATCCCTCCAATGTAAAATCCTTAAAACAATAGTCATTATCTTTTCTGAGTTTCCAATCACACCACTCACAACAACCTAAATGTTCTGTTTGTTACTCACCTAGTCCAATCCCACAACAAAGTGTTTCATTCCAAAGTATCCCAGCATTCAATGGCCCCAAAAAGCTGTCACCCACCACGTTGCCTAGCAATCCCTGGTTGGTGCCCGTCTCACCCATCTATCATACATCCCTGGTTATTGTTTGGTTCATGTTTCCGTGTTATTGTTCATATGAATAAAGTATATATTTTCCTTGTTGCACGGAACGAATATAGTTGTAAAATGATAAAAATAAATAACCTTGACAATGAAAATGTATCCTTACTCTCTGCTGTAATAAATTGTTGCGGTGGGCTGAACTATTCAGTGCTTTTTTTCCAATTGAGGGGAAAGTTGCGCCAGCACTGAATTGCCGTTAGTTATAAATCCGTAGTCCCGGTTTTAGTTCAATCGTATAAAAAAAACTGTTCAGCTTAGTTGAACGGGTTTTCTCTGGTTTTGATCACTGATTTGGATGTAGTTTTGATAATTTGCATATTTGACATAAAATGCGGGAATTACTGTTTCTTTATCCTTCTTTCAACTTGTCTTTCTGACTATTTTTCTCTAACTATCTCTGGCTTTTTCTCCTTTTCTGTCTGTATGTTTGACTCTCGTACTCTCTCCACACATTCAATGTCTCATTTCTTTCTATCTTTCTGTTAGTTTCTGTCTCTCTCATTTGTGTGTGTGTTGTGTATATCTCCTTCTCCCTCAATTCCTATGAATTTCTCTTTTTCTGTTTGTAGAAGTTCTTGTCTGTTTTGTCACTTGTTCATACTGGATAAAATTTTCGTTATCTTTATTCACTTGTAACTGTCTTTATTTTGTTATACATCTTTTTTATTTATTTTATGTATCTCACTCCTCTTCTCTGTATTTCTTTCACTACTCGCTTTCTCTTATATTTTTTCTGGCTGTCTTTCTTGTTCATTCTTTCATCTTTAGTTTTCTTCTGTCTGATTCTTTCTCTCTTTCTGTTAGTGTCTGTAACTCTCTGTTGTATATGTGTGTTTTGTGTATATATCCTTCTCCCTCAATTTCCCTGAATTTATCTTTTTCTGTCTGTAGAATTCTTATCTGTTTATTCATTTGTCTATACTGTATAAAATCTTTAACTTGTAACTGCCATTATTTTGTTATATATCTTGCTCTCTTTTTTATTTATTTTATGTATCTCACTCTTCTTTTCTGTTTTTCTTTCACTACTCACTTTCTCTTGTATTTTTTCTGGCTGTATCTCTTTTTCATTCTTTCATCTTTAGTTTTCTGTCTGCCTGATTCTTTCTCCCTCTCTCTCTCTCTCTCTCACTGTACCTTTTTCTTTCTTCCCACTTCTCTATCTGACCTTTTTCTCTCCAACTGTCTCTCTGTTTTTTCTGTCAATCTCTTTCTCTTTGACTTTTTCTGCGTTTTCTCTGTCTCTCTGACTCCCACACATTGGATGGTTTATTTGTTTCTCTCTGTTATGTGTGTGTGCGTGTGTTTCTACCTCTCTCTCATTTTCCCTCCATTTTTTTGGTTTTTACCTTTTTTATCTGTCTATACACTTGGCTATATTGTTTTTGCTTTGTGATTCTCACTCTTCATCTTTATTTTTCTCTTCAATCTTCCTTTGTGTCTGACTGAGCCCTCCTCTTTCTCTCTCTCTCTTTCATTTCTTTTTCTATCTAAAAGTAGTACAGTCTACACGACTCTTTGCCTCTTTTTATCTATAACACTGTTTTCTTATTAATTAACTCATTTTGTGTCTGTACGTCTCTCTCATTTTCTCTTTCACTTTCGGTCTCTCACTATCGCTACTATGCCTCCCTTTTTCATCAATCTCTCTTGTTTTCTCAGAAAAACAGAAACATAGTTAAAGAGAAAAAGGTCAGATAGAGAAGTGGGAAGAAAGAAAAAGGTACAGTGAGAGAGAGAGAGAGAGAGAGAGAGAGAGAGAGAAAGAGAGAAAGAATCAGACAGAAGAAAACTAAAGATGAATGAATGAAAAAGAGATACAGCCAGAAAAAATATAAGCGAAAGTGAGTAGTGAAAGAAGAACAGAAAAGAAGAGTGAGATACATAAAATAAATAAAAAAGCGAGCAAGATTTATAACAAAATAAAGGCAGTTACAAGTCAATAAAGTTAAAGATTTTATACAGTACAGACAGGTGAATAAACAGATAAGAATTCTACAAACAGAAAAAGATAAATTCGGGGAAATTGAGGGAGAAGGATATATACACAAAACACACATATACAACAGAGAGTTACAGACACTAACAGAAAGAGAGAAAGAATCAGACAGAAGAAAACTAAAGATGAAAGAATGAAAAAGAGATACAACCAGAAAAAATATAAGAGAAAGTGAGTAGTGAAAGAAAAACAGAAAAGAAGAGTGAGATACATAAAATAAATAAAAAAGATAGCAAGATGCATAACAAAATAAAGACAGTTACAAGTCTCTCTGACGGTCTTTTCTTTTATCTTTCTCTCACATTTTCAATCTTTTATTTCTCTCTCTCTCTCTCTCTCTCTCTATCTATCTATCTATCTATCTATCTCTTTCTGGCTAAGTGCGTTGCTCTTTTTTCTGTGAGTGTATCTCTTAACGAGTTTCTCTTCTTGCCTCACTCTTTGCATAAGAAGTTTGGAAAACCATTTGTAAAATTACACCTACACTAGAGCAATCTACGTAAGGACAAATATAAATCATTAATATATTTATGTGTATTGAGCTAAGTAAGTGAAAATAAGGAAGAATCATAACAATTGTTTAGGCTGATAAAATGACTTTAAAATATCATGTTTATAAAGACGATGGTTTCAATGGGCATGATTTGAAACGAAACAATTACATTATTCACAACTGATTCGCAAACTGGAACTAATTTGCATGTTAACATGTTGCTAGTAATAACCGTAGACAGAACGGACGTACCGGAAAACCATGCGGCACGATCGAGTGCAAATTGTATTTTAAGGTTTTCTCAAGTCGGAGGTTTAAAAGTCTCTAAAGGTACTCACGGCGGTAGAAACAACAAGGGAAAAAGGTTTTTCTTTCCCCACTAATTCAGCCTGGTAAAAACAAAAAATGAAAACAGACGCTGAAGAAAAGTCAAGTATAAATAATGAATCCTGCTGGCGCTTATTTTAACGAGATGAGTGCGGCTTTATTTTCTTGGCTCTCGTCCTAGAATTTTGGCTTAATTTATAGGTCCTTGAAATCTGTTTCTCGTGTTTTGTGAAATTTTCACCTAAACCGTCTTGGCGATGGATTAAAAATGCGTTTTTTAATCGACCTCAGATTACTCACAAAACATTTTCAACTTGCTGAGCTTACTTTAATTTACGAATTTTGTAAATTTAAAGGTTTTCATTTGGGCGAGAGTTTGATTGCAGCATTATAGCAGTTTCCCAATGATTTCATAGTTTTATTAGCAAAATGTACATATTTACGTTTTCCAACTTTCGCCTCCCGTCTTATGTTTTTTAGATCCAAAAAGTAGTGACCATCATTGGCTCAGTTTTTGTTCAAAATTGTATTTTATATCTCGTCGCTTTTTTAGATAACATAATTTGAACATAATGTTAATATATTATTTTGTATCTCAAAAATCCTTATGTTAATGTAATAGGATTGTATTTTATCAAGAAGGAAGTCCATTTCACGTCAGCCTCAAATTGAATGTAGATGGTTGCAGAACGATTGCCTGATTAGATAATACGTAGTTCCTTACTTTCTCAGAGTTTCATATTTTACTTGACACCGAACGATATAACATTGGATATCGGGAAAATTGTATTTCTGGTTTTTAAAAATCGTTAGAAAATCATGGATAAATAATATTAATTACTGTACTACGGTTCGATTTTAAATATTATTAATTCGGTACAAAGGTCAAATAAATGTCTTTGAACTTAAACTAAGAGGTTTCGTACAAATGTTCCAATTAATTAAAAAAAGGCGTTTTTACACATTTTAACATTGAATCATGTCAAATAATTTATGCATATTACTTTCAACCTTAAGGCAATGTTTGGATAAAATCGGCTGAGGTTACAATATCAGCTAAATCTCTTTTTAAATTTTTTCGCCCGTGAACGTATAAATAAATGATTCTTTTATTTCAGGGGCTTTTCGGCTGTACGACGTGGATAACGATGGTTTTATCACGAGAGACGAAATGTACAACATAGTCGACGCTATCTACCAAATGGTGGTAAGTTTCACCTATTTCCGATTTATTTCCCTTATTTTAGGTCAGATAGCAGAACAAGGATTTTTCTTCCAATATTAGATGATAAATAATAAAGTTAAACCGTTAGATTGGGGGTTCGGTATTGATCCTGGGCCCAGCATACAACCGATGTTCATTTTCGTCTAAACCTTCAGGTCTGGAAATCCACTTTAAGGAAATTTTGTTACGATTTCTTACGGTCCGCAGACTCATCAATTTAGTCCCTCCGAGACAAGTTTGTAAACAGACTCCTTTAGTGAATCTCTGCGAGTATGTAAATTGTGCCCCTTTCATATTTTGTTTATTAACTACTATTAATAGATTCATTATTTTTCGTGGTCCGCATGATTAGCTATTATCGTTAAATTAATTAAGATTTTAAGTTGAAATAAAAAGATTAGTGCTCGAGTGGATCGAAGTGACGATAGCTCAAGTGGTAGCGGCGTATCAAGCCGAAGGTCGTGGGTTCGAATCCCGCGCGTGACACTGGCTTTTGATTTCAACAAAAAACCTTACCTAACTGATCAAGCGGACCACGAAAACTTGAATTTAATACGTTTATACAGCGTTGAAAAGAAGGATATCTTTCACTGTTAACATTTTATGACAATATAAGTGAGATATCAAATCACTAAAATCGCGTTAATCATTTCATTTTCTTAATCTCTGATATTGATTTATATAAAGAGGCCAAGTTTTCAATAAAGTTCTAAATTCTTTTAATATTGCTTCAGTGGAGTTTTTTTTTTAATTTAAGACAATAAAAGAAAAAGTACGACCGCGTTGAATGAAATGTTTTGAAAAGTTGAAAACACCCTTAGGAAGATTCCAGTAAAATATGCAGGCTAAAACATTTTCCGTTAAAAAGATCGGATTCTCTTTAAGCCCACTTTAAACCCTCGAATATAAATTTTTATTGCAATAAAAAATGCGTGTTTTTTGGTTGGATTATTTTTTCTTTTATGCTCCTTTTACACATTCCTAAAACCTCTGGAATTTATCCAAGGAAGGTTTAAATTTTGTGTCATTATAAGTAGGAAAAATAAGCAGGATTTACGGAAGCCTTAATTTATGCTATTTCACGTGGTTTATGGTGTTCTTGAACCCTGTAAATTTCCTCGATCAATGGAGCCGTTCCCTAACTATAAAACATTTTGGAGCCATTTAAAGGACAAACGATTTAGGGCTTTATTTTATTTCACACAAAAAAAAACATTCAGGGGATTAGTATGTATTGAGCGGTGCGGAATAACGTGGTATTTTGCTAAAAAAAAAAAAAAAAAACTATTGTAACCAACTTTCCAAAAATATGAATAGGCGAGAGAGAAAATGCGTGTTTATTCAAAGATAATATGATCTTTAACGTCCGCATCTAGCCTTCCGGCCTTATCGGACGTTTTGATTCTCAAGAAGAGAGATGACGCAGATCCGCATACGTCAGAAGGGTGTTACCGCCGCTGCATTCCGAGTGATCAGGTCTGCATTGAGTATCAGACCGTATGCCGCGCGCAAAGAGCACCTAAGCCGAAATACATCAGCTTGTTCTCCCGAGCACTCCCTAGATAGAGAAGGGGACTCTCCCAGCGTACTGGAGCTCCCGTAGAGCAGAAACTTCTGGATTTGCTCCGGCGACGGGTTTAAGTGTAATATCTAACCACTCCCTAGAGGAGTACCGCCTACGGTAAAAACCTCCTGCCGAACTCGCAAAGACTCTGCCTAGGAGGTCCGATCCTTCGCTTTCCCAAGGGTACCACGCCGGTCATACGAACAACATTGCAAATCATCCTTGACTAGGCAAGCTCGATTAACTATCCGTTCCTAGCTGCTACTACTCACGCATTCGAGAGACTATTCAGCATAATCATCGCGTCCTCAATGCTACCGTCCGATCCGCCGTATCCCGTGAGGCCGGCTGTATAATGGTGGTCATTCGCACGTTTCACGAAGGTCACAGGCAGAAGACAGCCTCTTCTCTAAGTTCCCACTAGGGGCGTCACCACGTACCACCACGAATCCATTTCAAGTGTAACATGGTCTGTTTTTGGAACATTTCTATTACCCCATGGTACTGATGGCCATACACTCTCCCTCGTCTATGCAGACAAGATCTGGTGGACTGGCCCTCGTGTGACTCCATTAAGGCACCCATGCCGACCCGAGGTCGACACAGAAACCGCTTGTGATTTAGAGAGTATGCCACGCCCTCTGGGCTACACCATTATTTAACACACCAAGTGTTGGGAAGAGACACAAGATAGAATGAAGGAACCTAGATTGCGAAAAGGGCCATGGATGGGAACTCTAGATGAGCGTTTCGGGGTTTCGAGGCTCAAACCACACTATACCACCCATCGTCGCAGCAGGGTGGGTGATAAATATGTACTACGCCCCGGACTCTTGGCCATAGGATGACCAGAGAATCTTTAACGTCAGTGCCTGGGCTATATGGAGCCCTTACCGGACGTGGCCGATTCTCAAATTAAGAGCTGACGCATCTCCTGATCGTTGATGTAGAGGCTTAGCACCCCTAAGGGCTGTTACCACTTCGTTCTTATCTTGTCCGAATCTGAATGTCGCGTGCAAAGGGCTAGCAAGTCGAGACACATCGGCCTGTTCCCCCGCATACTCCCTAAATATAGAAGGCGAACTCTATCTCCTGAGTATGGAGGCTTCCCGAGCGTAGAAACTTTCGGGAACGCCTCGACAACAAACAAAATTCGTTTGTAAAACGTTAAAATGTATAAAATTTTTGGTTTATTATGTTCTAAAAAATTATATCGCAGTAGCAAAGTGTAAAGATTTATTTTTTTAACGTTGGAATTTCGAAACAATGAAATAACTTATAAAGCGGGTAGTGATTATTGACCTTTGAATATATAAAAATATATTTTGCATGTAAATTCACTTTTCCATATCCAAAATGTATTTGCTAAATGTAAACAATGCATGTAAATCCTCGTCTCTGAAGATGATCTCAATAAAGATCGAAACGTTGGCACGATAAAGAAAATGTTTTTCTGAAACCTACATCACACCAAACCACATCTCACGATTTCTAAATAATTATTAAAAAATAATGATAAAATTAACTGAAATGAGTGGTTCATAATGTGAGAGTAAAACCTTGTAACGTTGTTTTGGTGTTAAAAGATTTAGGCTATCAAATCTGAAAAACGGAACTTCTTTTATGTTCCTCAGCAGCCGGATAATGCATTTGTATTTTAACTGCCGGTGGAAAAACAAAAACGCGCTTTTCCTTTGTGCCGTCCTAAATCCCTAAAGCTCACGTTTACATTAATAGTGGATACTTAAATAATTTTTTGCCTTTCAAATGTTTAACTAATGTTTAAGTTGTTGTTTTATAAAGTTGTTGTATTATAAAGATGTATTTTTTCAATGTTGGAATTTGGAGACAATGAAATACCCTAGTAAAAAAGAATGAACAAATTACCAAATGTATGAGGTTCTAATATGATAGGAAAACCTTGTAACATTATTTTGGCGTTAACGGAAGGAAAAAAAGGGAACATTTTTTAAGTTCTCACACCATTTGCTAAATGCAATCATATTTGAACTTCCCGTAGAAAAACAGAAACGGGCTTTTCGTTTGTGTTGTCCTAAATCCCCGAAGTTGTGATTTCACTTTGAAAATAAACAATCCCGGCATTGAAATACGGGTTTGCAGGATGATTCGATCGAGAGCGAATATCGGTGATTTTCGAGGCCATTAAGGGCGACCGGTGTTATTTTGGCTTTTGCGTTAGAAACATGATGGAATTTTGTCAATTAATAAACGGAAATATTCGATCGGAAAAGGCTGAATTATCCCGGGATGGAAATTTTTTTTCGACATGTAGAAATCAAAGAATTGAAGGTTTTTCACGCATTTATTTTGAGCCGATTAAAAGTTTAATGACAAATTATCTTTTACTTTGTAAGTCTTAAAGTATCTTAGTCTTTGTGATATTGACAAGGTAGAAGGAAAGTATAATTTTGTCATTTTTTTGGGGAAAATGCCGAGCATCTTTTCCAAAGTTGCCATAGAAAAATTTGTTTCACAGTGAGAAACCCAGAAAAGCCAGTAAACGATTAAAGATTTCATTATCAAAATATATATATAATATTAACCTTTAATCATTAAAAGGTAAAAATTTATTTTTAAAGCGATATAATTGCTAAAATTAAAAGTTGGACACTATTTTTGTTTACATAACTTGTAACAAAGTGATTTTGTTTTTTATTTTGTAAAATATAAAAAATATAGACAAAAGACTTGTCATTTATAACCAGTCTAAGAGCAACTGTCTTAGTTGCTTTTATTTTTTAAATATTTAGTTTTGTATTTAGAAAAGAGATAGTCGATTGAAAATTAATTCAAACATAAGTAACCAGATAAGTTCGTGCAGGTTTGAAGGGGTTTAATAATGGTCACGATTAAAGTCAACTTAGAAATTTTTTATTCTAGGAAATAGTCTCCATCGATATACCCTTTTCCCAAATAATCGGATCATTTTCCAGCCGTTGGAGATTATCGAAAATCACATATTATTGTCCAATGCTAAAGAAAAGTAAAGTCCAGATCAAGTCTGGAGTGTACGGAATCTGTGGTAGGTTTTCCTACTTGGAGTTTCATTGCAAAAATTTTTGTGTTTTCTTGTCTCTCTATCCGAAACTATGAGAATAAAGCCATGGAGATGGCAGGGGACCGTCGGAGGTCGACTGGTAAGGGCGAGTGGTCGGATCGTTTTTTCGTTGCTAGGCGTTCAGGTTCGAATTCCGGCATTTAATAAGAAAAAATTTATTAAATGGTTTGCCTCATTGTCATCCACAGGCGACAGATAATTTGGACGATAAGACCTGTTTTGATCTCAATTACTGTAACTTTTTCAATAACTTCACTAATTTTCGTGGTACAATTAATTTTCATTTAATTAATTATTTACCAACGGTTTAATTCAATACGTAATCAATCATAGTGGTAAAAACAAATTTCTCGCTTTTCTCCCTTTTTTTTTACCTCGTCACCAGAAAAGAAAAACTGCAAAATAATACGATTTAGGAAGTCATTTGTTGCATATTTTATATGCAATAAGTTATATTCATATATAAATATAAAAAATAAATTAAAAACCTAGTTATAAACAAAAAAATTAATTAAGGATTTTAGTTGAGATAAAAAAGTGAGTGTGACGAGCGGGATTCGAACCCACAACCTTCAGCTAGATACGCAGCTACTCGACCACTTGAGCTATCGTGACTTCGATCCACTGCGACACCAACTTCCCACACCATCCCCGCGTATCTAGCCGAAGGTCGTAGGTTCGAATCCCACTCGTGACACTGACTCTTTGATTTCAACTCGAAACTTTTTCAATAACCTCTACTAAAGTTATAATTTTTCCATATTCATCATGTTTTCTTTGTTTTCAGGGCCAACAGCCCCAACCGGAGGACGACAACACGCCGAAAAAGAGAGTCGACAAGATTTTCGATCAAATGGACAAAAACCACGACGACCGGCTGACGCTGGAAGAATTTCGGGAGGGGAGCAAAGCGGACCCGAGGATAGTACAGGCCCTGTCGATGGGAGGTGGTGCCGGTGCCATGGAACTGAACCAACCACAACACGCAATTTAGCTACCTGGTTAAATTGCTTCATTTACCGGCCGGTATTTTAAAAGAAAAAAATGGAAACAAACACAATTTTCCCACAATTGTAATTTTCCAGTTCAACCATCCATCAGTTCGTGCCACCTAGCAAAATCAGTAGGGGTTGTTATTTACTGAAATAATTTAATAAAAAATTGGCTTTCAATATTTGTTATTTAGAATTATGTGAATTGTGATTAATCTGTGGTGTAAAGTGTTACCGATGTTGATTCAAATCGTAGTACTAATTCGTAGATATTAGAATAGATTTGTCTAAAAATTGTTTACAAAATTAAAAAACAAAAACATACTATTCCGAGCAGTAAAATAAAATTTTGAAAAAACATTGGAACTGAAATTTATACATAATTTATACCACGTAGGCAGACAATTAGGTTTTTTGGTAGCTGTGTCAAAAATATTACTAAATTTTAGCCAATGAAAAAAAAAAAAGAGGCGAAAAGGTTTTAACTTTTATGCAATTTTTTTAAAATATATTTTGGTGTTTTTTGTATACTTAAGCCATGGAATTAGAAAAGTTGACACTAGTCGTATCAGAATGTATTCAGACAATTCAGTGGCCCTCCTTCCACTTATTGATTTTCGTCAATGGTGAGACAAACACAAAGTCCATCTCTAGAAAGAACGTTTTTTCATCTTCGTACGGAAAATTAACTCCGCTCGACTTTATTCTGTTTTTGAATCCAGCTTAGATCGAAGCTTTTTGTACTTATTTACTTGTCTTTATTATTGGAAAATTCTCACCCCTATTTTAGCAAGAAAGATATTGTTTTCTTCTATCGGACGTAAAATAATAATTAAATAGAAGATAACGAGTTCTTGTGCAATAAAAACATGCAATCATTGAAATGGCCTAAAAGCTTGTTTAAAAACAGTGTTTTATTTAAATAAATATGTTAAATTGCTTAATCAAAAGCCTTTGGAATCAAACTTTGTTGCACCCCTTCCTCAGGTAGACTAAAAAAATCCATATAAGGCAATTATTTCAGAGACCTATCGCTAAACTGCGTGAATTTTTAATTTTAACCCACACACATACATATGTATATATGAAATATTTCACATAATATTCGCATATATTATATATATTCATATATATACATGAAATGTAAAATTCGTCAAATTTTTAAAGCTTGAGAAGTTAAATGGATAAATCAAGCTATTTGTACACAAAATATAGACAATTCATGATCATTTTTAACAGCTAACTTTTATCAATTTTATACCTTACATGTAGTCGATAATTTAATATAGTTTTGAATTTTTATTTTAATAATAATTGTAAGTTCCACAATTCACGAATCAACAAAATCATCGTGTTCTAGACGTCACAGAGACATTCTTCGAACCTAGGCCTTTTTCTAGATGTCTCGAAATCAAATATTTTTTTTCGCTAGTAGACACTATCTCACCATAAAACCTGATCATTTCATGATATATAACCCTCAACCTCTCAGATCAATTTCCTCGTGGAATTCATCAAGGGAGGATCCTAAGCCCGTTATTTTTCAAAATATACACGACAGACTTCTTACAGTACACTAATACGCACTTATGTATTTTGACAGTACAATATTTTCTGCAAATTTAAATCCATGGTTTCTCCAAAACCACCTCCATAAAACCGATTTGCAATAAATAAAGGATAAAAAAAAATACTTTCTACTGCTGAAACGAAATCCTTTCTATGTTTTACTCTCATCTGAAAATACTAACATGATTTTATCATGTTGCCGATTTCTCCTGTTCGTCTAGTCTTCTCAGGTGTTCCCCAAGGGAACAGCTTATGTCGGTTACTATTCAGCATGTACACGGCAGACTTCTTAATCGCTTTAACAGCACCCTTTTTCTGATAATATAGTATATATCTCTCTTTATATATATATATGTGTCTTTCAATAAAATCCTCCATAATTGGAAAATAAAAATAAATTAAAAAATCCTAATATGTGCCCTTTACTTTCTCGTGTAAAATACTCCCGTTTGTACGAATTCAACTTTTTGTAAAAGATCGGGTCAAATAATTGAGAGTGAACATAGACTTAATTTGACATGGAATTCACATAAGGCAAAATTGAACTACATGTATAAGACATCTAAAAAACAACAAGAAACAGGTTCAAGATTTACTATTTAAAACTGCATAAAAAATATGTACGTACAACCAACGTCTAAAAAACCAAAGTTCCAATCCAGTCCAAAATCTTTCTCGTTTTCTTTGTTAGTAACTAAATCTAAAGGTCTTGAAACTTATGTTACTGACCCAGACTAATCCCGAAACCTCATCTTCCACCAAAATTGATTTTTTTTCGTTTCTTTTAGATTTTATCCTACTTTAACAATCCGACCAAGTATAAACTTAAAGCTCACATTCGCGCTTAACACGGCACTTACGTTTTTTTCGTGTAAACTATCTGCTTATTGCGTAAATCGGTACAGTTTTAGATAAATAATAATACAAATTTAATCAATATTTTTGTCACGTGTGTTTTTTCAAATTTGAATTCTTCCAGAAAATATATTTAAATATTTAAATCTATTTATACATAAATATAAATCGTTAAATAAATAATCTCTTTAGGATTTAATATGAATTTAATGTTTTCAAATATATCATAATAATAGATTTTGAAAAGATTTAATTCAATAGTAGCTAGTTTGCTAATTGTAGGCCAAATATGAGTATGTAGTAGCTAAGTATGTTTTACTGCGTACGACTGGCTTATTCCTGTTTTGTTTAGTACTAAAGAAGTTTTCTTATTAATAAGCATGCGTTGTTTGGCCTTTGTTTAAAGTTATAACTACAACTCACAAGTCAAATGTGCATTCACACCGGGAAGAATTTAAATTTAACGTAGCCGCATCTACTTGACAACGAATCGCAGCGATTTTTCATCTCGACTATTCAGTTATCTTATATTTAATCGTCGATTAAAACAGAATTGTTTGGACAATCAGGAAAGCAAAGACAATCTTTTCTAGTTCCTAAATTCGCACGCAGGAAACTCAGGTCGACCTGGTTTTTGGTTTTATTATTTTTTGTCAATACATTTCAACCCGTTGGGACCATATTTTGAAATAATCATTCGGAAAATCGAACAATAACAGGCCATCTCGGAGCAAGAAGCACAGTTAAAAAGTCTTTCCAAAACGCGATCCTTTTTTCTTTGCAATATAAAGGATCCACTGGTATTTTATTTTTTAAAAAATAGTTTCAATTTGTGTGATTAAAAACACATCTGGTTTATTCACGAACATAGTTGAACTAAGAAAGGGAGTTGCAACAGATTTTGATACAGAGTTTAGTCAGTCTTTTAATTTGGCATATCTAAAAAAATTACGATTTTGTAATATATATATA
>CM077112.1:4838238-4850641 GCA_039619505.1 Cimex hemipterus | reverse complement strand
TTTGACCATTTTAAAATGTCGTGTAATCTATTCAATTCTCGGCGACACGTGAAATTGCCGAGGAGAGCTTTAGTGAATTATACTTCGTTTTAACTTATTAAATTTACTAGTTTTCTTGGTCCGCTTGGCCAATTATTATCTTTCAATTAATTAAGGTTTTTAGTTGAGATAGAAAAGCGAAATTGAAAAATGGCAAAAAAAGGGAAAATTCAAAAGGTGAGGTTGACATTGGAAGTTAGTGTCCGAGTGGATCAGGGTCACGATAGCTCAAGCTGTAGAGCAGCCGAAGGTCGTGAGTTCGAATCCCGCTCGCGACACTGACTTTTTTAATCTCAACTAAAAACCTTAATTAATTGAAATGTATTAATAGGCTTTTTGTATATTTTAATAGGAGCGGATCAAGGTCACGATAGCTCAAGTGGTAGGGGAGCGGCGTATCTAGCCGAAGGTCATGGGTTCGAATCCGCTCGTGACGCGGATTTTCATATCGCATCTAAAAACCTTAATCAATTGAAAATTACTACTCGAATTTTATATCATGTCTGGTTTGTGATACGAACAAACATAAATTGATGTAATTGACTTAAGACAACCCTAGGAATATGGAGTATTTCGGTGCTGTTAATGTCTCGTGAGTAATTTATTAGCGTGAGTAGAGTGGTTTCTTTCCTAATTACACCGAAGAATACCGAGAAGTCTGCGTTATGCGAATATAATTCCCAGATCACAAATTACTCTGAGTTTTTTGTTTATTTTTTACTTTTATTTTTTTTACGAGGGTTTGTTACAGCAGAGGTCATATAAACCCTCAGGGTATAAATTATTAAAAAATATCTATAAATTAAGGTGTTTAGTTGATATGAAAAAGTAAGAGTCATGAGCGGGATTCGAACCCACGATCTTCGGCTAGATTCGCCGCTGCTCTACCACTCGTTCCTGTCGGACACTAAATTCCCATCTCAACCCCACCATTTGAATGACTTTATCAACCTCACCCTTCGCCATTCACGCTGATAAATACACACACTCAGACAAAACGTCTAGACACAACACATAAAACATATCATATACAATAAAAATACCCAATTTCCCCTAAAAAGCGAAACAGGAGACTGAAACTCCCGTATTCGGGAACTCTTAAGTCCGGCGGCCTACAAGCTCTTTGTATGGAGCCAAGGCACGACATACGTTGGGACACATCGAGCATTTCTCATAAAAAGCACCTGCCCGGGCTTTGACCTTGGTTACTAGGTTGGAACCTAGTAGTTATTGGCAAAACAGTGAAACCGATCTGAAATGACCCCACGGTTGTGCGCTAAAGACACTGTGAACATTCGAAAGATTGACTGGTAGAACTTTTGAATAAATCTTCTGGTAAGGTTGTAAATGATAGTTTTAGGAGGAAACTATTTAAGACAATGATGATATTGTTATGAGTACATTAACCCCTGAAAATGGTAAAACATCTCGGAAAGATTTACGAAGGGCTAAATTTTAAGCCCACTTGTTTTCCTGTTTTACAGCGGAAATTATAAAATATTTTACCAATCATAGAGCAATTTTTTTAGATATGTTTTTCGTGAGAAACCATTTTTTTTATTTATTAAGCATCGGTGATTATACTAAAATAATTGGTACAGGAATTTTTCAAAATTTGTGAATCAGCGTTTAACTTTTCTGTTACGACGGTTGATACGGACTGAAAAGTGTATATAAAAATTGTTAAGGACGTCGGTATGAATATTTGTTTATCAGTATACGAATCGATTGTCCACGATAAAACATGACTCGGATTTTTAGACCATTGATGAGTGCGTGTGATAAATTGGCTGATTATTTATTAACGTGTCCATCGACTAATTGGCCTATTGAGTTGATTCAATCCCGGAATCGTTCTAAGTCACACTCTATCCCCGCCACATGATTTTCCACGCGGTTTCTAATAAAGGAAAAACAAATTTTCTAATTTAAAACCAACTCATTATAAAAAAAATATGCCGAGGGTGTGTACGCGAAAGCCGTGCAATCTGTGGAGGGGTGGTGAAACCAAGCATCCCTCCAGGATTCATTGATTTTCCCAAGCTTCCCCCGACGCACAGTTCACACTCGGCCCAAGTACTTAACTAAACCCAAATAATATGTTTAAAGTATCCCAACAGAAGTGAATGTAAAACAGCAGGGGCAGAGATGAGCCAAGTCAGACGTCTTCCACCGGGATGGGACACCAAATGCGAGCCGAGGACTGGAAAAAGGTATTCGCAACTTTATTAAAAAAATAACCTAGTTCTCTGTAAACCTCTATTATCTTTCTTGGAAGTGTTTAACGATTTATAAGTTACCCTTCAAACCTAAAAAACACGACGATATTTGTTCTTAAGCGTAAACAGGTGAATTAACTAAAAAAAGAAAATACACGCCAAGTAAACCCACAAAAATAATACAGAATTGGTCAGTTGATTAAAAATATTAAAGTTTTTAAGTAAATTTAATTTAATACCATGGAAAATAACCTGCAAATCATTTGCAATTTTTTTAAATTTTTTAAAAATTTTCTAACAGTTATTACCCAGTGTCATAATTTGATCTTCTTAATACAAATTTTGATTTTTTTTAATGATTTAGTTTTATTTGATGTCTAAGTTTAAAAGGGTTTATTTTTCTCATTTCTTCCAAAACAAAACTGTACTAAATCGAACTATATAAAACTGCAATTGTCTCAGCTATTTTGTGAATTATTTCACAAGACATGTCACACTGGAGGATCCCAGGAGTAAGGACCAAGGAGACGGACAAAATCACCACCATCACCTTCCACAAATTCAGGTGAGCTACTGTATCTATTAAATGCAATATAATTCAATAATATTTTTGTGAGGATATTTCAATTCAATACAGGCATTGGTACAAATATGGTGTTTACCAGAAGAAATAATCAGCAACTGCCCACTAAACATTTATTCTTTAGCTTATTATGCTATTTAGCTTAATGAGTTAACGATGAGCGATTAATTTGAAATCACTGCGACGTCATTAGGGCTTAAAATGGTTAGGTTGTTCTAAATTCTCTTGTAGTCTTCTGTATTTTCTTGTAAAAACAGTATCTTTTTTAGTTAGTATTATTTTACAACAGCCTAAAGAGCAGCAAATAATTTATGTTTTGATGTTGTCTTGATGAATTTTATCACGCCTATTCACTTTCCTTATAAAGGAGAAAATCATGAGGTCATGGTCGCGTTAGATGTCTTAAAAATGTCGGGGGAGGATTCAGGTTGGTAGGTGGGGGCCAAGTGGGCTGAGGTGAGTATCTAGGGTTTTATGGAGTCGTCTGCATCGACTTTTTCTTGTTTCGAAGACAAATAGTATTTAGAGACCTGAGTACTGAGGTCGGAAAGAAAGTTTGGAACTTGGGCAATGGTTCCGACAATTTTGGGCTGGTGCAATTTGATTCTTTGGAGTTTGGAACGCTTCGTTGAATACAGCTGTTCGTTGGTGTTCAACATCTACTTGCTTGAGCAGATTCGGTTTTATTATTTCGAATGTCGGAGTTCTAAGTTAGTTGGTTGATGTACAGTCTCAATTAGCGGACGTTACTTACTGGGTTGGAAGGCGATAGATTGTATTATATAATGATAGCGCAAAGGGTGAAGGTTACATCCTGGTTATTATTCAGATATCGTGAGGTGCAGTCTGGTGTGATGTAGGTTTCAGAAAAACATTTTCTTTATCGTGCCAACGTTTCGATCTTTATTGAGATCATCTTCAGGGCTCAAAGTGTTTTTCTTTTGTGTAGTTTCAGTCAGACTGGCAAACACGACACGCAAGAATGGCGCAAGTACACACAACTCAAACACTTTGAGCCCTGAAGATGATCTCAATAAAGATCGAAACGTTGGCTCGATAAAGAAAATATTTTTAAACCTACATCACACCAGACCGCATCTCACGATATCTGAATAATTATCGATTAACGGTCACTAATCTCTGCACGTTATTTCCTGGTTTTTGGTCCTGGCCTAATCTCCATTTCTAGAACCATTCTTCATGCTGTAAAGATGGGCTTTGAGGTTTCTGAAGGTCACTGGATCTGAGTTTCCTGCAAAGATGGCAATATCATCTATAAGAGGATTTCTAGGCATTGGCAGGAGTATCTGCTGAATAAAAACTCCTACAACAGGGAGGATCTACTATTTTATTAATCGTAAAGTCCCGAAATGTTTTTAATGTTTTGCATCGTGAAGTTTTTGAACTTCATGAAGTGGGAACTTAGAATGTCTAGCCTTCGATATCTTTCGAGTGGTTCCCGGTAATCGAACGCATGTGAAATGAGTACTCCAGTGTTTTTGTATTTCAAGTCGGTTACTGTACTGTTTCCATCTTTAATTTTTTTTCATACAAGTTGAATTTCTGTCTATGTTTTTCCATTTTGGTTTTTCATCAGTGAGTGAAAAGTTATTTGAGTTTAAGCGGACCTTTTTCATTGTTTTTCGTCCAGACTCGCTGGTGTATCAATTAGACATTGATCCCTGTTTACTCTGAAACCCTAGTGTCAATTTTTATTGTTATTTTTTTTTTAACATAACATCGGAAAGACCATCCTTATATTTACCTGTCTGTGCTTATATGCTTCCTGAAAGATTGAAAGGTTTTTCAGCATGGTGGGGATTCGTCTGTGAAACGTCTGAAAAGCTGTCCTGAAGAGAATAAGGCAGGCGGGGCGACGGTGGCCGCAACGGTTTAGGAGTTGACACGGCGCCCATCAACGATAAAGGTCCCGGGTTCGAATACAGCAACCGCATTCAAACTTGACATACTTATAAATTGGCTTTTCTTTCAAAAGCACCGGCATCCTGAGTGATATGGTTGATAATGCGAACCCTGTACAAAAAATAACGATGTCACATCTGGACGATATAACTAAAGAAGATTTTAATTCTCCAAGAGCGAAAATCAGGGGATCGAAGGGAGAAAACGCTCAACTTCGCAATGAATTGAAGAAAAAAAATGAGAGCAGTTATGATTGAGCGTTTGGTCTATAAGGCATGTCGTTCGAACTTAGTATTCAGGGGTTTGGAGAGAGAGAGAGAGAGAGAGAGAGAGAGAGAGAGAGAGAGAGAGAGAGAGAGAAAGAGAGAGAGAGAGAGAAAGAGAGAGAGAGAGAGAGAGAAGATTGCGTAATTATTGTTGTCTTGTGCCAGCTTTAAGAGGCTTTTAGACGGATTATAAAACATTTGAAATTTTTAATGTTATGACATTCAATGTCTTAAAGATTATTCTAATCGACCAGATACATAGGCCCCGAGCCTACCCTTGGGATATCCAAAACATATGTAGAATCCTCCATCGCAGAATGGATCCAAATAAAACAAAGAGAAAAATGGATACACTCTAGCAGTACTCACACAGTAAACTCATGATAAAACAACCCTCATCAGAACTGGCAAAAACACTGCTACAACTGGAGAGGGCAAATCTCAGAGGAGTGGTAGGACTACTAACCGGCCACTGGCATCTGAGAAAACATCTACTTAACATGGGCATATACAATGATGATCCCATTTGCAGACTATGTTATGAGGAGGAAGAAACAGCCACTCATATCATCTTCGAATGCGGAGCAACGGCTCAATGGAGATTCAATCTGACGCACAAAAATGACTCAGAGAACCACATCGAAGCAATAACAGTCAATGACTTGATACTTCTGAGAAAAAGGATCGAGTCTATTGACTAAACCAAGGAACTAGGAAGGTACAATAAGCCAGAAGGCTGCAGTGCCTGGGGCACACAAACCCCACCTCCTAGTACCTTTGCTACCATTCCATTCCAATCGACCAGATATAAAAAGACAAAATGAATATTTATTAATACTATTTGATATTCCTTTGTGATAAATATTGATATATCGTTGAAAAAATTCTTTAAATACAATTTTCCTTTGCTAACATTTTAAAGAATTTCAATAAATATATTATCGTTTTAGTTCCAAAGTCAAGAAATCATCATTCCAGTCGTCATCTCCACAACTTTTTTCCTACCCTGTCACAATCTTGGTGTTAAACGCTTTCTTTTTGTGGTTCCAATACTGCCATTGGGCACATTTGCATTTCCCATACCTTAATAATGGCCATTCTACGTGCAGGAAAATGTACGAGGAGGACGGCACGTGCCGTTTATGGGAGCATCGGCCGTACAATCCAATACGCAGCACTCGCAACAGATCATCCTGGCAGAAACGGTCCAGAAAATACGGTCCATGTTTCCCACTGTTCCCGAGACACATATAAAAGCACTTCTACTTAAGTAAGTACACTTCTGAGATATAAATTTACTATTTTACCATACATTCTAGCACGTTCTCTTTACTTAGCTTTAAACGCTTGCAGATGATTTTATTTATGGCTGTTTCCATATGAAATATTTAATGCTATCTTATGCGCACTTGCAATATTGCCAAATTTTAAAGTCCTCTTACTTTAAGAATTACACAATATAGCTTATTGAGTTGCCACTTTGTTTAAAAGTACATAAACTATCATGTTTTTTCACTATATCTCTTCTTTTAATTGTTTTTCTACTGACCAAACAAAGGAGTGTTTTGTCGCTCATTCCTTCCATCCCACATGTGGTTTGTTAAAAATACTTCAATATTTGCACTCGCGCGCTAAGAAATTGATTACCCAATCTATCTTGACAGGGCTCAGAGTACAGGTGCACGACTGAGGTCCTGCTCCTACGACTAAATAAAAAGTCGGTAAGATAGTCATAATCTTCCATTCGCGCTAATAAATACATTCATAAACTAAGTGCAGAATTTGATTAATAAATTAGACCAATTTCGTTTTGACGGGATTGTTGAGTACTCGATATTCCTTGACATCCACGTCCACTTACACAAAACATTCACGCTGATAAATACATTCATAATGGAGAAGTAGCAGCATCTCGCCAGCATTACTACAACTTCGATAGCGGCGACCCGTCACATCACCTAACAAATATATAATTACCTAAACTAATTTGGCGAGCCTGTGAGCAACTCTATATTTAATCACAGCCGCACCCAGATATCACCCACGCTAATAAATACATTCACACTGAAAAATGGAGATATACTGGTGTCGTTGGTTATATGTATTTTAAGTACCTAATAAGATTATCTGTGAAGTCACTGTTATGCTTAAGAATTTCTTGATTAGATGGTAGGTCACACCGTTCTCGGTACTCTCTTAATTTATTCCTCTAATGTGTGTTACACCGTTACCGGGTTACCAAAGAGTGGGCAGCGTTTTTTACTTCTGCCCACTAAGAGGTGACTGTGAGTGAGACGGGCGCGACCTATTCGCAATCTCGTTAATATTATTTTGTTCGTATTTCCAAAATCTCCACGGGCCATGGTCTTACCGAAGTTTTATGTATTTTTAGTTTTTCATTACTTTCGTTCCAACGAGCATGCCATTGAATTTTTCATTTTTGGTTTTCGAGCCATCTGGGGGACCAAGGGAACTTGTCTAACATGTCAATTTGTAATAAAAACTTTCTGTAAAATTCTTAATTCACGAATATGAAAGTTAGGGGAAATTAATTTTAAATTTTCGCGAGATAATTATGATGTTTTATCAAAGTTTGTATACTTAGCTGAATTTAGTATAAGTTCAAAACGCTTTCAATCTAAGCAAATATCAGGCACTTCGGCAAACGTAAACGCCATTTAAGCACAATTCTAAGTTATTCTGAAGGTTCCGACTTGTCGAATTGTCCAGATATCTGAGTAGTTTGAAAAACCTGTAACATAGTAAAATGTGCGTTTGAAGTTTAAACATCTCCGCATTTGATCATAAAAAGTATAGTGGATGAGCACATAAATGAAATAGGAGAGCTTTCAGGTAATTATTATGCTTAATTCATTTGTGCTTCCACGATCTCACTATGTTGCAATTACCATATTACATTCTCACCAGATGATTTTACCAAAAAGAATTTATGACGTTTGTATTTTTTTAATTTTTATTCAACGGATAAACTTTTCTTTTAAAAACATGATTATCTAACTCTTTAGAAACCCAACGTTTTAAACGGAAAATTATTGCTTAGGTTCATAAGTGTATAAGGTTCGAGAGGTTCGCATGATTGCTTCATCGATTCTCCGAGAGGTAAATTCAGCACTTGTCCGATAAACTGGCTGATAACGTCAACCGATATCTTTCCTGGAAATCGGGGATCATCCAGTGGAGCGATCCGGGTCGGCCCGTCGTATTTCATCAGAGGGGAAAACAGAACAACAATCCGTGATATCACTGCCTTCATTCCATCTTGCCTTCCTTTATCATTGGTTTTCAATGAAAACATTTTTTTAAAAAGTTAGAACCAAGTGTCAAAAAGAACGGGTGATTTTTCTTTTTACAATTAAATTTCATAGATTATTAAGAAAATATTCAGATATCGTGAGCTGCCGTCTGGTGTGGTGTAGGTATCAGAAAAACATTTTCTTTATCGTGCCTACGTTTCGACTTTTATTGAGGTCATCTTCAGGGCTCAATAAAAGATCGAAACGTCGGCACGATAAAGAAAATGTTTCTCTGATACCTGGATCACACCAGACCGCATCTCACGATATCTGAATAATTATCCATTAACGGTCACTAATCTCTACACATTATTAAGAAAGTTTAATAGCTTTATAGACTTATAATTGTTTTATCCATTTCCGCTATGAATCTTGGTTCAGAGGCGGTAATATTAAATTTAACCTATTTTCAACTGTTTCGGAATTGAACTTAAGCTAATTCGGCGATAAATAAAATTAAATAAATAAAGGAAATATAATATAAGAAAATGAAATAAAATACTCCAATTATAAACGGATTTCCTTTTTCCACGAGGGATTCGGTAGGGAATAGGAGAAGTTTGAAAATTGCGGCAACCCTTAACCACAGCGATTAGCCTAAACAGGATGATATCTTTTTCTGACAAATGTAAAGAACAACGAGGGCCCCTTCAACATTGATCTGGTTTGCCCTATTGATTTCGTCAAAACTCAACCTTTTACAAGTTAGTACTGCAACTATTTTGGAATTACGGAGTTGCTCCGCCGACCAATACAGGGTATTCATTCTTCCAGTCAAAAGCATTTGTAAAGACCAAATTATATATATAAAAAAAATCCCATTTCACCTATTTAAATAAACAAATGTCAGAGGCGCATTCCAACCGCTCCCATGATCCATCGGGTTCCTTATCGATAGGGCGTTGCAAGAAAATAAAAACAAAAGGATATTCCGAGTTTGGAGCTCCATGAAAGTGCTTGCTGCGTCCGGTGAGTCTATTCCTATTTTTCCTGTGAAAATAAAATCAATTTCCTTTCCATCTTCTGGGAGTGCGCCCGCTCCTTTCATAAAAAAATAGATAACTTTTTGTTTGATAGAATTATTGTAATATGTTTAATATGATTTTTAAAAAAGAGCCTTGTACATTTTATTTATGCTAGGAGAATCAAATAAGTTCATTTTTCCTGTGGTTTCATTCTTTTCATTTCAGTTCAGAGTAGTATTTTATTTTATTTTATTTTTATAATAAAAGCAATTTTTTTATGTTCCAAACTTTTATTTTATTTCTTTTTCCTCTTTAAATTTTGATTTGTGGGCATACTTGAAGCCCAAGTCATTTTGGAATTCTCATATCCCGTTACTACATTAAATAACTTCCTCACCACCTTTAAACCCTCATATTGAGAGCCAGCTGGTTTCTCGTTAGGTGTGTGTGTCCTCCTGAACATTTTGCCAGTGTTTTGCTCTTTTTTTTTAACAAGCACAGGCTTGTTAAAAACTTGATCTCCATCCAGCTAACAGGTTTCTCATTAATTATCAGTGTTGAATATATCTAACTTTTGAACCATACCTCTGAGCCAAATGTTTACGGAATCCTGACAGTTTTTTTTTTTTTTTTTTTTTTTTTTTTTGTGTGGGTAATTAAACGCTATTTATAATCAAGACTTTAATACTATAATTAGACGAACAGACAACCTTGAACCGTGAACAAACGGTTCCAAGTCTAGGAGAAACCCAGGCAAACCTTTCATTACGAAACTCTTAGGAATTAATTTAGAAGAGGATCCTGCGACTTAAGATAGTGAATAATGAGAATTATTGAAGTTTGTCCCACTTTCACCTCGTAATTAACAAAATCTCAATTCTTGATCAAGAACGTTAATTATGTTTAGAAGTTCGCAAGTTGTTGAGTAAAGATAAGTCCTTTGGGCCACATATACAAGAGTGATAAGAGATTTTATTACGCTCAAAGGCAACCAACATTTGAGAATTATCAAAGTTTTAGGAATTTATATAATCAATCACGGTTGATCTCTGTATTGCTTTTTATTTGAATTTAAATTCATTATTTTTCGTGGACCGTTTGACCAATTAATATCATTCAATTATTTAAGGTCTTAAGTTGAAATAAAAATGTCAGTGTTACGAGCGCGATTCGAACCCACGACATTCAGTTTTACACGCCGCTACTCTACCCCTCGAGCTATCGTGACTTCGATCCCCTCGGGCACCAAGTTCCCATCACAACCGTACCTTTTGAATTTCCCCTCCTTTTTGCCATTTTTCAAATGCCGTGTAATCTATTCGATTCCGGTGACATGTGATATGGCCATGGAGAGCTTGAAAAATGGTAAAAAAAGGCGGTAAAATTCGAAAGGTGGGGTTGAGATGGGAAGTTAAGTGTACGAGGAGCGGCGTATCAAGCCGAAGGTCGTGGGTTCCAATCCCGCTCGTGGCATTGCCTTTTTTATCTCAACTCAAATTCTTAATTAATCGAATTTAAATTTTGAAGGCGAAAATTGTCACTAATTCGAATTTCATCGGGATTATTTCACAATAAAAACACACCAAGATATTAAAATAATACATTAGTTCAAAGCAAGGTTCTTAAAAAATATTCACAACTCGTTGTGATGCGGATGTTAAATATTAACAAAAACAAAATTCAAGTCAGAAGTTCATAGCAGTTTTTTTTATCCTCTCTATTATTCCGTCCTCTCGACTGTGTTTTTAAAGATTAATCTCTTTCCTGAATAATCGGCCAGAGTAAACTTTCCTCCCGTGCTGGGCTTGTCAAAATATGAATATCGTAAAGTAGCATTAAAAGCATGCTTGGTTAGGAGGTAAATTACAGCAGGGCTTGAGCAGGATCGATAGTAATGAGTACTGGAAAAACGGCAATAAATCCCAAAACTTCTTCTGCCTCCACGTTTAATTCACTTACTTTTTCTTATCTTTGTTTTATATTTGATTTAATTTCAAGATGTGAAAAAAAACGTATCTGACCCTACATCCACCAAATTTCAAAACCTTTTAAGAACTACCGTATATGATACGAACCCTATGAACCACTCACTAGTCGTTTGATCTTAGGAGAATCGTCATTCTTTTCATTCCGAAAGCTTACAAATCTCTCAACCTCATACCCTCTCATAGACCCGTGCAAACATCTTTGAAAGACTCTCTGTGAAGATTAATACTCATTCCAGTTCAGAGTTGGGCAAAAATTGATCACTCAGAACGTTAGTCATGACTAGTAATTAAATACGAGGCATGACTAATTTAGTCATAATATAGTTAGTCATGACTAAATTTCGATCTCGTATTCAAATGGGAGCTCAAAAATGAAAAAAACACAATTTCATCACTTTAAAAAAATTCTAACAAATTTATTTCATCAAAACGAAAATTGTTCAACACTTTGTTTAACAAATATTAATCTTCCAATTATAAGTAAAACTACGCCGTTAAGACAAGCCAAAAAATAATGGTGATAATAATAATAAAAAAATAAAATAAAATAAATAATCTTAACACAAGCTACGCTTTGAAATCTGCTTACATAAATCGACTAATGAAAAAAAATTCTTTGAATTAAAATTTATTCCACTTGAAAAGTGAGATTTCTACATTATTTGGAAAATGAGGAGGAAAAAATAGGAGGCCTCCTTTGGCCCATTCTTCCTTGTAACCATCCCTATAATATTATATAGGACGACGATCAAAGTCTTTTGACTGGGCCATATATAGAAACAGACCTGAGAACCTTTGTTCTCTTGAACAGAGTAGATGGTGAAAACATTGTTTGATCATGAAATTTTTAAGGCGGAAGCCGAATTATTTTATGAACTAGGATAGAGTTGGGCAAAATCTAAATAATTTAATCATGATTGAGAATTTTGATTGAAGTTTAATCATGAATGAATTAGTCATGAGTAAATGAATCATTATATGATTTAGTCATGATTAATTCAATCATGAGGTATGACTAAATCGTACAATGATTAATTTACTCATGACTAATTCAATCATAATGAAATTTGTTAGAATTTTTTTAAAGTGATGAAATTGTGTTTTTT
>CM077112.1:4794057-4837838 GCA_039619505.1 Cimex hemipterus | reverse complement strand
GATCTCTCGCAACTGATGCTTTTGGTCTTAGAATTACGCGCAGGGCTTTATCAAGTAGGGGTCGCGTTGTCTAGTCACCATCGACACCTCCTCTCAATTCGCTGAACATTCCTTGACCCCTCAATCCAGCCCAAGACCGACAAGCACCCGAGGCCCCGGAAGGGCGTCGCCAGAAGTCAACCGCACCGCACCGCCAACATGGGGAACCAGCAAAGGAAACAAGAGTTGAGGGGATGGGATATTAGATTTTGTCAATTAGTTTGATGTCTGTTAAGAAGTTAAAAATTTTGTTTATTGAAGTTGAGTTGTTGTTTAGTATGGATTGGAGATCTTTGGGAAATACTTATATTTAAAACATACTTAAAATATGCTACAGTTTTTCAGATTGGAATCAGGGCAATTGAACACTGCGACAGAAAAATTAAAAAAAAAACACTTTCCTGGAAGGTAGCTATTTTTCCTGAAAGTCAGGCGGCACTTAAAACCTCAGTATCATGCTGCTATAAAAATTCTATAAAAGAAAGCGTATGAAATTGTGTAACCCTGGGCATTCGGGAGGCAATGAGAAAGCGAAAATGTTGGACAAAAAAGGAGCCAAGATTTCTCCAGGGCCCGACCCTAGGATACAAAAATTGTGGAGCAACATCCTAGGCATGAGGCATGAGAAGGGGCATCCGTAAGATTTTCAAAGTAATTATCTTATCAGGATTCTGGTTGTTTCTCCTCACGGGACACTCTTATTTCTATCCTTATCTGTCCCTGGGGATCAGGCTAGTCGAGTAGTTAGAGCACGTAGCGCCGGTCGTGGGGTCGATTCCTCCGTCGCCTCTGGAATTTTCTTTGACAATTCCCTTCCCAAGAAAATATATTATTTAACTCAATGAATTAATGAATTAGTTCTTTAGCTATGACACGAACAACATAGGGTCCGCAATAGTTTAGGCATTGGCACGGCACTCATTGTTGTAAGGTAAAGGTCCCGGTTTGAATCCAGCAGCCCTGAGTTTTTTTTTTTTTTTTTTGACTAAACATTTTTGTTAGAATTATATCTCAACACGTGACATGACAAGACACGCAAGAATGGCACAATTACACAGAAGACAAACAGTCTGAGCTCTGAAGATGATCTCAATGAAGATCGAAACGTTGGCAAGATAAAGCTAGAACCTACATCACATCAGACCGCATCTCGCGATTTCTGAATAATTAGATGTACTATCATGGCTGTTAAAAAATATATATTAAAAAAAAAATCTAACGTAGAAAATCGCATCAAAATATCTTAAAAATTAGGCTAACTGGTTTATTAAACTTTTAAAAGAAATCTGTGGGGGTGGGTTGCCGCAACTGTTTTGACTATCATTACTGTAAGATAAAGGTCTCGGGTTCGAATCCAGCGGCCCTGCATTCGAACCCATCATACTTAAATTTTTTTTTTTCAAAAACACCGGCACCCTGAAGGTTCATATGACCTCTGCTGTTGCGAACCCTCGTTTAAAAATTTAAAAAAAAAACCTTGTTAATAGGTCATTTTGTAAATTAATCACGGATCTAATTCAACTTTAGGTTCCAACAATGTTTCGGGGTTGTTGACTCTATCTCCTCTCCTTTTGAGTAAAAAAAGTCTAGCTTTAAGATTAGTATTATTAAATACACTATTTTCGTGGTCAGCTTGACCAATTAATATATTTCAATTAATTAAGGTTTTTAGTTGAGATAAAAAAGTCAATGGCACGAGCGGGATTCGAACCTCGCTCCGCTCGAACACTAACTTCCCATCTTAACCCCCACCTTTTGAAATGTCCGTCCTTTTTGGATCCCTTGAAAAAAAAGCCCAAAAGGAGGGAAAATTCAAAAGGTGAGGTAGAGATAGGAATTTAGTGTCCGAGTGGATCGAGGTCACGATAGCTCAAGTGGTAAATCAGCGGCGTGTTCAGGCTGTGGGTTCGAATCCCGCTCGTGCCATTGACGTTTTTATCTCAATTAAAAACTTTAATTAATTGTTACTATTATTGAAGCAATATGTCGTTTTTTCCATTACCCATTTACTTTTGCAACTTTTCTATACCAAACCTCAATCAGACATCCTTAACCTATTTCTTCAAGAGGAATTTTACATTTCCCCGTGAAAGGAAAAATTAGAAAAAAAGTAACGACAGGATGTTATAATTTATTACATGAGTTTAATTAGGCCAAATTGCAATTACCAATCGAATTTATCTTGTGTTTCGTTTTCTCCTCGTTCGCCCTTCTAAAGGAAGGCAAATGGCGGAAATAAGAATGACAAATGTAGCTCACTTATCAGCTTTAGCAGAGTTCACGTTGAGCTTGAGGTTAAGCCTCCCATTCCCCATTTCTACGGACGAGGGAGATTAAAGGTATCAAGTGTTGTCAGCTTGGAGATTGAGAATCATGTTCTGGTTTATGAAAGGGTAAATGTATCGGCAGAACGGTGCTTAATATCGAATCGTTTTCCCAGTGTTTCCCAGGCAGACATAACATTCGACATTTTTTTGTGATAAAAACGTGTCGATAAACAAGCCGTATATAATTTTTTGAAAGACGGATTTTTTTTTTATATTGACCGCACAGCAGGGTTCGACGAAGAAAACGCCTATATTTGTAATCATGGATGTTTTGGCAGTTTATTGGATAATTTCTATTCAATTGTGGCTAACAATAAAAAAACGACTCGTTAATGTTTTTAATGATGTTTCGTCCAATTGATTCAGTGCAGCTTCACAGAACGAAGAACTTTTCAGGTAGAAAGAATAAAGAAAAATCAACCATGTGCTCATGTATTTTATGTCAATTCAAGCCAGCATAAACTATAGTTAATTGCATCTGTTTACTTTAATAAAAAATGACTTAGTTTCATTTCAATTTCTGTCCGACAAATTGTCTTTATATTCACAGCTCTGTTAATTAGATGGCATATTCCAAGATATTTTTCAAAAGGCTTCTTGAGAATAGAAAATTAAGAAGGGTGAAAGAACCCTAATAAAGTTGTGTATTGACCTTTTTATCAATGAAATCTGCAATAAAAAAATAATTATGCTAAACCGAGATCAAGCACCCGAAATCAAATTTTAATATGAACCCTGCTTGATTAAGTATAAATGAATTAAACTCCTTTAATATTGGCCTTTGATTCTTCAATTTTTGCTGGTTTCCAATACACATTAAACAGGTTTACATCTTGCTCTTTTTCATGCTTGAACTTTTTTCTATCTCGCCCGACTGTTTTCTATTTATTCATCGACTGGCTGCCTAAAACCCTTTCTCATGGTGATATTGTTATCTCCCTTTCCGGGGATGTTCCGATTGCACTTTCTAAGTCTTTTTCTTTTCACCGAGGCTGAACAAACACTCTTGAGGATGATGCTCTTACCAGAATGGCCGCCTATGACGTTACACCCCTGTATAAATATTTAAAGGCCTATTCGATAAGATCAACGAAATTTTCCCCGGGACAATTTCGTTTGCATTATCCAATTCGGAATTAACCATGTTTATTCTGTTTATAAATCTTTGTTAATCAAAAAGGTTCAACATTTTAAGAAAAAAGTTCCACCTTCCAAAAAATAATACAAATCTACGTACTACAGAAACGTTTGAGCAAACCCATTGGTTTTCGTGGTCCGCTTGACCAATTAATATCTTTCAATTATGGCACAATTACACAGAAGACAAACACTTTGAGCCCTGATGATGATCTCAATAAAGGCCGAAACTCTTTAATTAATACCTTTCAATTAATTAAGATTTTTAGTTGAGATTAAAAAAAAGTCAGTGTCACTAGCAGGATTGAAAAATGGCAAAAAGGAGGGAAAATTCAAAAGGTGGGGTTGAGACGGGACGCTAGTGTCCGAGTGGATCGAATTCACGATAGCTCAAGTGGTAGAGCAGCAGTTGATCTAGTCGAAGATCGTGGGTTCGAAACCCTCTCGTGACACTGACTTTTTTATCTCAACTAAAAATCTTAATTAATTGAAAGATATTAATTGGTCGAGCGGAATTAAAGTGTTTCGACCTTTATTGAGATCATCATCAGGGCTCAAAGTGTTTGTCTTGTGTGTAATTGTGCCATTCTTGTAATTCTTGATCAAGCACTTGAGCAAATCACACTTTTTTTCCCGAGGATATTTCAAGTAAGAGGTTATATGAACCCTCGGGTGCCGATGTTTTTGAAAAATGGGATATTACATTATTCATTCACACTTTTATACATTTCATATTCACACATTAAAGAAATTTTATTATGAAATGTATCTAACCTCTCTGTTTCACTGCAATTGATAATGAACATGGTAAAGATATCACGTAGCGAGTTTTGATATTCCACAAGCACTGCAGGTTTTTTTAATTGTACTTTTCCCATTTCCTTAGTTCAGTTTGCAATCGACTCGGTCCTTCTCTTACATAATAGTTAACTGATTATCATTCCTGCAATTTTGAGATAAATTAGTCTATAGTATTCCAATATTATGGGGTATGTGTGGCAGGTTGCCCAGAATTTGTACCCACCATGCTATTCTAAACATGATCTCAAATTTTGAATATTTTGGGTGAATTCTTCGGCAATTTTGGGTCTAACCTTTGTACGCGCTAACCTTTCTAGGGCTGCTGGGCTGTGCTTTTCTACGGCGAGACCATGAATAGCAGATTTCAGATTGATATAAAAAGGTGTTCCTTTTTAACGAATTCCATCTTACATTTTGGGCCTGCACAAAATATACTGACCCGGCGATTTCACTGGTTGTGGATATATATGTGTAATTTGTATAATAATCAGTCTTCCTAGATCCTCCTAGTATATTTTCAATCGAGTTGGGTTTAATTGTGTTTTAGCTGGGGGGAGTAGCCATGGCCCATGCGAAGTAGATTTGCGAACTGCACTTTGGCTAGCTTTTTGTTAAGCTTTGCTCCACCAGGTTATCTTAAATCTTTTCTTATGTCCGTCTTATGCCATTAATGGCCATCAGGCAGGAATATTCACCCAGGATTCTTATAGCCATTAGGGAAATTTTTTCCTCAATATGTGCCGTCGGTGAGGGTTCCTGGTTTCTTGTTAGTGATTACTCCTTCTTCTATTGCTATGTTTATTTTCCAAATAAATGCAATTATAGTGTTTTTTAAAGGGTTACATTGAATTTCTTAGAGTAACCTTTTCATAAACCACTATAATTGCGTTTCTGAAGAAAATGGCTCTATCATGTTGAGTGTTATTTAGGCTGTTCAATTTTGTGGCGATCTTTCGCCAATTTCATCGATATTAATCTTGGGTGTCGATTTAGACATCAATTAATTTGTTTGTAGGTAGATCTAATCAGTTTAAATATCAGGGGCGAAGTACGCCTCCTTGTTGGCATCCTCTCGTCACTGATATTTTTCCTGAAACATGGAGGTATTTAATTTTCTTTTAACCATAGTTCTTCTTGATCGTTTTTCATTTCTTTCAATTGACGATTACACACTTAAGCAAGAGAATTCAAGTTTTCTTTTTAATTTAACAGTGTTGAAGCTTAAGCACTACACTGTTTTACGTGTTGTACAAGTAACATTTTCAAGCTTTTAATATACAAATCAAAATCATCTCGTTGTTGAACACTGCACATATATTTGAGCACTTTATACACAGGTATCATGGAAGAGAGGCGGTGGTCGTGTCGGCCCTTCAAGTCGAGAAGCACCCAGTAGCAACACCGGGCCCGTTTACGCCGCCCCCGGCCCGTCTTCAAACGAGGCCGTCCATCGTGAGCAGACCGCAGCCAAAACCGCATTCTCCCAAGATGAAACTAAGGTGCTATGCATGCTCAGAATAATCATTAATCATAAATCGTTAGTCGCTTGGGCATCACAGCGATCTTTAAAACAATCTAACACCGACCTTTTTTCTCCCCAGATATCTAAAAAGCGTGTTTCCCGTCGTTGAGGAAACAATCCTTTTGGACACGCTTTGCAACTCGGACAATAACGTTACCCACGCCACTGAAAGGCTTTTACACCTAGGATTCAACAAAAAGGACACTCCGCCTCCAAGAGTGTCTCTCAAAAAGAAGGAACAGCCTGATGATGTCAGAGAAATTCCTCTTCGCCCTCCTTTTCGGCCAGGGGTTACAAAAACAGAAGAAGAGAAGAAAGAAAGTAATTAATTATAAACCTTTAACATACTTTATAAAACAATTTTCAAACCCAAAGAGCCTACGTCAGCATAGGAAGCCACTACTGTTTAAAACTTAGTTAATTCCAAATAACAAACAACAGAAATTCAATTTTAATAAATGTTGACATTGGTTCACACACTGTGAATCGTCAAACTTAACCTCTTACTTAAGAATATTTTCTAAAGAATTATATAAGGGCAAGGAAGTTCAGGCTGTTATGCCTTTTTGATCCACTTTGATCAACGTGTCACGTTTGCAGCATGATTCGTTACTCATGATTCCTCAATCGATCCTTGACATTTCAATAGTTCAGCAGTTCCACAAATCGTCATTTCTTACTGGTAATTTCAAAATGACCACAAGAATAAAGTAGAAATCCTAAACCGTAGTTATTTGTATATTAGTTAAATTATCCTTTTTTTTTTAAACTATGAGCTGTTATTCAACAATTATTCAAGACGGTTGAAAATTTATTGGGCTTCAACCCTGAAAAAAAAAAAAAAAAAAAACAGCAACAGTTGCTTTTACAAAATATAGACCAAACAGAGACTTAAAGACTGAGTGATCGACTTGAAATATGAAGCCAAATATCAAAGAGTCACATAGACAAAACACTGACATTCTCACCTGCTGCTCTGGATGTACATGATAATCATGATGTGTCAGTCATAAAAAACTTGCAGATGCAGATGTGGTTCCAGGGTGTAGTATACCGCGCCCTTTAAGAGCTATTGTATCCCCTGTGCTCTGCCTAAAGCACAAGGGTGAGTCCTATTTCATCCTGCGGGCTAGTGTAGCTCTACAGTTTGTTAGTAAATATGTTGGGTGTCTCTTCTGCCTCTTTGCAGAATCTGCAGGGGCCATCTTGGATTATTCTAATTTTCTTTAAGTGTCCATTTAATTTGCAGTGTCCTGTTAGGATTCGCTGTTTGTTCCTGGTTCCCTTGTAATTTCTTTTCTTCCAAAATTAGTTAGGAGATTCTTGGATTGTCTGTGTCCACTGAGTGAATTCCAAAGTTCTCTTATTTTCTTTTTGTCCTTCTATCTGAGATACTTGTTAATACTGTGAGTTCCCATGCCACAGAAGGGTTCAGGTCTTACAGCGATGCAACAGCTGCTTTTCTCGCATGGGTGTCCGCTTTCTGATTCCCTTCTACTCCCATGACCCAGCAGAGGCTGACTTTATTCTGCATACCTAGAATGTGCAGCTGTTCAGGTTTTACAGTTCAACACCATCCTTCAACTAATGATGTACAAAAAAAACTTACAAAAATACATCGGCTCTGATCAATTGTATCACTAGACTGATGACAAAATGTACCTCAGCTGTTGGTTCTCCATAGTGGTTCTGCCATTAGTTTCTTTGATCTTCGATGAACTTTTCCCATAGCTGGAATTGAACTGAGGATTTATTCTCTATTTTCTGATGAATCTATGTATTTTTTGTTATTAATTTGGTGTGCTGCAAAAAGGTTGTTGATAGATATCCACATCGAATTCCCTCATTGCCTTTTTAGCAAAGATGTTGAAATACCAAAACATGGCTGACTGAAAAAAAAAAAAAAAAAAAAATCAGCGTCGATCAAATGAATAATTTGTAAGTTTGAAATTTTTTTTTCAATTTTTATATTTTACAGTGAAAAATCATTTGTGCCAAAAATACCCCAATCTACCTGAAATGGTTATATCCCTTGCAATGGACAGCGCGTCGTACAATGAGGAAACGGCCGAGACAATTTTGTCAATGATGCTCGAAGAGAAACCTGTCAAACAAAAGTAAGCGTTCATAATTTCCCAATAGAGGTCGATAAATACAACGGAATCAATGTTTTCACAGAGAGACAACCGAAGAAGTGTCCGAAGCCCCTAAAATAATAACAGAAGATGCGGAAATTAAGACTGAAGCAGTTCCTATCAGCCCAGTAGCCGTTGATGAAAAAAGCTTCAAGAAAAGACAAAAAGGCCGGGTGGATCAGAGGCAAGTATTAATCAAGGAAACACAAATGTGAGTAAATTTTGCACTTTTTATCTATTTTCTTTTTTTTATTAAATTACATTTATTACATATTATGTATATACATATTTGAATTATGTTTGTAGTTTTAGATAATACATTTATTTTTATCCAAAAAATAATTAAAAACTTATATATATTAATACAAACAATTTGGCTATGCAAAAATGATGTCTAAATGTTTGAAGTTTAGTGATACCGATCATTTTGTTCCGCCTACTGGGCAGGTCTGTCTCAGTTGCCATCTTCAGTATGTCTTTGTCAAAATTGAGGATAATATCGGAGCAACCCAACACAGCTAGGCTGACCAAAATGATTTGTAATCAACAAATTTCAGGTTTATCACCCTGCAGAGAGCGTGAATAAATCTCTTAATTAAATCCTTATAATTTTCAAATGTGTACCTCTTCGTACATGAATGTAGCCTTAATTAATAATTTAGACTATTAAAAAAAAAGTAATAATCACAACTGTTGAAAATATATAACTGAAATAAAAGGGAATAAAGCCAGATTTAAGGAGAGGTTATCACATTAAGTTTCGTAATCCTGTGAGGGAAAAAACCAACACCTGAATCATACACAAGGGCACCCTTAACAATTCTTTAAAATTAAAAAGTCCTAATAAAGACATTGATTATAACGAAGATCACATATTAGACTTGGTTTAGTGGCTAGAGGTTGGCTGGACTGGTACAAGTTGGTAAAGAGACATTACGATCTTAACATTAAATAATAGTTTTCGAGGTTATGATCACTCCCAGATACTTGCACTATTTACAACCTCTAAAGAATAACCAAAAACTTACAGTGTAATTAATACAGGCTGAAGCATGGTAGACGAGTTGCCAGTATGGCCGAATCTGCATACAGGACACTGCCTCCTAAATCTGCATCACATCTTTGAAAAGGAGGCTGAATAACAGTTGGCTTAAAACGCAACCTTGCTTAACTCCTTTCTGAGTTGAAAAACTTTCTAACTCCTGCATTCTGCTAAACTTGAGTTACATATTACCAAAGATTATTATTTTTATTTTTTTTTTTATCATTAATTAATGTCAGGATGTATTATTATTTTTAAAAGGAAATAATGTGTTTTGTTAGATTTACTTTGTTTAAGGTAACCTTAAACCTGCACAGTTGCTTATGATTTTTATTAATACTTCAAGGCAGCTTAATTTATTAAAAAAATAAAACTGTCTCCCTGTCGACACTATTGTTGAACGCAGCCTTTAAATAAATTACATCCTGTTTGTGTTTAATTATACCAATGAGATGGGCTATTCCCCCATCTGAGTCTCCGTACAATGGACGATCTGATACGCTGCAACCGTATAGCCTCAATGAGCCTGTTACGTACAAAATAAACATACATTTATACAAAGTAATTTGTTTTTCTAGAGTATTATTTCTTGTGCACTTTACAGTTTTTTTTTTTTTTTAATCACAAACACTGTTCAAGTTTTAACAGATTGTTTCAAACTGGGCTATTATTTTCCTGCTTTTTCTTTTGTCTTCTAACCGTATAAATAAAACTTTAACAAAATTTTTGGAATATGCAATTTTCTTATTGACACTATGTCAGTGTGAATGTTTTAAAGGAGTAATGGCATTTTTCTACAGTTTATGTTTTGAGCCAGTCCGTATAAAGATAACGCCCACAAATCTTATCAACATATTTTCTAATTCTCTCCATGGCAGCATAATTATTTGAATATATTTGTCAAAGATTTAACAATTTTTTTTGTAAAACAATGTGTATTGATCATTTTGTATAAATTATGTTTCATCGACGTTTAAACGTTTTACCGAGAAAAAACTTTCATTTTTGTATAGTTTCTCTTCCCATTTTTTGTCATACCACAATGTTGTGCAAAAGCAGGTCTTTTACCAGGAAGACTAGCATAAAAATTTAATTAATATTGGTCTAATATAGTAAAAGAGCATAAAACGTTTATTTCCAAAAATGTTGTAATAATTTTTTTTTTCACCTTACAAAATGGTTGGTCAGTCAGAATCAGACCTTTACTGAGAAAGTACTGTGTTAATAACGAAAACTTATAATTTAGTTCTACCTTTACTCCTCATCCAAAATACAAGTAGAAGTTGATTTACGCGAAGTACAAATAAAACTTTGGTATACCAATTTCCTCACCGTCTCCATGTCAAACGTTTCCTTCCTTCAAAAGTTAATTACTGCATTCACAAATCCTAAAGTAGAAAATCCCCTGGACCTCCCTGATTACCTCCGTTACACTTTCTTCAGAAGGCAATACTATTTCAAACTGCAATACTGCCATGCCATCACCAACAATAACATTCCTACTTAAAAAACAAGTTCCTACTCACAGTAAGTTGTTTTGCAATGATCCCGATGATGAGCTAAGGGCTCGAAATCCAGTCGTTGGAAAACAGCATACTGTGAGTAGGAATTATCTTTTTTTAAAAAAAAAAAAAAAAAAAAAAAAAAGGATTGAACACCACACTCACTCCATCATTCATAATTTCTATAACATTCCTCTCTTATGGATGTATTTTGTATTCTCGTTTCCTAAAGTTCCAATACGTACTTTTATACAGACCAGTTTACTTCCTCTAACATTCAAAATCCTTCAATAATTCGTTTTAAAACTTTAAATATCCGTCTTAGATTGACATAAATTCACTCCTTCTTACAAAATCAGATTCCCCAATAATTCCATGATCTGACAAAGTTTCAGATTTGTTGGCACCATTTCCTGTTCTCTAGAAAATAAAGAATAGCTTTTAGGTGAGTATATTTGTATGTGGGCGAGGCTTTGGATTAGATTTGTCACCCAGTCATTCTGCATAACCTTAAATGCTTCGTACCCACACCTTGTTTACTTATCTTGGAATTCTATTTAACTGCTTTAAAGTGATGTTTAGATATCAGACCAATACAAACCTGCTCGTGTAAGGGTTCATTCTTTGTCCTATCCTATATACCATTTACATTGTTGACCATCCTGTAACCTATCTTCTAACCTGATTCTTATCCAAGCAAGCTGTAATAACATTGAACATCTTGTGTTTATTAAAAACTAACTTAAAAAAGTCTCAACAGACTACAGAGGAGACGAAGAACACAGGAGAACATCGGATACAATGATATGGTATACGGATGGCTCCAAAACAAATGAAGGGACCGGATCAGGTGTTTTCTGTACAAGCCCAAAATATGAGCAACCAAACTCATTAGGGAAGTACACCTCGGGGTTTCAAGCAGAAATACATGCTATCAATGCTTGTGCCCTGGAAAATCTTAAAAGAGGTTACACTGACAAAAAAAAAATCCTCATAATATCAGACAGCCAAGCTCTGGCATGTACAAGGATTACATCAAAATTAGTCAGTGAATGCATCCAAAATCTCCAAAACCTGGGAAAACACAACAAGGTAATGAGGGGAATTTTGGGTAATGAAGAAGCAGACAGACTGGCCAGAGGAGGATCCGCAAGACCATACATAGGCCCCGAGCATATCCTTGGGATATCAAATACAAACACAGAATCCTCCATTGCAGAATGGATCCAAATAAAACAAAGAGAAAAATGGATAAACTCTAGCAGTGCTAGACACAGTAAACTCATGATAAAACAGCCCTCATCAAAACCGGCAAAAACACTGCTACAACTGGAGAGGGCAAATCTCAGAGGAGTGGTAGGACTACTAACCAGCCACTGGCATCTGAGAAAACATCTACATAACATGGGCATATACAATGATGATCCCATTTGCCAGGAAATAGCCACTCATATCATCTTCGAATGCGAAGCAACGGCTCAATGGAGGTTCAATCTGACGCACAAAAGTGACTCAGAGAACCACATTGAAGCAATAACAGTCAATGACTTGATACTTCTGAGAAAAAGGATCGAGTCTATTGACTAAACCAAGGAACTAGGAAGGTACAATAAGCCAGAAGGCTGCAGTGCCTGGGGCACACAAACCCCACCTCCTAGTACCTTTGCTACCATTCCATTCCAACTTAAAAATGTGGAGAAGACTGGATGAAGAAAAAAGTATCTAATGATTTCCACTGTCAAAACAAGGACCTGCTGGCTTCCACTTAAGCAGAATCCCTACTTAAGACTTAAGAGAAAACTTAACGAATTGAACAACTAGAAGACGTTTAGAACTTGAATATATTTTGACTATGAAATCTCAACTAAATGTAAACACAACGCATTGAATAAACGGAGGAAAAATGGGTGGGAGGCAAATCATCTAATATCAAGTAAATTCAATCCTTTTGGTCAAAAGTCTTTAAACAAAGTGGCAAAGGTTCGTGGTAGGACATTATCCTCACCGACCACAATGACCTCAACTTTTTTTGTTTTTTGATTAATAAAGGCTTTTTTAGTTGGGATAAAAAAGTTAGTGTCATGAGGGCGATTCGAACCCACGATCTTGGTTAGATACGCCGCTGCTCTACAACTTGACATGTCGTGACTTCGATTCACTCAGACACTGGCTTCCCACCTTTTGAATTTTTCCATCTTTTTTTTGCCATTTTTCAAGTGTCGTGTAACCTATTTGATTCTCGGCAACAAATAAAATGGCCAAAGAGGCGTGATAATAAATTACAGAACAGTTGAAAAACGGCAAAAAAGTGGGGTTGACATGGGAAGCAGCAGCTTATCTAGCGAAAGGTCGTGGGTTCGAATCTCGCTCGTCACACTGAATTTTTTTCTCAACTGCAAAACCATAATAAATTGAAAGATATTACTTGGACGGACCACGGAAATTAGTGGATTTTTGGTTTTGTTAACGAACTAATCCAACTTTCAAAGTTTTCAACAAAACCCAAGCCATCTCTTCATTTTTCCACCCCAAGTTTTAAAAATTTTTCTACATGTTAAGGGTGACTGATTAGTGTTTACTTATTTTTTTTTTTTAACGATAATCAATTTTATTCATTAAAGCCGAATTTAAATCAATTTGAAAGTATCCTAGGTTAAGCAGTTCATTGTGCTTTTTTTCAGAGAGGTCAAAGAAGATGCACAGATGAAAAATTGCACTTTTGAATCACCATTGCTAATCAAGCCCAAGGGTCCAAATTCATTGATTTCAAAAGGCCCCAATGAGAGTCTATTGCTGTGAGTTATCAAATAAATAAATTATATGATGATCTAATAATATAATAAAATAACCTTTACACTAAAAGTTTAAATTTTTGAAGTTTTAATTAATTTAAGCCATCTTTTTTTCAATACATTTTAACCAACTAGGTTTTAAGTGTTTAAAATGTTTAATTATTTTATTAACATACTGTACTTTTTGTTTTATGAATCAGTGAGGACTATGTACCGTGGATCGGTCCAAAGAGGAACTTAGCCATGGGTTCGAACAAGTCCCTTTGCGTCGGACCAAGAGGTGCCAAAGGACCCGACTTATCAGCGAGGAAAGGTCCTCAAAGCTCTTTGGCCAAAGGAAGCATTTATTCCAAGTTTCAAGTTCACCCGGGTACGAGGTGCAACTAGCAAAAGAAAGAGGCCATCAGGTCGAGGAGAAGGTCGTGGAGCGCGCCACCCATCTTACAGCCCTACCATTCTCTCACGCTGATGATCGCTAAGGAGAGGCAGTTAGGCAGGAAAATGATAATCATATGATTTGCTCAACCTACAGATTGAATTAATATATTTTTGAGTATGCTGACTTGTCCAGATATAGAGAATATATTATTAAAAAAAACTGCACTTATTCTATCAACATTTTGATAGACTAATAATTAAAAATGACATTATTTAGTAAACAAATAATGTGCCAAAGTACATACAAATTAATATTTAGTGAATACTAATTTGAATTCAAGGAGTTAATTTCTACTTATGAATATGAGAAAAATACTCAAACTAATATAAATTATGTATTAATTACCAGGTAACCAGAAAAGTCCATGAATTTAAAGGATTAAGTAATGGTCACAATTTAAAGTAGTTTAAAAATATTTTATTCTGGGAAATAGTCTTCATCGACATATATAAACCTTCTCCCAATGCGTTACTAGCCTTTTTTTTTTTTTTTTTTTTAATAAAAATTTGGTGATTTAAAAAATAAATTCAGCTCATTTGGTTGGTGATTATTGCCTGATTGTCCATTGCTAAGGAAAAGTGAAAGACAGATGGGGCCAGGTCAGGAGAGGAATTCAAAGGGTGTTGTAGGACTTACCAACTATTTCATTATTATTCTGGCTGTGTCATGTTGTCCCAGTGAAAATTGAACTCCTGTTACGATAACAGATTATTTCAGGGCCAGGGCAAAAGATACTCGTTGCTTGAGTAAATTCCTCCGCATTAATTCGTAGCGTACAATGCCTGCCATACTCAGACACGAAGCATCAGATTTCGCCGGTGAAAATTTGGTTTTCTTGTCAATAAGACAAGCCAATTGTACCACCTCATCGTGTTACAGGATCCATTTTTCATTGCATATGACAATCTGGTAAAAAAAAAGTTTCTGCTTTGTGCCATGAAAGCAAAGAAGGTGAAGCTTTCTTATGCCAATTTATGAAGCTTTCAGCTTTCACGTCTTCCCATGTTGCAATGTAAGCTAGAATAGTTTAAAAGCTTATGTTGAACACTTTGGCATGACATATTTGATTAAAAGTTTTTCTAGCTTCGCTCAATTCATTATCTTTCAAGACAGAAGGACCATGGTATCCAGTTCCTCGTTCCTAGAAGCAAACTCTTCTAATCCCTTTTGAGCTGTATGCTAGCTTGTTGTTTCATCACAGAACGTATTGCAAATTTTATGAGCTGTCTCACCTGCTATAGTACCAAGCTGAAATTCATGTAATAAGCATGCGTTAATTATGGGTTTTGAATCGACACAAAAGAACAAATGAAAAATTACAGAAACTTTTCTGCTTATCTGGTATAAGGAATGAATTTATTGTACCTACAACTAAGAGTTATAGGTTTATAAAAAGAGTTAAAAAAAATTAATTCCTTCAAATTAATAATTTATTGAGAATGCTTTGAATCCTTTAGGCCACCTGCCATCTAGATCGTAAAAATTCTACTGATCTGATTTTTTCTTCTCATGAAGCCACTGCAGGTACAATATAAAAAAATGCTGTTTACAATTATTAAAATAAGATGTAACCAAAACTTTAATTAATTTAAATTTACATCAAATGACCATTTAATGTAATATTTATAATGTACACACCTTGGTTTTTATAAGGTAAATACCATAAATAAGTAAATTCAGATCAAACAAACTAATTCACTTTCGACGATATCAAAAAAGTGTTATATTTCTACGCATCCATAATAAAAAGTATGTTGTATTTTTCCTAATCGAATATGTAAGAATTTATATTTTTATGCACACTCTTTTCTAAGCTGGATGACAACGTATTACAAATCTACCGAATAAAACACAAATAATAACGGTATATGTATAAACAGGCTTATCGGGTTTTGAAAAATTTTTAGGCTGTGGTTTATAAAACAAAAAAATTAATTAATTAAAAAATACAAATATCTGGTGAAGTTCCATTGTACTTAACACGGCTCTGTTAACATTTTTTTTTTTTTTTAAGATAAGGACATTATAAATTTAAACCACCATAGGACACATAAAACATTCACCTTGATAGCAGAATTAAAATTTACTTTAAAAATATTAATAAAAATATAAACTATTGTAGTCACTATCATAATTGTTTTGCCCTTTAGAGACGATGTTCGTTATAAATATTAAAAATACCCTGTGTTCAGAAAAAAAATCTGTGAAATATAAAATTATCTAGTTGTTGCCAAATTAAAAAAAATAAATAAATAAATGATGGACTTAGTGCAATATGATTTGTTTTGTTTTATATTAAAGCCTTTAGATATGTTGCAAGGCTTCCAGAATCGCATAAAAAGCACTAGTTATCTCGGATTGTTAGTAGTTTTTTTCCTTAAACTAGTCAAATGTTTGCCAAATGTAGTTGTAGAAATTAGTCACACGAGTTGAATGTTTAGTGAGTTATATGTCTTCCTTGATTTCTAAGATCTTCCCAGTTTATGTCAATACGGATATGTTCTAGTTTTTAATTTTTTAAAATCGATTTATGTTGTTATTGTTTAAAATAATTTTATTTTAAAATTTATTAATTAGAAAACAAATTTTTGTTTTTAGAATATATAAAAAAAAGAATGTTGTTTTTAGATTTTTTATTTTTCATTTTTGTAGCGATTATGGTGTTAACATATCAAAAAAATGACTGAAACATTATTTCGTCTTATGCAACAAACACATGTTTCACTTTTGTTGTACGATTATGAAGAAAATAAATGTCTCTGTCAAGTCATTAAATATTTTGTTTAAAATTTGATTTCTTTGTCATTTCCTAAGAACTTCTATTTGGTCTGGGTTGATCAATGAATTTGTGAGTAGAACCATTTTTTTAAAATAAAAATACAGTGGAAACCAGAAAAAATTGGGCCAGGGTGGAAAGAAAAGAGCGACATACATAAAACCTTTTAGGCATATGTGGCTATACCGAAAAATAATAAAATATATGAGATATTCTATGATTCATTAATCTGGTGGAAAATAATTGACATAAAAATTAGTGCTATAATATGCAAGATATGCATCACGGGGGCAATGACGGCCCATAAGATGCTGTTACTTTATGTTTACATTGCTACACCCAAACTTGTTTCGGGTCAAGCCAATTTATCCCGGTAGCTCGTCGGGAGTGAGGGGGTGAGAATGAAGGGGGCAATATACAAACTATAAAAAAAAAAAAAGAAAATAAAGATAAAAGAAATATTAAAGGCTGAAGAAATATCGGTGAATTGGGCGCCACCCTGTTTTATGCGTCCAGAGTAATGATGAACTCCTTTAACTAAAAGTATATTCTTATACGTATTCTAAATAAATTTAAAAAAATAAATAAATATATAAATAAATAAATATGTGAGAGGAAAGTAGTATTTTCAACAAAAAAATAAATAAATAGATTTATTTTATTCCTGATCAGCAGCCTTACATCCTCCTTATCGCACTCGAATTCCCTCGGCTTAAAGATTATTCATATATTTATGAGGTACCTGGCCATGCAAAATAATCAAGCCAAACAAATAAAAATAGGTTACAATAATTATATATATGATTACACTATATAAGGAGGTAAATAAAATTAAAAAAAAAACGAGAATCTTCTTAACAATGGGGTGATTTATTATTCCTAAACCATAAAATTAAAATAGGTACTCTGTTTCCTTAATTAACTATATCATAAACCATAACCCATCTCTGTAATAACTTAAAACAATTAAAATTTTACCATCTAAATTAACAAAATTAAAACAAATATTCCTTCTTCGTGCGATCTTTCCCGCAAACTAACAATTTGACTTGGGAATCGTCTATCGTCTTCCTGGGTTCCAGTCCTGCCGAAATCCGCTCCACAAAAAAAAAAAGAAAAAAAAACCGTAGGATTTGGGGCCGCCTTTATATCCGTTGAAAAAACCACGGACAGTCCTCGCTCGTCGTGTTCTGGTGAGGAAGGCGCCCGGTGGGAACTCCAAAAAGGGAAATACCCACAAAATAAGAAAAGAAAGATATCCCGGACGAGCCGTTTTCCTAAGAATCTCTCTGTTGTTCGCTCTTGCCTGTTTTTCGGATTCTCCTCTCCGGCGACCTCTGGCACGGTCCAAGTGATCGCGTTATCGCTTAATCCTCGGCACAAATACACGCTCGTAAGAACAACGCTCATTTCCTATGTGCACTGGTTAATTTTTAACTAATAAAACTTTACTCATCTCATTACCAAATAAAAATTGGTTTTGGAACAAAAAATCACAGTCTTCTCTTACAAGCATGATATAATAAAACCCTATTTTTTGTCACAACCTCCATTGGAAACTATATACAAGGTGCTGCTAGGAAAAGCTCATATAGATTCCAGAAAAAAAATTGAAAGTCAGACATTCCTAGAAATGGAGGCTGATGGCTCCAAAACTGAAATGAAGTCACGTATATTTTGTACAAGCCCAAAATATGACCACCGACAAAGTTCGACTGTCTTTCATGTTGCAACATATGCTACAATGCTTGTGCTTTAGACAGTCTTATGTACATTAACAAAAATTCACATAAGAATAGAAAACAACTCTAGAAGCATTAAGGGAACCAAATAACGTGAACCCACTTAAAATCTCCAAAACCAGACAATATCTTGAGTTGTAGCACTTTACTAACAAAATCTAATAAATAGATTAATTAGCAGCGCAATAAGTAATAAATAAACCCTCAATTAGATTTTAAAGCACGTTCAATATTTTTTTAACGATCTGAAGGGACGAGGAGAAGGGGTTCGCACTGATACCGAATTTATTTAAGTAGCACAGCTGTGGAGATTGAAACCTAACCCGTGAATTACCGGACAATTCATGGGTCCCGTATTTGACGCTGGGGAACCCTAAAGCCAATACAAGATAATATCTCCGAGAATTCAATAAAATTATTTAGGATCTTCCACACAAACGGAAGCCAAAACTGTTCTGTCCTCCAGAGAATCCAGGCCTACTAGAGCAATGATGGTAGTTCCTGTGATTGTATAATTATTTTGTGGCATTTCTCTGTACCCTTTCTAAGACCCATATAACAAACCCGGCGACCAAACAACACTGGCATATTCTAGGTGACTGCGCACCAGAGATTGATAGAGTAATTTTATTACAAAATTGTTCTTAAAGTCAGCAGTTCGCCTGAGTACGAATCATAAATTTTTAAACGATTTATTTATAATGGCATGGATTTAGTCCCGAAAATCACGATTCTTATTAAAAATACCTCCGACCTACCTACGCAACCTAACACTACCACCTTCACCTTTCTCGATGATACCGCAATGCTTTCTCCTGATAAAGATCCTGTCACTGCTTCCCGTCTTCAAAATCGCCTAAACACCCTATTATGCTGGCTCGGTCGGTGGAGAATCAAGATCAACGAAACCAAATCAACGAGCATAATATTTACACGACACAAGAAAACACCCTCACCGGTGCAACAACGTTCTCAACCCAATTGCGAACCATGTACGCTACCTCGGACTCTACCTGGACAAGCGACTGACGTGGAACCCCCATACACGACTCAAGCGCACAGACTGTAATATACGATTTTTCACGCTTAAAAGACCACACGACAGACGATCAAAACTCTCACTAGCAAGCAAAAAAACAAAAAACATTACATTGCCCTCCTGGCCACCATCTGGGCATACGGATTTGAACGTTACGGTACTGCTAAGCGTTCCATCTCAATCCCTTAAATCTAAAATCCTCAGAACAATAATACAAGACCCTTTCTATGTATCCAATCATACCAGCCATACCGACCTAAATGTCCCTTTTGTTACCGAGCTAGCCCAATCCCGCTACAAAACGTTCCATCCCAATCTACTCCATCATCCGAAACCTTTCGTCAAAAACCTGTCATCCACCACATTACCTAATAATCCCAAGAGAAGACTTAAACGTCGGCAGCCCCGCGACGACCTTAACAATTGACATCGGTCTCCTACGATTGACATCTCGCTCATCGTATTGATGTACTATCGGCTACCATCACCGAATGATAATTGTTCAAGCTATCACGCCACCTTTAATAAGTTTATATGTATATACTACCTGTATTACTTGTTGCGTGGAAGGATACAGTTGTAAAAAAACAAATGTAAAAAAAAGCTTATTAAAAATAACCCCGAGATCCGAGGTAGTATGTACCTCTTCGATGTGATAATCTTCTATACCTGAACATCAGAATCTTTCAATTATTTTCGTTTAATTTCAAATTACGCGTACACCAAAGCCAAGAGCGCCCCAAGTCATGTACGTGAATAAAATCATTCAAAGATTCGACATGGCGATAGATTTTCAGTTCAGATCGTCTGCTAACGATGAAAATGAAGAATTATTGAGAGCAGAGTGGACGTCATTAAAAAATAAAATAAATAAGATCGGACCGGAATGAGAGCCCTGGGGTACACCAGATCTTGGACAGGTTTTGCTAAGCTTTCACCAAATCTAACAATAAAACACCTCTCAGACAAAAAGGAGTCCACCAAACTGAAAAGGGGTTGGCCCTCACCTAGTTTTTTGACCAGAATAAGAAGATCCATACTATCAAAAGCCTTTGATAGATCCGTATACACCGAGTGAACTCATTTACCGAGTTCTGGATTATTAGAAATGTACTCTTTACAGAGAACAAGGTTCGGAATACAATTAATTATGTGTTTGTAAGGATGTTTGTATATCTTTATATTCTTTTGGTGAAAAAATTCATTGCTCAGGGTAATGATAATTCTGCGAAGTAGCCCTTCGGCCGTGTTTATTTGTATGATAGGAAGGTGTGAAGTAAAGTAAATAAAATTGATGTCAATGTTTTTGTGTTCTTCTTAAATGTGATGTGTTGAAGCAATAGTAATATAAATGCAAATATGATCGAAGGCAAGGAAAATCGAATTTTTTTTCATTAAATCTGTAGGTAAAAAAGGAAAATTGGGAAGTGAATCGTATTAGAGTCCCATTTGGGAAAGCAATCAACTAGGATACAATAATAGACAAATTTCCCACTCTCCTTTCCCTTACAACAAATTACACTCGGCTGGGGGGTTTTCCGTTGATTTAATGAGGGTAGGCCACAATTCCCGCCCTCGGGAAGAAAAGGGGATTACGCAGCCCCGGGGGGGTGGGAAGAGGGGCCATGCCCCTTTAGCAAGGGTTTCCTCCATCTTGCTACGCCGGATATCGTGGTTGGCTACGTTAGACAGATCAATACACGAGCACCACAACCTCCATTTCAAAACTGATCCACACACTTACCGATACACATACATTTACATAATAATCGAAAGGGGAAAAGGAAAATAATATACATTGCAAAGGTGGGAAAAAGTCAACAACAAATCTTTATACATGTGAGACCTTCCAAAAGAGAAAAATGTAACTGGACAAATATTACACATGCAATTTTAACAGACAAGAAATGCACGGTTGAAATTATAAAATAAAAATTCATTTGAGTTTGGAATAATTAATATCCGTATACAAACCTCCAGCATATACAGGGTGTGACAAACTTTTCCAGTAGATTCTACATTTGAAATGGAACCAAAAAGCCCAAAATAATATAATGCGAATCTCAACAGTTTCGAAGTTATTCTTCTTTTTGTGATTTTGAAGATTCCACGACCTTGCTTTAAATAAACAATGATAACGCCAGAACTAAAAGGTTTTAGACAAATCCGTTCATACTATTGAAAAATACGTCAAATTTCCAATAAAGTGTGATCAATACTAAATTTTTAAATGTTAGTGAAATAAACGTTTTAGTATCCAGAACATTGACAAATAATTATTTTTTAAATAGTGAAAATCTTATTAAGATGATTCTAAACTACTATTTCTAAACCTAAAGACCAGGAAATTTCAGAAAACGTATTTCATTTAAATCCTACTTACTGGTATGATTGCTTTGTAATTATTTTTTTCAAAGAGGAAGAAATTGATGAAGGAAAGGAACAAACCTTGGCAAGGTGGAAGGATTAATAATACTAAAAATAAAAAAAAGTAAGGAAATTTTGAATGAATGAATTAAAAACGTTTTGAATTTTAAATTTATTTTATTTATTTTTTACGAGGGTTCGCAACAGCAGGTCATATAAACCCACAGGGTGCCGGTGTTTTTGAAAAAAAAATTTCTAAGTATGGCTGGTTCGAATGCAGGGCCGGTGGATTCGAACCCGAGACCTTTACCTTATCTTTGTGATGAGCGCCTTGTCAAAGACTAAACCTTGCGGCCACCGACGCCCAAAACTCTTTTATTCCGGGGAATAATAAAACATACAATAAAATAAATAAACAATTGCACTATTTCGGTTTGGAACCTAAATTAAAAAACGTTTAATATATCTATTCAAACTATCCTGATTTTCTTTTTAATCTTTCCACCTTAGCAATCAGTCAACCACAGTTTTTAACCTTTCCTTCAAGTTTGTTCAAGTTAATTTAAAAAAAAAAAATAATAATCACACCCCTAAAAAGGAGTACGTTTTCTAAAATTTCCTGATATCTAGATTTGGATATAGTAGTTGAGAATCACCTTGGTAAATTTTTCAACCGTGAAAAAAGATTTTTAGTTGAGATAAAAAGTAAACTTATAATAAAATCTAAAGTTACTAAGTAATTGCAACTTTTTTTTTACATTGGCATATAAATTATTAAAATGTATCAATAAATTAAGGTGTTTAGTTGATATAAAAATCAGTGTCATGAGTGGGATTCGAACCCACGACCTTCGGCTGTGTACGCCGCTGCTCTACCACTTGAGCCTATCGTGACCGCGACGCTAACTTTCCATGTCAACCCCACCTATTAAATTTTCCCTCCTTTTTGCCCATTTTCAAGTCGTGACACTGACTTTTTTATGTCAACTAAAAACCTTAATCATTTGAAAGATACTAGTTGGTCAAGCGGACCACGAAAACGCCTGAATTGAAAAAATAGTTATTTTTCACGGTTCCCAGTAACCAAACAAATAATTAATTTCAGATTAATTAACCACACTACCTTTATTTTGTTAAAAACGACATGTCCTTGATCACTCTCACTCTATCAATCTCTTTTTCTTCCCTTCACTCTTACTTATTTGTTTTAAAACTATCATGTATCGTCCAATAGTCGTTTTCTTTTGCCGTCATCCTGTTTTTTTCCCTGTCCTTTCATTTATTTCTCTCTATTTAGCCCTTTTCTCTGTCTTCCACTCTTTATTTATAAATTTATTGACTTATCAGTGGATATATATTTTGCCTTTTCTTTCACTCTTAATTTGTTCAAACGTCCTGTCTCATTCTCTATTACATCCCCTCTCCCTTTCTTGTTTACTCTTATTATTTACAAAACTATTTATCTATCGACCTACAGTTTTCTCCTTACTTTGCGCACATCCGTATTTTCAATCCCACCTCCTTTCTCATTTCCTCTGTCCGTCTTTCACTTTATCACATCATTTATTTTAATTCTTTGTGTAATAATGTGTCTTTAATAATTTGTGTATACATATCTATGCGATGAATGATACGTTATATTTGCTTTGTTCATTAATTTTTATTCTCTACTCCTGCTTCATTCAAACTCTCCACCTTTATATTTATTCTTTTTTTAATTATTTTTTCTTTCTTTCTCACCTATCTCTCTCTCTCTCTCTAATTTTATATACATTTCTCTCACATTCACTTCACATTTGTGCATGACAGTTCGTATATATCTCTCATTATGAAAATGAAAATAAAATCATACCATTTCAGAGTTTGAAGGTAATTATTATTGGCCATCATGTCGGTTTAGCATTGTTCTTAATCCAGACTTCATGTTTGATTTATGCTGTATTATGTTTTCAAATTGTCAATTTTTTTCGAGGTCTTTAGTGACCCTTTTTTCCAGTGCGATCTAAAACATGTTGATTCGATGTCCCTGCTATCTCATGCCATGGTGGGCAGGTTTATACATTATATTATCCTGTTTGTAAAGTGATAATTAATCGGGCAGTAGCGTAATATTTTTATTTATTTCTTGCCTGCCGGAATGAAGGTACAAGGTGGTTTTTCGGTCTGAGAAGTGAACTCTTTTTGATTGTTTTGCGCCCTGGTGAATGCGCCAAGTTGAACGTTTCGTTTTCCTGGCCCAAAAGGTGTGAGTTCTTGCTAGTTGTACGTCTGTCCATCCTGGCATCACAATTTGCTGATTTCGTTTTCCCAAAAGTTCGGAATATGTACGGTATTCCCAGATCATCAATGAGTTAGGCATCTGAAGTCATCATGGAGAAAAAACGGAAATCAATTTTTGTAAAACAAATTCTTTGAGCTAATTTATTAATAGGTTCATTAGTTTTCGCGGTCCGGTGGGCCAATTAATATCTTTCAATTTCTCAATAGATTCCACGACATTTGAAAAATGGCAAAACGGAGAGAAAGTGCAAAATTGGGGTTGAGATGGGAAGTTAGTGTCCGTGTGGAATGAAGTCACGATCAAGTGGTAGAGTAGCCGAGGGTCGTGGGTTCGAATCCCGCTCGTGACACTGACTTTTTTATCTCAACTAAAAACCTTAATTAATTGAAATTTATTAATATGCTTTTTATATATTTTAATCTTACTTAACGTAATCCTGCATATTATTTTCTTATCTTGTTTAATGAAACAAATCTATTAATTAATTAATCATCTTGAAACTCATATAATTTTTTTTAATTGCTTGAAATATTTTTTGTCTTAACATTATATGTTTATGTAGTATCATTAATAAAAAATATATTATATATTTATGCTTACCTTTGTATTTTTATTCAGTTTAGGCCATTTATAGAAAGCATAATCTAAAATTATCCCGAGAAAGTGTATGAAACCTGAGTATGGCGAGTTATGAGTACAAAACCAGCGAGAATTGACGGACCAGATTCGTTAGAGTCGATCAAGCTGAAATTCTCTTCAGTTTAGACTAGTATAAATTTGTAGTTAAAATCATGCCGTGTAGATCGTGCTTATTAGGACAAAATAATGATTTAAACGAAGAAAAAAAGAATTCCTTTCCAAGTTTTATTTGGAACTACATAACATTTATACAGTACATTACAAAGTCAATTAAAACAAATAACGGTCCGCTCGTGTTTGAACGGCGTAAACAATTAGGTTAATTTTCTTGAGTAAAATTATAAGAATAATTTACAGTCTTATTGACGCCAGTCAAGCACGGTCGGGTCTCAACATTTACAACATATACTTAGCCCTAAAAGATAATACTGCATACACTAGGCAGAACACTATTTGTATTTTTTTTCTCCATTTTCCCTCTTATTTACAAAACCAGGTAACACGTATCTAAAAGTAAGCGGTAGAAAATAAAATCACATCTTTATCGATATTATTATTTACAATTGGTATAAATACTGTCTTGACTAGGACCGTTTAGGGCGGTGACTATAGTAGAAATAACCTTACGATGTATATTTATTAATTATTCTTTTTTTTAAATATTTTTTTTTAAATTTATTTTTTGTCTTCTGAAAATGTTTACCGACTTAGAACGATTCGCTCCTGAAAATAGAACCTCCATTGTCACTACGAGGACGGCGCAAGAAATACAACACTCACGACACGACGGTTATTCGTTACTGCCGCTTGGAACCCCGCTTTTTTTTCTTAAACCGTAAAAGTTTCTGAAATATTCAACAAAAATTTAAAAAAATTCATATCGTGCAACAACACAGTTGCAAGAAAAATCTCAACAAATAAATACCAACAAAATAAACATTATTTAAATAGAACAACACAATACTTATCATTTTAACCGGATTATTATTTTCATTTTTGTAAATTATTGAATTGAAACAATTTAGAAATAAATAAAATACGTCTAGATAAAAAGGAAGTTATTTTACTTGTACAGTTAATAATACGTTCATAAACTGTAGGAGCAAGCAGTCGGTGTTTTTTAGGAAGATTTATACCGTAAGTACAAAACACAAAAAAAAAGATTGCACAATATTATTTTGTTTACTTCAAAAATTGACCGTCCGTAGAGAGGAAACGGCAATTTCGAGGATTGTCTGAGGACTAGATGAGACGTGACTAGGCTGTTGACGCACGGTTTTTGTTTTTCAATCAATTTCATCCAGAATCCGTTCTCGTTTTGAGCGGACTGGCACCCCCACAGCCACACATTTGTATTTAGTCATCTGTGAGTTCTGGTAGGATGTACCTGTGGGTCTGTCATGCGTAGTGCGGGTACGTGCCGAGGGCACCTGGATGGCCCATGCCGTGCCCTATGTTCGAGTATAGATTGGCGCTTGGGTTGCTCCAATACGATCCTGCCGATGGAAATATACTAGCTGTAACAAGAAAAAAAAAATCCATCAGTATTTCTGAAATACAAAAATATATTTTTTCATTTCCACAAAGTAATTTGAATTTTCGATTTCCTCAGTGAAGATGGCACAGGCCGAATGACATTAATTAACACCTGGCACACTCGCTTGTTAAGCCCAAAATGCTAAATTTCTCTAAGGAAATAATTTAAAATTCGGCGCTTTGTAAAAAAATAAGTCAGAGAAAAGTTTAACAACTTATGCCGCTGTTATGATTTTCTAAACTCTTCACTAAAACCTTTTCTTATCCTAAAATTGGCTTTAAGCTTGTCCCCCCACGTCTTAATTACTAAAAATTTATGGACACTTAATGGCTTTCTGAGTGCGTAGATACAGTAATATGCCCTCAGGGAGTCACAATCTTTCAAGAAAGGTCATCCTAACCAGATTGCTAAATCGGCCGTGGTTGATACATGGATTCGGTTCGTATGTGTCCAGCATGCAGAGAAAGGTCGATGTGTCCCACTTAATTAAACGTTTCTTTTGAAATGTATTTATATGCGTGAATGTTTTTGTGCAGAGCAGGAGCATCGATGTCGGAATATTAAGTATTCATTCCATCCTCAACTAGACTCATTTGTGCATGGGTAAAGAGTGTTTCATACAGAAAGAAAGGATGATTAAAATGTTCTACTTAATTGAAGGGTCCCTGGGAGGGATTACTTGGCTCCTGATATAAAAGCTCCACGTCATAGGAATTGTGCACGAAAAAGTACTTGGGTTCTCTTTTCCATTTTTGGATGAAACAAGGCTGTTTTATTGTATACAGCACTGACATATATCTCAGAATCTGAACGTATTTATTAGTGTGAATGTGCAGTGTGGTTGGGGAATATTGAGAACTTTAGAAACTCATCGATCTCCAATTAAACTGGATGTATAACCTGCGTGAGGAGTCATCTTCAAATTTAGTTGAAAGAGGAATGAGACCTGTTTTCAGCCCTTACCCTAATATAGGTGGCAGGATGGATAAGCCTGATATTTGACGCTGGTTTGACAAAAAACTAAGTAGACAAAGTTCCAATTCAATACACACATGTCATTCCATAGGGTGCATTCCCAGTTTTTCGGTCAACTCAGGAGTAAAAAATGACGGCTCCATAATGACAACAAAGATCTTTGAAAGAAAGGCAGACCCAGCTTTCAGAAAGTAGCCTTAATATAAGGATTGATCAAAGATAGAACAAGGTGTAAATGTAGAAGTAAAAGGACCATGCACAATAGGAAAACCCTTCGAACTGGTCTTAACAGTTATCAAATCTGAGATTCATGCAACCCAACTCTGGAGTTAATAAAAAATACGAAAGGACCACAGATTTACACACTTTCGGACAGTTCACATCAGACTTCCCATACCGTCCTCAAACTACCACCTTAACCTTTGCAGACGATACCGCGATCCTTTCAAGCAATTCTGTTTCAGTCATTTCCATTCAAAACCTTCTTCAATAAAATACCCCTAATGCAGATAAGGTGCGCTACTTGGGATTATACATTGCCTGTCTGACGTGGAATCCCCAGACACGACTGAAAAGGCAAGAAGTTATGAAACGCCGCAGCGCACTTTCACGACTTCTTGACAGATGCTCTAACCTACCTGTCTTAAATTAAAGACTTTATATCACCTTTCTGAAACCGATATAGATTTATGGATTCAAAATATGGGGTTCAGCAAACATTCCAAATAGCCCAATCCATAATTTGGAAAAATCCTAATGCTCCCTTTTATATGACCAACGCCATTACCCGTATAAACCTAAATATTCCCTTTGTCTAAGACGTAATTTACTCCCGGAACTGACAAATTTTACACAAACCCACCCCAACCACTACAAATCCTCAAATTCAAATTTTCTCATCCCGACGAATTCCTTTCCCCAGACGATGGCCACAGGATCTTCTATCCAGGACAACAATTGAATGAAGAATATTTAGGAGTACCCTGGGCGTCGGTGGCCGGTTTAGGCGTTGACACGGCGCTCAACACTTTATGATGAAGATTTCGGGTTCGAATCCAGTGGCCTAGCATTCCAACCCGATATACTTACAAATGGGCTTTTTTTCAAAATTACTGGTACCCTGAGGGTTTCGTATGATCTATACTGTCGCGAACCCTCGTTAAAAAAATGCTTAGTAGTACTAACAGTCGGTAGTTTCTCCCCTTCTTCTTTACTTATTTACTTATTCATACACTATTACTACATAGATAAAGGAAGGTAGTTTTAATATACAATAAAAGCAATAAAAAATCCGACAGTCAGGTAGCGTTAAATGCGTATAATTTAAGCTCCAAAGCAGTCTGGAATGCCTCAATTGCTTACCGGCCCTAGGAAAACACACAAGGTTGCTTTAAAGTGAGTGAGCTGATAAACTAGCCAAAACATGGACAGTTTTTACACCTATAAGCGAGGGGGTTCGCCCAGCAAGTTCAACTTGAAAAATGGCTGGAAAAGAAAAACTCGCCCATTGGACAAAAGCACCAGGTATGAGCTGATTTATAAATCACTCAGGACCAGACTTTGTCCTTTTAGCTTCCACCATGTTTTTTAAAACTTTTTCTACTTGTGTATCAAACGCCCTGAATATATGTCATAATTTATTTTTTGCATTATTGTTCTTGATTTATCAAATAGAGGACAAATAAAAAATTTAAAGGTGAAGACGTACTTTCCCTTTGCACTTAGAAACCTTTTACAGTATTCAATGATAATTGATTTATTTGTCAAGTTTCAAAGAGGATATGTGCTTTTTTTTAATAAACTTTTAGTGTTTTTGTAAAAATATTGATCCACTAGGGAAACAAGGGGACTGACTGTCGGTCGAGCTTGCATGATCGAGTCAGAAATTTAAGAAAATCTTTGCAGTAGAAAAAAAATCCCCCCGATGATGACCAGTGTACATAAAGGGGACACTAGCCGACGAACGTACGAGTGTCAACACTGATCAATCGATCGGACTGATTTAGAAGGGAGAGGCACGGGAACACATCATCCACCTAACGAATTTTCCATATAAACCGGTCCTGATGCCGATTGCCGCTTGATTGTTTTACCCATCCCATTTACCGGACGATTAGCGGGGGTTGGGAGGCCAGCGACTATATAGCACGATTCAAGAGCGTTGAGAAATTTCGGCTGTAAACCCTCGAAAGATTTCTTTTTTACACTAGGCGGGGGCGTAATATTGTAGAAGGCCGATAAGGTCCCCCTTGTCGGAAGATATCTCAAACAAAACCACCCCTTCCGAGTTTTTCACGTCTCCGTTCTAGGGAGAGGCGCAAACATATTAAACTTTTCCCCTAACATATGTTCCGAGATAGGAATAGGCCCTGTGCGCTCTGAATATTAACACATCGGTCCGCGCTGATTGCTCTATCTTTAATCGTTGAGTTATTAAGATAATCACGTCCATTTTATCGTTTAGAGTTATTGAGGGTGGAGCAGCACGCGTCGACCCTAAATGCTCCAGCCACCCTCCACGGTTATCGTTTGACGTCGAATATTAACGGTCCATTGAGCAAAAAGTGAGGAATTATTCAAGAGTCAATCTTCAAATTAGCTTGTACGAATAGGGGGACTTGTAAGGATGATATATAAATTCAAACCAGACAAAAAATACTTTTATTATCTACTGCCTTGTTTACTTAAATCATAAAATCAATAAAAATAGCCTTCACTCCAAATTCTTGCAAACTATTTTATTATTAGTATTTTTCAATTGATTAATATTTATGAAAGATTTGGACGAGATGAAAAAGTCAGTGCCACAAGCGAGATTCGAACCCACAACACCTTGATACGCCGCTACTCGACCATTTGAGCTCTCGTGACCTCGATCAACTCGGACACTAACTTCCCATCTCAACCCCACCTTTTCTCTTTTCCCTCTTTTTCGCCATTTTTCAAGTTGTGACATTGACTTTCTGATCTCAACTAAAACATCAATTAATTAAAATATATTAGTTGGTCAAGCGGTCTACGAAAACTAGTGAATTTAATGGTGTATAATGTCTATTTCGTCTTGCTGTTAAATACACATTACTATATTATTATTATATATTAATTTTTCACTCATGTACAAAATATATTTTAATGCTATTAATCCTCCGATAAATCAAAAGAAAATGTATCAAACTTACTTTTAAAATGGAAGCTAAACTCCAAGGATCTGAATTATAAAAGAAGCCACCAAGGTTGACACAGGAACGTTTTTTTTAACGACACCTCGTGCACGAGGAGAAATGTCGATGTTTTTTCATATAATTCAGGGGTGTCCTTTCTTGGTTCCATATAAGGGGCGTGATGGCAATTGTGAACGAACGAATATTTGGGTCATCTGCTCGTATTTTGGATGAAACTGGATGTATTATTGTACACAGTAATGACATACAACTCGTTTATTCGTTCACTTTTGTGATATTGATAGTGAATGTATGTATTAACGTGAATTTATAGTGCGGTTTGGCCGATATTTTCACTCCATCGATTTTCTATTACACTATCTATATATGTGTAAAGAATGACGGAAGAATACTGCACCACTCTATTTGAATGGAGAATGACTAGCTGCTGACAGTACCTGCCTTACTTAATTGGCGAGCTGGAACAAGAACTACCAAAACCCAAATTGGGGAGGTGATGACTCCATTTGTATAAAATCTTCCTGGTCCTCTGTCATTGGATATTCTGAGCATTTGACATCCTCCTGAGGGTAGGTCTGGACTTTTAAGTTCATAAGTCAGATTGAACTCAGCTAAATACGACTGGGAACATCTGCATAAGCCTATGTCTGCGGAGGTTTAAAAAAATAGGATCAAAATTTTCTTCCTCTCTAGTTTGACCACTAACTGTATTTTCATTTTCTACACTAGTTCTTTTTCTTTCCAAGGATACCGTTCAGTCACTGACTTCGTTTAGGAAAGCAGTTGGTATGCAAGATCGAACCAGTTCAACTTTTATTGGCGTTTTTGGTCTTCATTGCCAATAGAACCCTCAGCAATCATGAACAAGAGTGCTTAACTAAACGTATTTAACAGAGAAGTGGTGTAGAGCTTGGTTATTCTTAATGCCTTTACCTCTGCACTAGTGCTCTATTAAATGATGTGCTGCAAGTAACGGGAAAAAATGACAATGAAAAGAGAGAATTGCTTTGCCATCCAGAAGATAAAATAGAAGTGCCAGGGTGATGATGGATATCAGCATGTGATAAACCGCTGCCGGATTTAAGATTTGATAGGATGCTAAATGGAAAGAGCAGTTCCATCACTAACAGGGACTTACCGGTCGTCGAGCTAGATCAAGCAATTGGTTGATCGACCTAACCATCCCTGACCAGATTTGCGAACATCAATTATGGAAGTGTTACATTATAATACTATTGCTTTTTTATATCCAAAGTTGAATTTGTTAGGCTATAAACTTGTGGACCTAATATTTTTCCATACAATTGATATTAGATTGCGATGATATTAAAAAACATCCTTATAAAATTACCGTGTGAACATGTGTTTTTATATATTAAAAAAACAAGGATTCGTCAATCCGTCTGACATAATTCATTGGAATCCGTTATGAATTAACTTGAGAAAGGCCTTGGTAACAAGTGCCTCGAGGGTGATAGGTCCCGCCACAAAAGCACTAACGAACCCAGACCAAATGAATAGCCCCATCCCCCTTTTGTCCCAGCTGGCCCTCCTCCTTTCATCCTCACAATGGCATTTTTAAAAAGAATCTTTCTAATTGATACAATCTTCTAGAACAAAGGCTTTATTGGAATTTTATTCTTGCTTTTTTTCTTGCACTGTAACAGGTTCCGATATGGTCGTTCGATTTTTCACGAGTGGAATAAATAAATTTAGTCTATTTGAAAAATCTTGGACTTAGTTGGTTGTAGAAAACTTAATTAATTACCGCCTTTTATCTAACTGAAGGGCAAATAAAAAAACTCATAAATAAGAATGAAGAAAACCCATGGAAAGTACTCCAATAAGACTACAATGTTTTTTTATTTATTTAACAGTATGGTCACTAAAACTATCATTGTCACTGTCTAGAAGATCTCCTTTGAAATCACCTTTTTAATAGTCAAGGAAGGCTTCAGAGACGTCGTCGAAATGAATTTTTTTAGATATGAGCATTTGTAATGGTTAGGAGGGTTTTATGTAATCAATGATAACGGGGCGGATTTAATTTTTGACAAAGAAATTATTTAATTATCTTATGGGTTTGTTTAACACAAAATGAAGCATCAAGGATATTTTTGAGGAATATGAATTGGGAGAATTTTGGATGCAAAAGATATTGGAAGATTTTTCTGGTGTTGTTGAAGGTTTCAAGTGGAAACGGTAGGATCAGATTTGCTTGAGAGGATATTGTCGCACAGCACCCAAGATCGAGTTGTACCCGCCCTCTAAGTTCCGTAACTTGAGGCTGAACCCCCCTAGATCTGGATTAGAAACAAGGTAAGTTCTCCCGAGGTGTTTGTCATTGATCAGAAGGTCATAGAGGTAACATACATGAGGCTCCCGAGTACTCGTTGTCACAAGCCTATAGGATGTTTAGCGTCCGCACCTGGCCTATTCGTCCTTATCGAACGTTTTGATTCTCAAGATGAGAGCTGACGCACCTCCGCATTCGACGGAACAGTGTAACGCCGCAGCACTCGTGTAGAGGCAGGTCAGCCACGAAGGGCCAAGATAACCTCGCTAACTGCTTATCCATTTCGAGTGATTGGGCCCGCGCGCAATGGGCTACCGAAGCCGAAATACATCAGCTTGGTCTCCCGCGCACACACGAAGTAACATACACTTCGTCAAACGGTGCAAGAATCTTCAAATATCCCAAATCATCTGCACGGACCGCGGATCCACCAACGATCTCTTGGAAACCATCGCCTCGGATCTACGCCCTCCCAATTCTTTTTATCAAGGTTCGCAATCCAAGGCCGCTCCAATTCGGTATATGACTGGCCAATACCGGAGACCTTTAGTTCATGGTAGGACCATAGTCTGAGCTAATAGATTCGAAGTTAAGGCAGGTAGATGGAGAGACAGATAAAGTGTCATCATTCGTTTGAACCATGAGTCTAGGTCGAAAGTTAAGTTCTCGCAAGTAGTTTATAATCATAGAACGTCCATCACCTTTAAGACCGGCAACATTCCCCTTCGTGAATACTAAGCATTGGCCAATAAAACTGATTTTAAGCCAAACGCGCAATCCGTTATAGTAGAGAATTTATACAAATAAGCTATTTTCGCAGGTAAAACCGCTCTTTTTGAAATCGGGTGCGAGAACCACAATACCGTTTGCAAAGGTCAGCGAATATGTCAGCTGTGTGGTACGGGGTCAGAACGCTACCTCAAGGAACACCAGGAAAAGGTACTTTGAAGACAACCCGAATGAATCGGAAGTGCCGGAAGGATGTCAGAGCAAAACCAGCAAGACCTAACCTGCCTCAAATTAAGAGAGGTACAACTAAGGTCGACGACACTGTGGTAATGCATGATGGTCGGGCATGACTAGAATTTTTTCTAGATTGCAGATTGAATGTCCTGCAGGTGGTTGGTTAGTGTTTAAGATAAGAGGGAGAAGATAGTTTAATAATTCGTCAATGTCACCAATACACCAATAACAAAACATTCGATCAAAAAGATGGGCCGAGAAAAAAGAACCAGAATTATAGTTGATGCTGGGTGTTGGTCTGCGAGTTGGTGAACTCAGATAAACCAGAAATATCCCACCGAAGACTTAGACTTTCTTGTCCTTGTAAAAGAGACTTGACTTCACATAAATCACAGGGTATCTCACAGCTTCATGTTTGTTATGGTGAAAGGTCAAAAATAAATTTTAATTCCCCAGTTTCGTGGTCCGATTGACCGATTAATATCTTTCAATTAATTAAGGTTTTTAGTTGAGATAAAAAATGTCAGTGTCACGAGCGGGATTCGAACCCACGACCTTCGGCTAGATACACCGCTAATTTACCATTAGAGCTATCGCGACTTCGATCCACTCGGACACTAATTTGAAAAATGGCAAAAAGGAAGAAAAATTCAAAAGATGGGGTTCAGATTTGAATTTAGTGCCCGAGTGGAACGAGTAGTAGAGCAGCAGCGTATCTAGCCGAAGATCGTGGGTTCGAATCCCGCTCATGACACTTACTTTTTCATATCAACTAAACACCTTAATTTATTGATAGATTTTAATAATTTATATGCCAACGTAAAAAAATAGCTGCAATTACTTAGTAACTTTAGAATTTTATTTTAAGTCCTGAGTAAATTATAGTTTTCTTGTTTATTCAATAGAAATTTTTTGATTGGCTTAATAATATTATTAAAATTAATGTAGATAAAATGAAAAATGTTATATATTGAATTGTTACTATCGGTATAAGAATTTCATTGCACGTCTATGGATCGTTGTAACTTGTTCATGTTGACCCTTGAAGTGTGCCTGAAGGGAATAGTTAAGTGGCTGATGCTTCATTAGCCCTATTGTGCCTCGACACATATCCAGTGGGGTCCGCCCCGTCGCAGATTGCCGCAGTGAAAGCTTCCCCAACGAGGCCCGAAACGGTATAGATTCGATTCAGACTTGTGCCCTTTATTGGAGATATTTTCCTCCTGACACGTCACGACTGGGACATCCTTACCCTTGAACAGATTTATGCAATAGACGACGTCGGCGAGGGCTTTTAACATTTAACATTGTAATTGCCACGGTTTGTTTATGTTTGCGGAGTACTCGAAACCCCGTGTAGTTCCGTCTGAGTGCAAACATGCCGCATGCAAATCTTATGCACTTTAACCCCGAGGACTCCTCCCCTTGTTCACTCTTCCCAATACTTAAAAAAAAAGAAAATAAATGCTAATTTAAAACAATTATTTCTTATTATTTTAATGTATAAAAGAGTAATTTGCCCATGATTTTGTTCTTCTCATATTTTGCTCTGTTGATCAAGTAAAACTGACTTAATTACAATTTAAATCTCGATTATTGGAAAAAGTATATCTTAAATATGTAGTTCCATAAAAAAAGTGTATTAAGAAGTTTAAATAACGTTAGTTTATTGCACTATTTTGTCCCATACTAGAAAATAATATTATTCTTTCAGAATTTCACTGCTTAACTCTTTGTAGAAATAATAAAACTGTCGGTATTGATAATGTATTTTATGAGAATCTAAAAGCCTTTTTTTTGGGGGGGGGGTCTGGGGAATGACCCTATTATTGGGGGAGTTTAGCAGCGCAAAAACCAGAGCCCGGGAATCGAGGAGGAACCACCACGAACGGCACTATGGGTGGATGGTTTTTTCCTCGCTAGAGGGCGCGGACAAAAAGCAAGACCATGTACATCAAAATCAACATAATATGGAAAAGTCCACGTCCTCGAGGGGTACGCGCAAACTGCATCCCTCCGTCACGCCCGCCGGTGCCAAGAGCAGGGATAACACGATTTTAGAAAGTGACCAAATTCCGGAACAATCGTCCAAAGTCACGTTAACATTAATGCACAAAAAAGGGCAAAAAGTGCAACATTACAAGCAGTTGCATTATTTAACACTTGCACCAAGCCTCTTCCTTTTATTTATCAGCTTTATCAACTACTGTCATCGCACTGGGATTATTTTTAGGAACAAGCAGGTTTTTGCAAAAACAATGTTGTACGGATAACCTTTTCATTCTCCACAATCTTTCATTACAATACATTCTTCAGAGAAAATATTTATATTGCAGGTTCCATTGACTTTCAAAAAGCTTTTAATAATTTTAAACACGATCTCTTTCGGAGAAAAACACCTTCAAAATGGCAAATTAACCAGATTGGTAAAAAAAATATGTAGCCTATTCAATCAAATTAAATAAAAATATTGCGGATGATAGCAAAACTATCTCTAAGGGTGTCCGGCAAGGCGAATCTCTTTCGTCGTTACTCTTTATTACAGACATTTCATGTTTCTAAAAAAAGCAATATGGCGGAGTCTAGTCAACGACATGAACATCATTTGCTGGCTGCAGTATTTATTAACGGTGTATTTTTTTCTTCCCTGATAGCTTTTATCAATGTTTTATCTGAACATAATGATTTAAATAATTTACCGTGAAATTTGAAAAAACGCGTTAATATTTCGAAATGTGCCTAATTGCAAAAATTTAGACATTTATATTAGAAAAATCGACTCGTCGAATATTTGCCATTTTTCAAATTCAAAAGGTGGGGTTGAGATGGGAAGTTAGTGTTCGAGTTGATCGAAGTCACGATAGCTCAAGTGGTAGAGTAGCGGCGTACCTAGCCGAAGGTCGTGGGTTCGAATCCCGCTCGAGACACTGACTTTTTATCTCAACTAAAAACCTTAATCAATTGAATTATATTTTATCAAGAAATCAAATTAGTTAGGAAAATGAGAAAAATTATTTGGTGATGTTCCGCACTCATCAAATACGTTCAGTTGTCAATTCCTACAAATATAACTGCCAATACTAATCAAACTGGTATGAAAAAGTTAAGTTGATGGAGGGACAAAATTTATTCCATTTGGATAAGGATTCCACCTCCTTATTCGTTTAATTGTCAATAATCACAAACCCGATTGCCAAGCCATGATTAGTTGATCAACTAATAAGTGGGGTTGGGATGCGAAGTTAGTGTCCGAGTGGATTGAGGTCTTAACTTTATTAACTTCTTTTGAAAGTCTGTCAAAGTTTAAGATTTCAAAAGGAAAACAAAAACAACTTAGTAAAGGAACCTCCCGGGGGCTTGGAAAAATTAAAAACATTGTAATACATTATAAAAGTTAAACCTTTTCAATTGATAATGCTGCTTGTGCGTCTCTTGTTGGTCCGTCATCTTAGACAAATTGCAAAGACGCTTCTTTTACCATCTGTTCCACTTGCTTCACAACCCACCTAACCGTTTTATTTGAATGGAATTTGGATTTGTTTCACCATGTGTTACACACTGAGCAGAATTCTAGGCGGGTAAAAAATGAGAAACTACACTCTGGTCAAGCGTTCTTTTAGTTCAGGGGTCGGCAACCTTTTCCAGACGTCGGGCCATTTTCAAAATATTTTTTTTTCTCCAGGCCACATTTCGGTACGCTCACGCTCTAAGGTTGTTGATTTTATTATTATATTGGGCTTTGACGGGCCGCACAAAAAGTTGCAAAGGGCCGCAGGTTGCCGACCCCTGTTTTAGTTACGTTCCCAACGAGAATCAGAAAAAAACCGGATTTTTACTGATCTAAATTACCAAATATCTTGGCACGTTTGTGTTGTAAGATAACGTTTTGCCTATCCCAACATTCTTCAGAGTGATATCGAAGATAGCGTCGAAAAATGGCAAAATCGTGACTATTCCCAAGATAAAAGAAGATATATTTACTGATAGCCATTGGTACAACGTACCCAGGATAAATGCGTGACTCGCGAAGAAAACTTAAACACGCAAAGATAGACTTAGGTGATCGGGAACGAACAAACTAAGCGCCGTCGACTACTACAAAAACAAACAACTCCCAAAGCAACAAAAACTGGGCACTGTAGTGCATTGGAAAAGAAACAAATACAGGTGGCAGATTGGATGAAAATTAAAAGATCGATTCAAAAAACATATCAGCTCGTTCGGCAGCATCAGGAAATCAAATCACTTAATACATCAGAATAACGAACCAAACACAGTAGAATCAAGCATGACTTATACAGAACAAACTAAAAGCACGACAACTTGGCGGTGTTAACCAATATCTTTTAAGAATTGAGAGGTAATTAACATAATTGAGGTTGCTATAAGGGTATCGGACAGGATGATAAGAAAACTCTACTTTGACGAGCTATCAAGTAGTCGTAGATCACATCACGTTGGAAGAAAGGTAGTGCTTCCCCAAGTTTTCGGAAGGTCTTTAATATGGTACACATATGGATTGAACAGGAGATAAAAGGGCCAAACTTTACCCAAGCTAAACACCTTGGACAAATCCCATCAATTGTAAAAGTTTAGACCTATGCAATATATTTCAGAGCCCAGGGGTAAATAAAGAAAAATTTGGAAAGGTGCATAAAATTGCATACACTCAGACGGATACATAGGCACTAAATGCGCATGCTATCGACTTCAAGATCTTCTAGGAGTACCTAAATTGCCTGTTGGCTCTAGGAAAGCACAAGCGTTCAGGGGCATGAAGGTATAGAAAGAAACAGGCTGACCAATTAGCCATAGAAGAGGCAGCCCTATCCCCCATGAAACCAAGACCGCAACTAGGTGCACCGGAGAGGGTGCTTAAGTTGGAACTGGAAGAATGGTGTGTAAAGGGAAAACTCAAGCACTGGTCAAAAGCATGTATGAGGGGATCTAAGAGACATGTACATTTCTCAAAAAGGAAGACGATGGAACTCCTCTCTCACAGTATGTAGGATTTGAGACATATTAGGCAGAAGATAGGCAAAACAGAGAAGAATATTCCAACTGTCAATAACCAGAGACATCGGTGCATATTCTTTGTGAAGGTGAAGTACGGTAAAGCAATTCTCACATCAATAGAGGTGACCGAAGAGGCACCAAGAAAAATGTTTATGCTTCTAAGAAAACTTGCATCTTCTGTGATTTGGTTATAATTTATAGGGGTTCCACAACAGTGGCAATCGCAGGTATAATGGATAACAGGAACTGGAGGAGTTCCTCATGAGCACTGCAGCTGTACAACTTATTGTCCTTCATCCCTGGCTCCATATTTTTGGGGGCTCGCAACACAAGTAATAATTTGACCCTCGGTGCGCCGTGTGCTTCCATTGAAGAAAATCATTTTAAAGGGAGTTGGGACCAAATTCAGGCTCCCTGAGATCTGATCCCGCTCCTTTCATTGATGAGTGCCGTGAAAATTTCTTTCAGTTGAGGCCACCGGTCCCGTTAGATGTGAAAAAACGTCAGAGCCGAAGGTGTGGATCGACCGCGGAATCAACTAGCCGAGAGTCTGACGCGTTAACCACTCGGCTACCGCGGCCCTTGTACAAACCCTACTCAACCCCACAAAAACTAAAAAAATAAACAAAATAAAATACACCAATAGTCCTGTTATTTTTATTCCGTATCTAATGGCTGTTGTAAAGATCACCGAAGTCTTCCTAATAACTTTAATCAATAACGGTTGAGATTTAGTGATAGTCGGTTAAACAAGGGACCGTTTTTAAAGGCCCCTTTGTATGGTGCAGTGTAGGGAGGGTCCTCCAGTAAGAAGCAATTCTGTATTTACTGCCCCTTGGGTCTCTCTCATCTCTCTATTGTCCCTTTCGGAAATTATTACTGCTTTTATCTCGAACCAACTATTCGTAGACAAAATGAATGGGAGAATCCAATTTGGGTTGGTTAATTTTACCCAGAGAAGAAAGTCAGCATTTTCCCTCAGTTGGATGTATGTAATACATCGAAATTATTTTTTTAAAAAGTTTGTTTAAAATTTTTAAATTAACCATATTTAGAATTTATTCTTTGGCCAGAGAAAGCCCCATCCAGGGGGGAAAACGTAATTGAATAATACTTTTAGGTGACATCAACAGCAGGCCAAGTCAAAGGATTGCGCTTGGATGATTTCAGAGTTTCCCGAGCGGAGGTTCCATTAATTCCATAAAGGTTGTGTTTTAGAGGTCTCAGAACTCCGTTCCGGGCTCTCCGCAATCCGGAAATTACCACCTTTGTCCGTGCTCTTTGATCTAACCCACCAACTTTCGTTATCAACTTTACCCTGGTTAGGGGCCGGCTTTCAATTTGAACCCCCGGGCCGCAGTTTCGCCGCGATTAAACCGGTTGACCGCTGAACCGAACATTCTTATTTATTAAATACAGGAATAATTTACGATTTACCGCAAGTCGCATTTTTATATCGAAACAAAAGGATCACTTGTTTTTTTTTTCAAAAATTTGATTGAAATTAATTTCGTGAAACTCACCAGACGAGGAAGGTATCGGATGAGGGCTCATGAAATTGAGCTTCGCTGAATGATGGTACGACGACATGAACAGATCGCTCTGGTACTTGTAAGCAGTCGGGTCTGCCGCACTGGGCTGAGTCGCCGCCGCCAGCCCCTGGAAGTCGAATTTGTACGCGTACCTCTTACCGTGCACTTTTGTCATAATGTTTTTGTCGTAGTAATACCTGAAACAAAATAATATAGACTGGAATAATTAAGGAATTTTTAGACCTCGCATAGAATCAAAGCGATAGATTAAACATAAAAATGTAAATTTTTAGAAAGGTTTTTTGGGTGCGTACTGATATAAAATATATTTTGATATGATAGCGAAATTCGTCGCATCGATATGTGCCGCTGATGTTTTTTTAGGTTAGGTTTTAGTTTAGATAAAAAATGGTAAAAAGGAGGGAAAATTCAAAATGTGCGGTTGAGATTGGAAGTTAAGTGTCCGGGTGGTTCGAGCTGGTAGAGTAGCTAGCTTTCTAGCTGAAGATTGTGGGGTCGAATCCCGCTCATGCCATTGACTTTTTTATACCAACTAAAAACCTTAAAAAATTGTTTTCTTTATAATTGGATTCATCTTTTGATTAGGTGTTAAATTTATTTTTTACGTTTATGTATGAATGTATCTTATTGTATAAAAAATATGTAACAAAGGACTTGTTAAATATTATTATTTCCCAGTTTTTCTTTTCTGTTGATATAGTAAACAAAAGCCAGAAAAGCGAAAAATTTGTTTTTATAGCGATGATTGATTATGTATTGAACGAAACGGTTTGGAGCAGACATGTTAAGTAATTAATTTAATTAATATTAATTGGTATAAAGCAATGAAAGAATTTTATCGAACGTTGGTTGAGTAAGAACTGTGCAAAAGGATTAGATGTGAAGAAGGTGGAAGTGGCGGATCCAGTTGTTTACGTGGAGTTTCGCTGATTACCTTCACATGTGTTGTAATTTAGACTAACAACCCCTGGGGAACCCTTGTCGGTTCTCCCCCATCAACACGCCTCTCATTAGGGCTCCAATCCGTGGCATTCCCGACCCGCACCCCCGGCCGGGCCTAAACTGAATTTGTTTTAAATTGAAATCACGGCGGATAGCAACTGTTGATCCTTTGTGCGACCCTTCACCATTAGGAGATAACGCACTTAGCTAGGACCCTCACTTTTATCTTCGTTTACCCCGACAAACAAAGCCCGAGGAGAAATTTTCTCTGACTCACACTCGAAAAATGTCCAACTAATATTTTTTAACGTAATGTTTTTTGTTCTACGATCTTTGCAAAGGTGGAAAAACGGAGACAAAATAATAAATTTTCGTTTTTCTCTGCTGCAAGCCGCATTTTCTTACAAGGAGAGAATACGGAAATGGGATTATCGATTTGCCAATGGGGCTTCCTAGCCAATAAAATATTTTTCAAGCAATTTAAGCAATTTTTTACTATCTAAGTACTCGGCAGTGCGCTGGCCAAGTTCCAGCAAGACGCCAAGTGTATCTTTATAAGAACCAATCAGCCTGGTTTTTCTCGAAATTTGAAACATAAATAAGCTTAGGTCGCTTAGGACGTTGTAAAAATCCGAATTCCTAATATTAAGCTTTTTTGAAAAGAGAGAATTTCAAAATTTGCATTTTTGTTACTGACCGGCCAATATTATAAGACACTTACCGAATAGCTAACGAAAAATGCGGCAAAGTGGTAGGTTTTATATAGTAAATAAAGGAAAATTGGAATTTTCTAAAAACTAGAGCCGCTTTACTGAGGAGACGATGGTCTCACCAACAAAATTATAATGCAATCCCCGTATTGCTAGAAAAATGAATTTTGTATAAAGGCAGGCTTTATATTGTAAAATTGCAATTTTCCCAAAATTAAAGTTGTTTTAGAGAGCGAGAGAGTTAGTTTCATTATCATCAAAATGATGAGGCACTTTCCGTATAAGTATAAATTTGATATTTGGTACAAATATAGAGGTTTTAAGTAAAGGTAAGAATCTGAAAATTGCAATTTTCTCCAAATTAATACCACTTTAAAGGGGAGGGTTTAGACTAATCATAAAAATTATCATATTACGCACTTCCCGAATATGTAGATCCGTGAAATTTGGTAGAAAGTTAAAGCTTTGTTTTATTTTTAGTCACGAATATTAATCAAATGATTAAGGCTTTAGTTGAGTGAAAAAAGTCATGTCAAGAGCGGGATTCGAACCCAAGACCTTCCGCTAAATACGTATCTGCTGTCACTTGAGCAATTGTGACCTCGATCCAATCGGACACTAACTTGCCATCACAACCTCACCTTTGGAATTTTCCCTCTTTTTTTGCCATTTTTCAAATGTCATGTAAAAAACCTTAATTAATTTTGAGATATTGATTGGGCAAGCGGGCTAAGAAACTAGTGAAATTAATCAAACTTTTTGCTAAATCGAAAAATATTAAATAGCTAAAGCGTGTCAATAAAACCCTAACATCGTTAAGTAATTTGGCCTCATCTTTTTTTTTCTCGAAATTCTCCACTGATTTTCACGAAACCAAACTAATTTTCTATAAAATTAATATACTTCCAAGAATAAATAAGATTAAGACGCTGAAAATGGAAAAATATTGATTCAAATATGTGATGGTTAGTGACCGTTAATCGATAATTATTCAGAAATCAACACGACACGCAAGAATTACACAGAAGACAAACACTTAGCGCCCTGAAGATGATCTTAATAAAGATCGAAACGTTGGCAAGATAAAGAAAATGCTTTTCTGAAACCTACATCACAGCAGACCGCATCTGACGATTTCTGAATAATTATTGATTAAAATTTTTAAATTATAAAATACAAACAATGTAGGATTGTATGATGAGTAAATTTAATTAGCTGTGGGCTGTAGTTGTTTTCCTAAGCACTTTATTATAGAATTGAATGAGTTAAAGTAGTTAATTGGCATAAAATCACGTCTTTTGTCAAGTCTCTTCGTCCATATGTGCCTTCCGACTCTGCCCTTTTTTAAAAGGGCGCGCTGTGAGATGGAGAGAATAAGGGCGTGACAAACGCCAGCGGGGATCTTCTAATCCAATTCGACTTTAATCACGGGTTCAAAGGTTTTAGGAGACAATTACCCGCGGCGCCCAACCCGACGAATGTCGGGCGCGAAAACACGTCAATTTATTAAGTATTAATAATTAACAAGAACAGTACCTTAACGCTCTACTGAGCTTGTCGTAGTTCATGTTTGGCTTGGATTTCCTTTCGCCCCATCTCCGGGCGACCTCGTCGGGGTCGGTGAGCTTGAACTCGCCGTTCGTACCCTCCCATGTGATGCAGTTGGCGTTACTCGAGTCGCTCAGCAGCTCGAGAAGAAACTGCCACAGTTGGATCTGTCCTGAACCTGAAAAAAAATGTCAGAATCTGTTAGAGGGTACACAATTTTATTGGATCGAATCGAAATCCAGAAGAAAGGAATTGCATAATTCTATAAATTTTCGCCATTTTGAGTAATATCTTTATAACATTTATGAAAAAATCAAGGATTGAAAAATGCGCAGAATAAGCGAGAAGAGACACAACAGCAGTTTAAAGATATTTTGGTCATTGTTCTGCAAGTTAACGAGCTTAAATGGGGAATGAAAGAGAATTAGGAGGGAGAGAGAGAGAGAGAGAGAGAGAGAGAGAGAGAGAGAGAGAGAGAG
>CM077112.1:4776868-4793309 GCA_039619505.1 Cimex hemipterus | reverse complement strand
GAGAGAGAGAGAGAGAGAGAGAGAGAGAGAGAGAGAGAGAGAGCAACGGTATTAGACAAATAGACAAAGGAAAAGAGCTTCGCCAGTCAGAAAAACGCAAAGGAGATAATTAGGTAGGCATGTAAATAGATAGATAAAAAGTGAGAGAGAGAGAGAGAGTATATTATGTACATAAAAAATAAAAAAGAAAGAGAGTGAATGAAGGTGAGAGAGTTTGTGAGGAAAGGAAAGCAGTGAAAGGACAGAGAGAGAAAAAAGTGATTAAAACTTTATTTATAATGCCATTGGAAGTTTTCCATTAAAAACAGCTCTTTACAATATTTTATACCTTAGAAATCATAAAGAATAAAAAGAACACATTGAAATAGATTCTTTCAATTTTTTGCCGACTGAAACAGTAAGAGAGAAAGAGCGAACGATAGAGAATGACAGGAGAAAGGACGATAGAGAGAAAATACTATAAGAATGTGAGGGATAAAGGGATGTATAGGAAAAGAAAGGGAGAGAGAGTCGGAAATAAAGTAGACATAAAAAGGAGAAGAAAAGGAGAGATAAGAAAAGAGAGAATGAGAAAGAAAGGGAGAAAGTGTAAATGATTAAAACCAGGGTTGAGGTAATGGTAATTGTGTTACTGTTTTTGTTCTTTGCAACGTCAACGATACCCTATGTAAAATTAAGTGTAACTTCACTAGTTTTCGTGCTCCGCTTGACCAATTTAATATCTTTGAGATAATTAAGGTTTTTAGTTGAGATAAAAAGTCAGTATCACGAGCGGGATTTTGAACCCGTGATCTTCTGCTAGATACGCCGCTGTTCTACTACTTGAGCTATCCAAACGTCGATCCACTCGAATCTATTTGATTCTCGGAAACAAACGAAATGACCACGGAGAGCTTTAGTGAAGATTCATTTTTTAAGAATTCAATCAAATTTTACCAAATGTATTTTTAAACATATTCGGGAGATTGTCTGTCTAATCAAATAAAAGTTATTCAACCGAGGATTGCTTAAATGATAATTAAAAATATTTAAGGTGATAATTTAATATTGCCTCTCAGCTAGATAAAAAAATCGTACCTCTCGAATAATAAATAGCGTATTGCATATTTTAATTTGGTACAAACCGGGTGGAAAGGGTTGATTTTTTAAAAAATAAATCAAATCAAGTACAGTGCGACCTAAACGGAATAAGGTCGTCGAACGACCGAGGGGGTGTTTAATTTATATAAATCACAAAAAATAAAAGGTGGGGGATAAAAACCCCGCCGGAAGCGCAATTCGCGACTGTCATAAATCAAGTCAGTTCGCAAGCGATAATTCTGTATTGTCGAATGAGCCGAGTCCGAGTGAGAGGGCTCCGAGCGTGACGAGGGTTTAGCAAAAAAAAAAAAAATCCCAAAGAGTTTTAATAAATTTATTCTCCTGGGGCATCAGAGGGGGGGCGATTTGCTGGGCAATAAAAGTTGGAACAGGAGAGATAATAAAAAACAAGGGCCATGTCCACGTCCACGGAGGGGATAAACAGAGTGTGACGCACGGGTGAACAGGTGAACGTTATGTGACCTTCTCTGACCCCCTCGCTCCCCCGAATGGACCCTATCGCAACTTTGCGTTTTTCTACTTTTCTACCCTCCCATCGGGGAAAACAATTTATTGCCCCTGTTCGATTTGCTTGGCTCCAGAAAAAATATTACCAATTAATCTTCATCGATAAAATCGGTAAGTTATGTTGTCATTTCTCCTTTACTCTTGATATAACAAATTTCATTTTTTTATCAACGAATCGTGGCAATAAATTTGAATTGGTTAGAAGAAGTGTGCACCACGATAATTTAAGATATAATCAAGTATGAATTAAAATTTAGTAGTTTAATAAAAAGGTTGCATGGCTCCCATGCCCTTAAAAATATAGTCAGTTATGTGACTGATGTCACACATTAATTTTGTCTCATTTCTCATTTACTGAGACTTCACATAGATTTTATACCTTTGAATTAATTTAGGTTTTTATTTGAGATAAAAAAGTAAGTGTCATGAGCGGGATTCGAACCCACGACCTTGATCCACTCGGCCTCTAACTTCCCATGTCAAGTCCACCTCTCGGATTTTCCCTCCTTTTGGCCTATATTGTTTTCTGTAAAGCTTCTTTCTACATTTCGGTGGTTGTATTTTATTTATTTATTTATTTTTTAGTTTAAAATTTGTTTACCGAATCATACATTTTCTTTCTCTCTCTACGTCTCTCCTTTCTCTACATTTTACTTTCTCCCTCCATTTCCTTTTCTTTCTCTATTTACATTCTCTCTCTTATGTTTCTATTTCTCTCTCTCTCTCTCTCTCTCTCTCTCTCTCTCTCTCTCTCTCTCTCTCACTTCACTATCTTTTCGTTTCTCATTTCTCCTTGCCTTGGATTATTTACAGTATCGCCCCAGTTTTTACTGCTATAGCTGATAAATTTCATTTAACAGTAAGGATAACTTTTCCTTATATTTTATTGACATCCTTGTTCTCGTTCGATTTCCCTTGCTCATTTTTCTTGCTTTGTTGAATCCCTTTTTCTATCTCGTTGTTATAAAACATTTCTCTGACTTTTTGTTTGTCTGTCTCTCTCCCTCTCATTCTTTCCCTCCCTCACTCACTCTCTCTTCCTCTCTCTCCCTCTTTCTTTCTGTCTCTGTCTGTTTGTCTCTCTCATTCTTTCTGTCTCTTTCACTCTCTCTCTCTCTTCCTTTCTGTTTGTCTGTCTTTCTCTTTCTCTCTATCTATCTATCTATCTATCTCTCCACTCGATTTCTCTTCGTCTCTGCCATAAACTGGCAAGACGTTTACGTGAATATTGTTTGATTCTTTATGACTCCTAAATCATGAATTATTTTAAAAAGCTCGTATTGGATTATAATGGAAATGGTTTCGTGATACAACAGAAATGAAAGTTTATTACTCAAGCTTAATCGAAACTCTTCGCTAAATTGCGTTTTTTTACTTTATTCTTATCAGTGCAATCGTGTTTCATTATATGACTAGTTTATTCTAACGTATGCTGTTGGAAGTGGAGTGCGAACAATTATTTACAACTGGCCGTGGATGAACTGTAACGAACTCGAACCGGTATTAATATTCAAAGAGTTGGGATTTAACTAGTTTCGATAAGGGTTAGCGTGTGCTGAATGAGGTGCATGGCGAACGTCGGCAATAAACATGCTTTTCATTGGCGGTTGGGTTCTCTGCCTTATATTTTTTTTTTCATTTTAACGTTGAAAATTTCCTCCGTGGTTCGTTGCTGTTTAAAGATTTTGTTTAAACGAAAAAGAGACTTTTCAGCGAATTTTACATTTTTAAACAAAAGCAATAAGATGTTAAACTCGATTTTTGCAATTAATAAGAAATCGTCAATAGTTTATTAATATTCTAAACATTTTCAGCATAAATAAGAGCGCTCGTAAATTTTTCATTCAGCAATAAAAGAACAATGAAAGAAGCAGAGATGGATTTAATTAAGCTCATCATTTAGCAATGCAATATTTAAAATATACCTTAAAAATACGCAAATATCATCATATAATAATAATATAATAAATAATACAATTTTATATTTATGTCTCACTCTCTCCTGTTTTCGCTTTTACCCTATTCACACTACCAATAAATCTGTGAGACTATATATATATGCGCTCTTTCTCTTTGCATCTTTCCCTCAACTCGTTTTCAATCTATTTATCCATCAATATATTTAATTATGGATCGAGTTTTCTGTTGCTTTTCGCCCACTATCCTGCCAACCGCCCATTTTTTCGGTCTAACTTTATCTATAACTCTATCTGAGTCAGACTAGCAATAGTCTCATCATAATTATAGGCTCATCTTTATCCTTTTATTCTTCCATTCAAGTTTGATAACTAATTCTAAATAACAATAATGAAAAAAAAACACAATAACATTTGTTTTTCTGTATCTTTTTTTTTAAAGCTATTTTTCTTATTTAAATTGCGATATTGGGCATTTCAGTGCATTACCCCGCACTTTGTATTGTCTTCCATTTTATTTTTCCGCTCTGGCAGCCTCAAAAACTTATGAAAAAAGAAATCATGCACGCACAACTCTTATTCAGATATTTGCGGGAATTCAATGGTAAAATAATTTGGGAAAAGGCTTAAATCTCATTATAAATTCAAATAAATTTGAGAATAAATTCTCCTCTTCGAAAGAAACACTGGGGACCCAGTAACTCCTGTAAATCTCTCGAAAGGTTGAGCCTTTGCCTAAAGGGTAGTAAATTGGGACAGTCGACCAAAATATGCTTAAATTATTATTTGTTTGTTCTTTTTTTTTTTTTTTTTTTTTTCAATTTACTTTTTTTTCTCGACCAAATTCTACAATTATACACTCTAAGCAAGCAAAATCGCTTTTTGTGGAATGTAAGAGGAAACAAAATTAAGACAAAACAATATTGAACTATCTATTTGTTAATTATAAGAGACAAATTAAAACATTACACTTATGACAAAACAATATATTCAAAATTTCAATTCATTGAACTTAATCATTCTACAATTGTTTGTTGTATGTTCCAAATGGTATCTCCTCTAAGAGAGGTTTACGTACTTTCAAAAAAAAAAAAAAAAATCTAAAACACATGATTGTAAATAATTAAAGCCATCAGAAAATAATGGTATCATAAATTAATGATGCATTATATTTTGATGATTAAGGTTTTTAATTTAGATAAAAAGTCAGTGTCACGAGCGGGATTCGAACCCACGATCTGTGACCTTGATCCAGTCTGAACCGAACGTCCCATCTCAACCGCACCTTCTGAATTTTCCCTGCTTTTTATAATACTCACGTAGAGAATGTAGAAACGCAATATATAATTCACTAGTATTTGTGGTCCGCTTGACCAATGAATATCTTTCAATTAATTAAAGATTTTAGTTGGAATAAAAAAATGACGAAAAGAAGGGAAAATTCGAAAGATGGGGTTGAGATGGGAAGTTTGTGTCCGAGTGGATCGAAGTCACGACAGCTCAAGTGGTAGAGCAGCAGTTGATCTAGTCGAAGTTCCTGGGTTCGAATCCCGCTCGTGACTTGACTTTTCTATCTCAACTAAGAACCTTACCTAATTGAAAGATATTAATTGGTCAAACAGACCACAAAATCTAGTGAATTATATTTTGTGTTCGTGCATTCTCTGTGTAAGTATAATATAATGAAAATAAAAGGTTAATGTTAGTCGTGTGTAACTTATTTTTATTGTTTATCTTTTCATTCTTTTGATTGTTATTCATTGATTGGTTACATAGAAAATGCATATTGTTTTTTAAATTCATAAACCGAAAATTGGAAAAATTTTGCCAAAAAATGTGTAAAACTTTGTTTTGTGTTGTATTCTATTTGCAAAATAAATTGTAAAGACCAAAAAGTTTGCATTATATACATAATTTAAAATGTACAGCTCACGTTAAGCGGGAGAAATGTCCGAAAGAAAACGTTCAATCTCTCTCTCTCTCTCTCTCTCTCTCTCTCTCTCTCTCTCTCTCTCTCTCTCTCTCTCTCGCCATCTCTCCTTTCTCAATCTATTTATTTTTTAACTTTTAATATACTTCACGCATTTTCATCACTTAAACACCCAACCCTCATTCTTTATCTCTTTCTCTCAGCCCATCCATATATTGCTTTGTCTTTTAATCCCATTCTCACCTAAGTGGTGAATTAATGTTTAATTAAAGTAAATTTGAGATTCAAATGATCGGCCCTTTATCCGCCAAGTCGTCCCCTTTTTATTACAGCAACATCGATCATTTAGCCACCTTAGCTGGTATTAGATCACACCCCCTAGTGCCAGTCATAGTGAAAGGGGGCTGTAAACCATCAATATCGTCCGATAAAAGAGTTCTGAAAACAAATTCCCTTTTGTTTATTGACGTAATCTCGTTTCACGGGGCCTAACGTGGGGAGAGAATAATGAATATTAATATGTGCCGGGTGCAACCTCACCTGAGCTCGCTAGTCTACTGCTGGTCGGTCCGAACATCTGGTAAGGATCTGAAACAAAAAATACTGATTTGAATGTAATACCGTGAAAAACATAGAAGAAAGGGATGGGTTAATAATATCTCCACAATGCGGTTTGCAAAATATCAATTATTTCAGAAGAAAACATACGAATTAGTTCCTGCTATCACACATTGGCCTGTTTAATGCATTGTTCTCGACGTCCTGAACCTATGCTTTACGGAATGACCCGCATAAACTCTATAGAGCGTATATAATCCCAATTGATTGTTATAGGTATTGTGTGGCTTTGAGATTAGACCACTTGACATCTGATCCTGGTTGATACTGGTTGACAGTACAGAGTAATTCATATAAATACAGGGTTCATGTAATTAAAGGGAAAGTTAATATGTGCAAGTATTTCTACCGTACATCGCAAAACGTTGTCCAAACTTAATAATATTTAATTGTTAAAGTTAACGTTAATTTGACTGCAATTAAAATTACATCAATAATGTGCCATCTAAAACTTTTAATTTCGTTTAGGTATACAGTTCTTTTTTACAATAGTCTGTTTGTCAGTATATGAATGACCGAATTAGTTTCTTCTTTAAGTTGGCCTTAGCTGAGCTATTACTTGTAATTTATGTGTCTTTATAATAAAACAGCGTTATTTTTTGTAAATCACCACTGCTTTCTTCCTGAACTATCAACATGTTATATTATTATTGTATTATCATCATCATCATCATCATCATCGTTTCTTCTCACTTGAGAAGCTTTCGTCAAAGTAGGTAACGAAAAACGATATTTTCCTCTCTTTCTTTCTTTTCTTTTCTCAATCCTCTCGTTCTCTTTTCTCCCTCTCTTTCTCACCTTATTTTTTCGATCGACTTCTACGTTTTCTTTTATCCTCTTGTTCCTCTGTAATTTAATTTTATCTCAAGAGAGGGGTATAGAGAGAGTCTAAGAAGCGAACCGAGCCATCGAGTGAGGAGGAAGAAAAGGGAGTAAGATTGAGAGACAAAGAGAAAAAGAAAGAAAGAAAGAGATAGAGAAAGATTTAAAAAGGAGTGATCAAAACAACAATGCAGAAGCAAAGAGAAAAGAGTCTAAGAAACAAGTGTATATGAAAGATAGATGCAGAGAGGAGAAAAATAAATCAGGAGAGGGAAAATATTAAAACTAATAGTATAAGATTATATTAATAGTTTCTATGTAATTTTGAATTTCTGGTGTGGAAGTTTTGACATATTCACATCATTTTCCTCCAATCATCATCCAATGACGTTTTGATATTCAAAGTGTTGTTGTACAGACCTTCCAATTTATGATTTGTGTTCAGAGAGAGGAGATTGGGGGGAGGGGGAGTCAGTGGTAGCAATTGGTTAGGCGTCGACATGGCGTGTAAGGTAAAGGTCCCGAGTTCGAAACCAACGGCCCTGTATTCGAACCTGATATACTTACAAATGGGCTTTTCTTTCAGAAATCCTGAGGGTTGATATAGCCTTTGCTGTTGCGAACCCTCGTTAAAAAAATGTAAGAAATTTTGATAATTTCATTTAAAAGATCAGTCGATATGAGGTTTTTCTTGAAATAGAATCAGACTAGTTAATATTGTGATGTGTTTGAGAAATCTGCTGCAGGAAATGGAACTCTCGATCAACTGGATAGCACAATTAATGTACCGGAGTAGCCAATTGACAAATAGTACGGTCGTAAATCCTTAAAATCCTGTCGTAATGTGATGTTAATGACACACTAACGAGAAGGAGGGCGATATTAAATATAAGGGTAGGGGCCAGACGCAGTGTTGATCGCCCCTCGTCCCTCGGGGTAACTTCCGCTACGCTAATATATATTTATTGGATAGGGCGTTTCTATTGTTTACTTTGCACCCCCTAATCACGACTCATCCCACCGCCCCTAATGCTCATTTGCATCTTTTGTTCTTATTTTATTAAGTGTTGAAGGCTTTCGGCCCAAGGGACGGATAATGACTTCTAAGCCGACACCCAAAGACAAATTACGGCACTTCTCTCTCTCTCTCTCATTTTCTATCTTTTTTCTTCTCTAGTTTATGAAGGTTGAGAACAATTTTTTTACCCAAGGTTTACCCAACACCCTCTTTAGGGAACATGAAAATTCTTTTGTTCATAAAAAAATTGAATGTCACAGCATATGGTTTTTAATTTTGAAAATTAGCTGTCATTGGTTCAAATCCTGCATTCTTCGTTGAAATAACTGATCAAGAAAATTTAGACTGGAGGCTTATCTATATACCATATTTTAATTCCCGTCTTTTCTTATTCAATTTTTATACCACCGTCTCTCATTATCTCTGTCTCTTCTTCTCTTTCTCTTTTCTGTCTTCTCTTCCTTCGTCTTTATAACATTTTTATTTCATCAATTTTTCCCATCAATTTGGACTTTCCGTCACTGTATTTACCTATTTATGACTCTTTCTCACAAATTCTGTTTTTTACTCTCTCTCACTTCCTATCCCACTCCTATCTAGCTTTTTATCAGTAGATCGCTAGATCTCTGCGTTCTGTCTCTTGCTCTCTATTTGTCTGTTATTATTATTATTATTATTATTATTACATCTGTTTCGTTTGTTTTTTCTTTCAATCATTCGTTCTCTCCCACTCTCTATCTCTCGTTCTATGTTGTTCTTTCTACAACTCTCTTTCTCTCTCACTCTCTCTCTCTCTTCCTCTCTACTCATCTATCTATCTAGTAACCAATCTATTTATCTCTTTCCAGCTTTCTCTTTGACAACTTTTTAAGTTATTCTTTCTTAACCGTTTCTTACTTTCTTGCTGTTTCTGTATCTATCGGGTTATTCGCAATTTCTATCATCGCTCGCTCCTTTCTTTTTACTCTCCATCACTGTCTCTCCCTTTATTTTCCCTCTATGCTCCTTTTTTCTCTTTTGTTTTTTCTTTCACCGATGTTTTTTCTCATATTTCTTCTGATTCTTTTATTTTTTGTCTGTCTCTTTTCTGTTTGCTAAGGTGCAGAATAACATTTTTGTCAACCACACTCTCTTTAGAAAAACATGAAACATCGTTTATTCAGTTAAAATGTTTGATTATCAGACCGTATGGCACTTAATTGTCAAAAGCGACGGTTCTGGATACAGATCCTATGGTGACTATTGAAATTTTCTAAATTTGAAAATTTAGTTCGTCCATCGCTAGTATGTTACTATGATAAGTGTAAACTATCTCAATTACTGGTAAATTATGATTTTTATAAAAATTGAACTTTATATTAATTAAGGTTTTTAGTTGAGATGAAACAGTAGTGTCACGAGCGGGATTCGAACCGACGACCTTGATTGGGCACAAATCTACCATCTTAACACTAATCTCCAAGTCACGATAGCTCAAGTGGTAGAGTAGTGGCGTATCTAGCCGAAGGTCGTGGGTTCGAATCCCGCTCATGTCGCTGACTTTTTTATCTCAACTATAAACCTTAATTAATTGAAAAATGTTAATTTATCAAGCGGACCGTGAAAACTAGTGAATTAAATTTTAGTGTTAGACCAATCATACGCCTATTTTCCTTAAATAAGTTCAAACTTTAGTCTGCTACGATGTTAAACGTTTATTATAAACCGTCTGCCTCCCGGACAGGAGGGTTTTCGCTACAGACAACGGTTTTTGTGTATTTGTAAATATTTGCCGTTGACCAAGCTGAGTCAGTAGTGGACAGGGATTGTCCATTAACCCTCGGCCGTCCTTCCCATTTAACACCACATTACACCGGCCATATACAATATTGACTCAAGTCACACATCCTAAATGGGAATTCTCGTTGCTATTGGGAGGATGGTCGATATATAGATGAATTCCTCTCACGGTCCGCCAAGAAGCTATATTGCTTTCGCAGACGTTTAAAGCCCTGCCAGTTTCGTGTTTAAAATGCAAAATTGCACCGATTTTCAACTAATGATTTCCAAGACGATAAAGAACTTCATTTTACCGCTTTTGAGTATCAATCGCAATTAGTATTTTTAAAGGATCGCGTGTCTAAGCAGTTTTAAAGAAAGAATATAAAATACCAGGTGGATTGAACTATTATCGAAGTTCGCACTCCTTGGAACATATCTCTAAATTCACATTCGTCTTTTCAACTCGGTTATTGATTTGACTTCTCTTATCAGTTAATGTCTTTCGACATTAGAGCGAGATAAACCGACGGTAACACTTTTAAAAACACATTTAACTTTTATTTCAAACAGAACAAGAAAAACAGAACTTACCTTACCTATCACCTGACAATATTTTTCTTTTCACCATTAAAAATGATTTTTTTTTAAAGAAGTTTAAAAGGAAATTTGTATGAAAATTAAACCAAAAGTAAATTCCAAGTTTGATCATCAATTAAGCATCAATTACGATAAAAGCACTGAGGATTAATGATCAAAAGTTCATCTAAGAAGAATGTACCATAAAAACGCTTTAATTTAAAAAACCATATTTCATCCACGCCATTTAAAAATTACACATGCTCCAAATACTAAAATATGTCCGGTTTTCCAAGTTTCCGTAGATTCTGCCGGAACAAAAAATATGATAGCTTTTATAATTAATAGGACAAAATTAAGCATCTTTTGGAAAATAAACAAAAATATTAACAAACATTAATGTCCTTTGCGAGAATCCTTAAATATATTATATTAAACGGACGAAAAGAACTAAATTCTTCAGAACTTTAGTTAACTCAGAAACTAAATTCTTTCTCCCTTTCTCACCCTGGCTGTTTTCTATCATTTTTCAACGACTTTTATCCTTGCCAGTTTTTTCTCCGTTGAGTTTCCTCCGTTCCTCATGTTTTACTATGAAAATAGGGTTAAATGAAAGAAAAATAGAGTGAGAAATGTTAATTAGAACATAGAAAACATTAACTGAGAAAATTAAAGAAAGCATGTGCTAAAGTGAGATAATGACAATTAAAAAATATAGAAAGAAAAGAGAATGAGTGGTAAAAGCTCATTCTTCAACTTTCTCAATTAATGTTTTCTATCTTCTAATTAAAATTTCTTACTCTCTTTTTCTTTCGTGTAACACTATTTTCGCGAAAGAAAAGGATAGAGAGACAGTGATTGAAAAAAAGAAGGAACGAAGGTCCGTAAAGATTCTTACAGACAACGCTACAAAAACTAAATTCGTTCTCTCTCACTCTCGGTGTTTTCCATAATTTTACTACTTTTTTTCATAACCGTTTTTTTCTCCGTACAGTTTCCTTTGTCCTTATGCTTTACGCTATCCTTCCCTTTTTCCAGATAGTATCTCACATTCTCTTATATATAGTCCTTTTTCTTGCTCTGTTGTCTTATCTCCTTTTTTCGTCTTCCTTTTTTCTTTCAATACTGTCTTTAAATACTCTCTCACTTTCTTTCTCTCTCTCCATCTCACTGTCTTTTGCTTTATCTTACTTTCTAATCTCTGTGACTCCTTTTTATCTTTTAATCACAGTCTCTCGTTCCTCTGTCTTTCTCTCTCTCTCTTTTGGTCCATTTTTCTTTGATACTTTTCTACCTTTTTTCTTCTTTTTTTCCATCACTGCCTCTCCTTCCTTTTCTCTCATGAAAAAACGCTTAAATGAAATAAAAAGGAAGTGAGAAATTTTAATTAGAACACAGAAAACATTAACTGAGAAAGCTAAAGAAAGAGTGAGCTAAAATATATAAAATGATAAAGTAGTAATACAATTAAAAAACATAGAAAGAAATGTGAATGAGTGATAAGAGCTCAAACTTTCTTTAACTTTTTCAATAAATGCTTTCTGTGTTGAATTACAATTTCTGATTATTTTTATTCTTTCGTATAGCCTTATTTTCTCTTTCTCTTTCTCTTTCTCTTTCTCTCTCTCTCTCTCTCTCTCTCATGAACTACGATTTGGTGATCTACTATATTTCATTTACTATTAATTAAATTAATACTGTTTAAAGAAATCACTCGTTTATGTTATTTTATATTAACATGTTTACTCTGAATTTTAATAAAGTCATAATTGTGTATTGTATGGGACAAATCTGAATCTTTAAACAATGCATATCCGAATGTAATAAATTTGAGAAAATATTTTAAAAAAATTTCTTTGTATATATGTAACGGATCTGGGAACGTTTGGCGGAGTAATCCAATTTCTAAGGGAGATATAGGTCTCAAATAGCCACTGTGTACCTAATTTTCAGTATGTACCATTTTATGAGATCTACATAGTTATCGTTTTTTAATCAGCATACTATCTGGAGGTTGTGACCAGTAGTCAATCAGAACAGCCAATCGATAACTGCGCAAGTTACCACGAGGACTGAGGTCAGGAGTCGGACGGCCGCCGACGTAAGGTGTACGACAATCAATCCGAGATTTCCACCGTCACGCAATCCGACTCCCACGTTTTCATATCATTGCCCACTTATTCAAGTGTTAGTCAGAACGGCTGCTGACTCAGGCAATGCCGTGACCCCTGACCGGAGTCAAGTGCGCTGAGTCAAATCCAGCCAGCACGCCGGTAATCACACAATTACACGACCTTTCATTAGCATATTATCTTGCGATAATCGGTCCGATCTCACCTTTCCCTTGCCTACCGCTTTCCAACGGGTTTGTCCGAATTTCATATTATTTAATGCCTTTCGTGTGAACGGTTCATATATGTCATTTAAACTGGCTGTTACTAACCTGGCTGCCTCAGATGGGTGTGAGCGTCCAGTGAGGACTTGGCCATTCCGGTCAATGAATTGCTGTACCCTGTCAACAACATAAACATTCATTTTACTCCCTTTCTTATTTATCTTCCTTAGATTTTCATAACACTTAATTTAATCAAGGCTACAGTTACAGTAAATAACTTACGAAAAATTACGATAAAATCATCAAGCATATTCTTCCATCCATTTACATTCACCCCATTTAAAACATTGAAATTAATTAAAAACTACAGCTCATTGTTTTCAACCAAAAACGAAATATTGATATTCTGACATAAATCAGACTATTCAAGTGTTCAAAGTTGTTCGGCTTGCAATTTAGGCCAATAACTTTATAAAATTGTACTCTTCGCACTAGTAAGTGTTTTGATTCAGATTAATTAATATTTTATTAATCACAATTTTATATCCTAATCATTGTGATTTAAAGAGATAAAATAAATAGAAGCAAAAACGAAAAGGAAAGTATATATGTAAATGTTTAGAAATTACTTAGTTTTTGGTCAGGAACATAATAGCTAACAATCCGTGATGATTGAGCCAAATTTTTTTGATTCGTTCTTTAATTATATTTAAAGATATTATAGTTTTAATTGAGCTATTAGCATGATGAGTATTATAAATTATTAGTTAAGGTTTTTAGTTGAGATAAACAAGTCAGTGTCACGAGCGGGATTCGAACCCACGACCTTCGGCTTGATACGCCGCTACTCTACCACTTGAGCTATCCTGTGTTTGCTCCTCTCGGACACTAATTTCCTATATCAACCTTACCTTTTCAGCATGAAAAATGGTAAAAAGGAGAGAAAATTCAAAAAGTGCGGTTGAGATAGGAAGCTAGTGTCCGAGTGGAGAGAAGTCTCAGTAGCTCAAGTGGTAGAGACGTCGTCCAAAGGCCATGGGTTCGAATCCCGTTCGGCCACTGACTTTTTTATCTCAACTAAAAACCTTAATTAATTGACAGATATTAATTGGTCCAGAGGACCACGAAAGCTAGTGAATTCAATAAATTATTAGCATGATATGTTACAAGGGAATTTAGACGTAGGCATTGTTGCTAGTCTATTTACGACATTATTTTGTGTTGAGCGATGTGGTCCACGATATTTTAGCCAAATGGCTTATTTGCATGCTAACCTTTGGTAATAACTATCATCTAGGAGAATGTGTGGCCATCAATGAAGAAATGATTTTTCCTTGTATAACCCAAGAAGTAAGCCGAGGTTAATTTAAATAAGCAAGACAGGTGGTGCTAAACTGGGGGAGGATCTTAATGAGCGACATTATTTTGTCTATTCAAATCAATAAAAGCAACAAATTGGATATAACGTTAACTCAAAAGAGAATTTATACCCATAGTCTCATTTTTATAAAATCTAGATCTAAAAGTAAGCAAATATGACTCCATAATATCAGACAATGATGTAGTTCGGCCAGAAAATGCCACGAAAATGACAACAATCAATGCCAAAAGTTCAAATTTATTTTGCAAATGCAGTCCTTTTTGTCCCACAAGATCCGACCATCCCGTGTTTCAATATTTCATGCGTGCTACTCTAAAAGAATGATGATTACTTGGTTTTATGTGCTGTTTTGGATGCTTATAGTTATACCCTTATCATTATTGCTATACAGGTTCTATTATTATATTACAGTATTTATGTATAATTGTAGCACTATTATGATTTACAAGTATTAATAACTATCATTTTGTTCTTCTATTCCCACAGAAAAAAAGGGGAGAAATATCGAGGGAGAAAGATTGAATGGTAGAAATAATTATTCAAATATCGTGAGATGCGGTCTGGTGTGATGTAGGTATCAGAAAAACATTTTCTTTATCGTGCCAACGTTTCGATCTTTTATTGAGATCATCTTCAGGGCCTGGGATTTACAAACATAATTTATATTTAGAAAATACATATAGAATATGGAATTTATACAATGCAAAAATTATATTTTACAGAACAGATACATGCAAACTCAGTCGCAGCTACGCCAACATCATTAATCAAATTCAATACAGATAACATACATATATCATCACATTACATTCCACACATCAAATAATTCAATCAAATAAAATATAATTTTTGCATTGTATAAATTCCATATTCTATATGTATTTTCTAAATATAAATTATGTTTGTAAATCCCAGGCCCTGAAGATGATCTCAATAAAAGATCGAAACGTTGGCACGATAAAGAAAATGTTTTTCTGATACCTACATCACACCAGACCGCATCTCACGATATTTGAATAATTATCCGTTAACGGTCGCTAATCTCTACACACGGTAGAAATAATTTGTAGAAATATGAGAATACGCGTTATTTTCAACAATACCCAAATGCACGGACATCACAAGATAGTTAAACAAAGAATCGTTGAAGAAGTTATATAGGAAAAATATAGGTACGAGGGGGTACAGACAAAGAGTGAATTTTTGAAAAGAAAGAGTGCATGAGAGAGTGAGTGAGAATGAGTGGTTGGGAATAATAGAATAGCGAAGAAATTAGAAACAGTGTTCTATTGGTAGAGTAAGATAATGTGAAAACTAAACAAAAATCCGAAACAGATAAATCCGAAGAACGTGGCTGAAATGAAAAAAATGTATAATTATATATAAATATTTCAATTAATTAAGGTTTTTAGTTGCGATACAAAAAGTCAAAGTCATGAGCGGGATTCGAACCCACGACCTTCGGCTAGTCGCTACTCTACCACTTGGGCACTAACTTCCCATCTCAACCCCACCTTTTGAATTTTCTCTTTTTGAAAAATTGCCGTAATCTAAATCATTACAAAGCTTAAACAGGAAAATTGAGAAAATTTCACTAAATACAAAGAAACAAATAGGCTAGCTGAAAGTATATTTGAAGTTGTATGGATTACTTTAGCGTTCTGAAATATAATGCACACCTCGCTAGATAAATTTAGACTAAGGAAATGATGTTTTGGCACAAAGACTCCTGTTATAATTTATAAATTATTTTTTATTTTTCAGCTTTTTGACTTTTTTTAACTTTTCTATCCCAACTATAAACCTTAATAAACTGGTCAAGCGTACCAGGAAATCTAGTAAATGGATTGTATATAAAGTTTATAACGGTATTATTAACTTATATATTGGGTTGTCCGGAAAATAATGCAGGATTTTAAGTTTTCATTAAAAAAAATCTATATAAAATATTCTGTTTACGTTTACAGGATTACTCATTTGTACGAATGTCAACACTTATTAATCCTCTTCCAAATGATATTGTTTGTTTACCTCTGTAGCATTCCGCTACTTGGAAATAATTCAGTCATCCTTATAATGTCAAAGCGAGAATTTCGTACGATTTTCTTTTACGAGTTTAAACTCGGCCGAAGCGGAGCCCAAATGGCTAGAAACATTAACCAAGTATGGGGCGAGGGTTGTGTTAATGAGTGCACTGTGCAAAGGTGGTTTAAAAAATTTCGGGAGGGAGATTTCAGCCTTGAAGATGAAGAAGGTCGTGGAAGGCCTTCCTCTCGTAATGATGATGTTCTGCGATCAGTGGTGGAAGAAAACCCCAAAACAACTGTTCGAGAACTTGCAGAGCAACTCAAAGTCAGTAAAACGACCGTCGCTGACCACCTCTTTGGTCAATCGGAAAGGGCCCATTTTGTTGCATGACAACGCTCGACCACATGTGTCACGTGTAACGTCACAAAAATTATTGGAGCTTGGCTAT
>CM077112.1:4757485-4776768 GCA_039619505.1 Cimex hemipterus | reverse complement strand
AGATTTCAGCCTTGAAGATGAAGAAGGTCGTGGAAGGCCTTCCTCTCTTAATGATGATGTTCTGCGATCAGTGGTGGAAGAAAACCCCAAAACAACTGTTCGAGAACTTGCAGAGCAACTCAAAGTCAGTAAAACGACCGTCGCTGACCACCTCAAGGCGATTGGAAAAGTGAAATCGGAAAGGGCCCATTTTGTTGCATGACAACGCTCGATCACATGTGTCACGTGTAACGTCACAAAAATTATTGGAGCTTGGCTATGAAATTTTGCCTCACCCACCCTACTCTCCGGACCTCTCGCCTACTGACTACCATTTTTTTAGACACCTGGACCACTACTTACAACACATAATATTCAAAAATCAAACGGAACTGGAAAATGCATTTATTGACTTTATCAATTCTAAAAATTCTGAATTCTACTCAGACGGAATTAATAAGTTACCAACACGTTGGGAGAAATGTATTGAGAGTATGGGAAATTATTTTGATTAAAGAACATTGCTTTAAAGTAACTAGTTTCTTTTTTTTTTGTTTAATACCAAAATCCTGCATTATTTTCCGGACAACCCAATAGTAGTTAAGGTTATCGAAAAATACCATCTTGTCAATTTCATGTTTTTTGTACATTTATTTTGTAAATAATAACTGGCAATTTTTAAACCAAAAGTGGACTAATATGAAAAATCTAAAAATGCGGTCAAATGTTTGTAACAGAAAGTAATTAAAGTAATTAATTAAAATTAAAATAAAAATTAATGGAGAGAATCAGTAAAGAAACGGTTTTTTCTTAAATAAACACTAATAAAAATCGTTACTTTTGAACGGATTCAGATAAGACCATTAAAATTACGGCATCCTATTTCACTTTAATACTTGTTTTTAAAAAGATCGGGCTGACTAGCTCGTATAGAAGACAATATATATATTGGAGAATTGGAGTGCGTATTAGTAATAATTTGATTTGAACTAAGAATGACCAAAAAGCATGGAAAAAATCTATTGATCTCAGGCACTGGTTTCTCTACATTTCAGGCGATAAATGCGGTCCTCCGGGCCGGATGATGGCCATTCTTCCATCACCCCAGAGAAAGTTTTTAGCTGAATATAAGGTAAGCGTTTCCTGGACGAAGGAGTTTAATTTTTCGAGAAGAACTTGCAGAGGAAACACTGGGATATAATTTACGAATTGTACCAAATAAATCGTCGAAGGATTTTTGAGCAGAATTGATGCCTAGTCCTCTTGGGGATACAGGAGTTTTGAGTTAAAATCAATTATGCTGTCTTGAATCGTTTCCGAACTAGCTATTCTTATATATATATATAAGAATAGCTTGAGATGTTGGTTTTGTTCACATATTTCATCGTTTTATCACAAGTTTGAACCCGATTAAATAGCTGCTAACGTTTTGATTTAAGCGTAGCATAATTTTTAACATTCTGTCCTTTGGGTTCAGGAATTTTGCTGGCTGGCGGCTCTCTTATTGTTCTGATTACGTGAAATATCCAAGGTTAATATACAAATGAAGCAATTAATCCTTTAGAATATAGGAATCGAAATGAAATTTCCTTTAAAATGATACCGAACAATATGAAAACGTAAAAGAATTTATTTTTCTCAATAACAGCTAAAAAAAAAATAAACAAACAATAAATTGCAGATTTGTCGATTGACCTGTCTTTTAAGAGTATCTGACAAGAGGAATAAACGTAAATTAAAGTTATATTTGTAAATTGATTTGGATTTAAATTATAAAATGGATAGATTTCTTTTAAAACTAAATGGTTTGTGCTGTCAGGAAAGAAGGCGATAAGGATAGGATTACCTGATGGTTAGTGGTCCCACGCCTTATCTCTTTTAGGATAAAGAGGATCAATTAAAACAATATTGAATTTATTCCTACACATTTAATATTTTAATGGACTGTTTTTTTTTGTAATCCGGCCCGGAGGACCAATATTACTGGCGGATAGCGTGAAGGTACTGAATCTCTCCTTCCGAAGATTATCAATTATTTTGATATGATTAGTTTATAAATTAAGAAAATCGGAGGATCAAGGTTTAAAACGTTGTGCTGCGATTAATATCAACTTTTGTAATAAATCTTGTTCCGAAATCTTTAATGTACGCATTTGTTTTATTTTTGGTATATGCCTATTGTTTAGATACTTTACAAAAATTTTTTGTAGTAGATCATTTTTGTAAATAAATTATTTATCTTATAACAAAAAGATTACCGATTTGATGATAAAATGGAAAAAGTAAGAGATCACTCTCACTGGTGGCTGGGCGAAACCTTTATATATTATATGCTTTCATTTATGGATTTCTTCTTGTTCTTTTAGTACTAATTTCAACTGAGGGAACAACGACCGGTTAGAAAATTAAGAAAAAAATAAAATATTATAGTATTGATGGAAATTCGAGCGAAAAAATCGCAAAATTTTCCGGATTTTTTTGCGCGATGACCAGCAATTGTTTGTTGTCTAGTAATGTGCACATTCTAAACTTCAAATTATTATTGTGTAGGAAAACTAAAATGAAACTAACAAAAAATTATTTTAAAAGATGAAACCTTGTGCAAATGCAATTTAGTATACTGAGATAGCAAATTTTCGCTGTTTAAAAACAAATCTCATCTTTGTTGTTAGTAGGGGACCCTCTGTTTTTTCGTGTATTTTTTTTAAGACGATCTTCCAATAAAGGGGTGTGGGAATGTTTGCACTGGTAGCACGTGATGCAGTAGCAATATGCTACAAAGTCTATTTATCGTTGGGGAGGCAGAGTCAACTTCATAAAGAGGGTGGTCGACCATACACGACCCCCGGGGCGACCCAATATCCGACAAGTCAGACACCTTGTCTAACATCGGGGGCGGAATACGAGAGGATTGAGGTCGCTTCCAGGAAGCCTTGGGCTGCACCCCCTTTTCACGGCTCGCGGCGAAGACTCTTCACATTTTCATTGCTTTTTTTAATACATATTAATTATTAATAACTGAGAACGTCAAAACATCGTTACAAACTAAAAATGGTTACAAGAAAAAAAAAAGTAAATTTGCAATGGTCATATCCTACGATTGTTTGTCAATACAATCACATTGCCCAAAAGTATACAAAAGGAATGACCATATTGGTCCATCATGGATTAGAGAATAGATTGTATTGAACAATTCATTTCAATTCTTATTACTCATTTTGGCGACATATTGTAAATAATCACAATATCTTTTATTATATCGCTCCTTTAACTACTAAAAAACAATTTTATATTTATATATGTATCTTCTATTTTTGCCATTTTAGCTTTCTTGCACTCTACATATATGTATAAGGCTCTTAATGACCTATTTTTCTTCCCGTCTCTCTCTCTCTCTCTCTCTCTCTCTCTCTCTCTCTCTGTCTATCTATCTATTTATCTATGTATCTATCTCTCCTCTCTCTCTGTACAGCATGTTAAGTAGAAGAAAGAATAGATCTAACTTTGCATTAATCAATCTCTTTCTCTCTACATCACATTGTGGCTTCTATTTATCTACCCATTTATTTCTTCTATATTTTGCGTCTACCTAGTTTATATCATTTATTTCTTTTTTATTAATTTTTTCACTTTCTATCACTCTATTAATTCACTCATTTTTAATAATACTTCTCATCTATTATCTTTCTCTCTCTTTCCTTCTATCTGTCTGTCTCTCTGTTTCAACTTTTAACTCACTCTCTGTTTTTATCACAGTCTATCACCCTTTTTGAGTTTTACCGTGTGTCTCTCTGTACCACTACTTTCATTTTACTCTCGCTTTCTCTCTCTCTCTCTCTCTCTCTCTCTCTCTCTCTCTCTCTCTCTCTCTCTCTTTTACTTCTTGTACTTCCTATTCGTGTTGTGTGTACCTTCGAACTCGTTCTCTCTCTTTCTCTCTCTATTCAGAGTCAGTTTATAGAAAAAGCTTTGAGGATTGCTTATCAAGAAATCCAACCACAATTGGGTCTTTTCCTTTCTTTAAAAAAACGTACTGTTTCATGATTATTCAGTGGATTAAATTTTAGAAACATGTCATCAGAAAGCATTACCAGGACTGAATATTACTAAACTGTAACTCAACCGTACGCACAGTTTATTATTTTGTGCACGTTCTAGTGGTCCCTAAATAGAATAAATCAGCAATACAAATAAATTACACCCGAAACATTTACACCGCTGATAACATTAGCGAAGGTGAATAACAAATCGGAGAAAACTAAACTCACACACACACACTCCAAGAAAAACATCACCTTCCACTACAGAAGTGAAACTTCCAGAAAAAGTACACCCTCGAAAACATGCTTGGTTTGAAATCAATATTCAAATTTTAATTTATGGTCTTTATGCTCAATAATGGTTCATAGTATTCTATAACAGAGATTATTGGTTTATGGTACCTAAAATATGATATGAATTCTGTTTGAATGTATCTGCCAAATACGGCATCAGCGGCGCTTATTGATTAAGTAGTTGAGACATTGGTAACATTAAATTGACTGGCTTTCATTTTCAAATTTAGTCTCAATTTAATAAGTAAAAATGAAGTAATCTATTTCATTCGCTAAAATTCAAAAGGTGGGGTTGAGATGGGAAGTTAGTGGCCGAGTGTAACCACGATAGCTTAAGTGGTAGAGCAGCGGCGTATTTAGGCGAAAGTCGTGAGTTCGAATCCCGCTCGTGGCACTGACTTTTTTATCTTAACCAATACCTTACTTAAAGATTAATTAATTAAAAATCTGTACTTATATCTTGTCGTTATATTTTTGCATGTCAGCTTGTGTAAGCATTTTTTTCAACTTAAATGCAAATATTGGTTAATTTAAGGAAAAAATAATTAATTTTACATAATCCATCCCCTTGTATTAGATTAGTTTGTTCAGTTTTCGTTTTCAAATTTTAATAGTTTATTCTTTGTTAATTGATGTTCATATTCAGATAAAATGGGCTAAATTCACACTTAATCCAAGATTATCCGGATCTGGTATTTTTTCTTGGTCAACTCTTGTTAATCAACCGGTTAAAATATTTTGATTTGCAATTTAGAATTTTATCCATTATAATTTTTGCTTATTATTTTATTAAATTATACATAATTTGTTACTGTAATTTTAATTTTTTTCGGCAGATTTTGCATGTTGGTTTTTTTTTGTTGTTTCATTTATTCACGTCGAACGATAACATTACATTGCTTCAGAAAATTTCCAAAAGGTTTAATAAATTGTTTGTCATTTTCAATATTAACTTCATTAATTATTCGGAGATAGTGAGATGCAGTCTGGTGTGATGCAGGTTTTAGAAAAAACTTTCTTTACCGTGCCAACGTTTCGATGTTTATTGAGATCATCTTCAGGACCTAGGATTTTCAAACATTGTCTAATATCTAATTTTCTCGCTATCTCGTAGATTTCCCTTTATCTTCTCAACCGATATCTGATTTCAATAAAAACCGCACCCATTGATTATATTAATAATATTAATTTGATTTAATAAATTCTTGGAGATGATATTCATTTTTTAGGGACACAGAAATGGGAAACTCATCAGATCGGCATCTAGCACCGGGTAAGATTTGCCCTTTCCAGTTCTTAAGAAAGCCCCTCGCCCCAAAGCTCATTTAGTCATTTACGAGTGTTTGTGTAACTTCCGAGATATGGGCTGTAAGATTATCAAACCTCTACTAGACAATTTTTCAGAAGATGGAGCATAGTAGTTAATCATCCTAACAAAGGTTCATGACAGCATAAACTGTAAGAGGAAATCTCACTGCAAACTAAGCAATAAAAAGCAATATTTTCAATAATAAATAATTAACTTTAATTATGAACGTTAAAATTTTGTAGCCGCCATGTAAACCGATCATCGGGACACAATTCTGTTCAGATAAGTTCCGTTATCAGTTTTAGAGAGTGTCTTAATAAAGAGGGCTGGATGTATCGACCCCGTTGAAAAAATCCCGCCTTGACGGGGACAATGGCATTAAAGTGCCTCGGCTTATCTGAGTGTGTCGTTAATTTCCTGGCTCGTGCCGTGTCAATCACAGATTTTCAACCACCCCACCGTGACAGCCCTCGGTCACACTCGATGGTTCCGTTAAACGCCTATTATATTTTCCGTTTTTGTCTTAAGCACATTGTTCTCCCATTGTCGGCCGGGTTTAAACTACATGGGGGTCATCGATATATATATATAATAACATTATAATGCGTAAGTTCTAGGGTGAAAGATTATCAGCGCAAGACAGTCATGAAATTCGTGGCGTTTGTCTTGCAGGTGTTGCAAGAACGGTCACTTGAATACTTTATCAGGTTAACCATAACATTTGTGATGATCTTCTTCGCCAGGAACTTCAAAACCCGCCGGTTTTTGAAAAAAAATTTCATGTTATTTTATGAGGAGTACATTTTTTTAACTTATTTTATTAACTATGTTGTTTTGAATGAATATTGTGTCAAAAGTTTCAATATGGAATCAGGTGCTATTGATTATATCCTGCACTATGCAGCAATAATAAAATAAGAATAGCTTGGTTAAAAAATGTTAATTTTGCTACAAGAGAAAATTATACACATTTTTTTAATGTTATTAAGTTTCGTGATCCGTTTGACCAAATAAATTTTTTTCAATCAATTAAGGTTTTGGTTGTGATAAAAAAGTCAGTGTCACAAGCGATATTTAAACTTACAGCTTTCGGCTATTTACGCCGTTGCTCCACCACTTGAGCTACCGTGACTTCGATCCACTCGCACACTAACTTCCCATCTCGACCCCACCTTTAAATTCAAAAGGTGGAGTTGAGATGGGAATTAAGTAGTGGATTTTTTTTAGGATCGGGAACGGACCGGTTCGTTTCAAGCCTTCTGATTGAAGGGTTTTTGTAGGTTAATGACACAGCAAGATCTTTGACAACTTGTCATAAAACACGATGGAAAATTAAAAATGCGGGGTTGAGATGCGAAGTTAGTTTCCGAGTGGATCGAGGCCAGGATAGCTCAAGTGGCAGAGCAGCGGCGTATCCGACGGTCGTGGGTTCGAATCCCGCTCGTGACATCGACTTTTTATCTCAACTAAAAACCTTAATTAATTGAAAGATAATAGATTAATCAAGCGAAAACTAATGACTTTCATGTTTAACATTTTACCGAAGCCCTTATCTCAATTTATTTAATTAACGGACATGAAAAACAATAGGAAAAATTATTTATAACAATTTAATATTGTTGTGATTATGTTAATTAATTTAATTATTTGTGGGGCAATTGCGGCAGAGATCGTATCTTTGATGTTTTAAAAAATTCTGTTTTACATAACTTGTATACACTTCGAATTCTGTACACGGTGTCATAAAAATCTGTGGGAATAGCACTTAGGTTTATCTAAAATCTTTTATTAACACAATTAAAGAAAAATTCAGGTAACACTTGAAAAGTGTTATGTATGTCTCGTCCGCAGTTGAGAGGGATGAGGTGATATCTCTTTGGGGAGAGCAACGGATATTTGAATGGAAATTTTTTTTTTTTGTTAAACTGTACCGTTTTATTTTCATAAGATTCTAGAAATTTGAGGAGTTTTCGGAGGTTTCGAGTACAAAGGATCGGATCAGATTGATTTGAGCAGTATATACGGCATAAGTCAGGGTGGTTCTTAAGAATGGGATTCCCACAGTATCAGGAAATTTGTAAGAACGATAACTTGCGTAATACGAGAATTTATAATAAATTATTCTGAAAGGGAATTGCGAATAATTGGAAAAATTAAGTAGGTAGCGGTATGTAGTATGAGTAAATAGAGGGAAGATTGCCCTGCATGAACATCAACTCCAGGAGGCAAAAACATTGACAAATTTGCCATCTTCAAGCCAGGTCCTAGAACAGTACTGCCAAACCAGACACTGTCAGATAAAAATGAATGAAATTTGGAAAACTAAATGAATCGTCTTCTATTTTTCAATGTATAGAATAAAAATTATTGCAGTAGGTTTTCACCCAGAACGTTTGGCCACCATCTGGCTAGACCAAATATTACATGTCTTAGAAAGAAGAGAAACTGGACCTCTTTTTAGTACATTCTCTCTATGCATATCATACCAAGGCCTCGTAGGTTTTCATGAACGCATCCTGATCACTAACTTACACGTAAGTCTATCATAATTAAAAAAAGCTTGTTTGAATTAGTGAAATCCGGCTTATGCTGTACAACTTTAGGATTGAGAAAGGCATTTTACACGTTTATATTTGACTTTGTTTTTCGTTAAAATGCTTCATTGCTTTTTGAAACAATCAAATATTTATAAAGCATCCTATCGTTTTTTATGCTTCTAAAGGTAAGGAAAAAGCCGTGCAATTTTTTTCGAACTGTTGATACCGAATTGAATTTAAAATTTATATCCCCTTGTTTTTCCCTCCGACAATCCGGGGCACATCGTCAGAGCACCCTTTCGGTTTACACGCTTGGCCGGTTGGTTAGCCAGATTGGCCGGGGGGGTTGCGGCTGTGCGTCAAAGCTAAACATTATCAAGTGTCCTAGAAAGGCTTGTTTGGCGTGAAGATTCGCCCCGGGCTCTCCCTTTGATCTTCCACAATCAAAACCCTCCGCCCTGATCACCGCCCTAACCGCAATCCGACACGCCAGCTTCACAAGTTAGACGAGCTCTGCTCAAACCAATTTATTCCCCTTTTGAGAAAAATTGAAATATGATCTTCAACCTTTGCCTGTACATTTCTAAGCATACAGAAAAACCGATATTTTTGTGTATAAATTTGTCAAAACTGGCCGTTCGGCGAATACGGTTGGTTGGAAACAAATTCACCAGATGGTGTTTTGATATCAAATTCCAGTTAATTTCACATCATGTTTTGTAAATATAACTTAAATTTAATTAATTATTGTTCATACCACCTTAGATTTAGGATAATTTTGGAGTAATATTTGCTGAAATATACAATTGGATGTGATGAAAATAAAAAAGGATATGCTATCGTAAGTGGATTGAAACTCCAATAATAACTTTATTGAGAATACCCGTATTTACTTGGTTGTTTGCAATTTTATTTCTTGAAATTGACCATTTTGGCGAACATGGGCTAAAGAACAAACGAATGTGATTCAATATCGTGGGTTATATCAAATCTCAACTATAGCAAATTGATATTCTTTCCATCAGGGATTGAGATGTCGCCAGTTCAATTAATAAGTTTTGACAATTGAGCAAAAATTACGAGTAAGAACAATGACCAACAAATTTTAGGCAACTTAATGTAATGTCTGGTTCAAATATATTAATTTTTCAAACAGTTTTGGCTCAGACTTTTAGATCTGGGCAATTTAACATGGTGAGCGATGAAGAAATTCCCCGGATTTTGTCGCTTCACCAATTAAATATGTATTGGTGCAATCCAACTCCATTCATATAAATTCGCTAGTTTTCGTGGTCCTCTCGACCAATTAGAATCATTCAATTAATTAAGATTTTAGTTGAGAATCGACCCTCTAACTTAAGCCAGCGTGCATGTAAAAATATAACGGAAAAATATAAAATATAAATCCAGTTTTTCAATTAATTAGTTTTTAAGTAAGGTTTTGATTGAGATAACAAGTCATTGTTACGAGCGGGATTCGATGCCCACGATCCTCGGCTACATACGCCACTACTCTACCATTTGAGCTATCGTGACCTCAATCCACTCGGACACTAACTTCGCATCTCAACCCCACTTATTAGTTGATCAACTAATCATGGCTTGGCAATCGGGTTTGTGATTATTGACAATTAAACGAATACGGAGGTGGAATCCTTATCCAAATCGAATCAATTTTGCCCCTCCACCAACTTAACTTTTTCATACCAGTTTGATTAATATTGGCAGTTATATTTGTAGGAATTGACAACTGAACGCATTTGGTGGTTTTGATCCATGTTCAATTGCAACAAATTTTGCCGCATCACTAACTAAATATGAGATGTTTTTTATTCAATTGGAGTCATGTTTCCGATTTTATCAGTGTAGTTAGAGGGAACTGACAACTGAACGAATTTGGTGGGTGCGGAACATCACCAAATAATTTTTTTTTTTCAATTTCCTAACTAATTTGATTTTTTGATCAAATATAATTCAATTGATTAAAGCTTTCAGTTGAGATAAAAAGTCAGTGTCACGAGCGGGATTCGAACACACGACCGTCGACTTGAGACGCCGCTACTCTACCACTTGAGCTATCGTGACTTCGATCCATTCCGACACTGACTTCCCATCTTGATCCCACCTTTTTGAATTTTCCATCATTTGAGATAATATAATGTATTATTGTTACGGAAATCATTCGCCAATTCTTTGTCTTCAGTATTGGTTCTGGCAGGTGGGTTAGTTCGTTATTTTGTCAAATTGACCTTTTTAAACTTTCCGAACATCGTGAATAACGGAATATTTTTGTGACCTTCCCTGACTCTCTTTGAAGTTTTCAAGTTAGCCTATGTTCAGCAAGAAACTAGATTTAATTTAATACACTATTGTAAGAGATTTTTAAAATTATAATGAAACAGGCAACGGCTTTGAATTTTTCCACTTCGAATGAACCTCCTTCGGTAACCTGACCATATTATCTAAATAATGACGTGATTAGTATTAAGCTTATATATAGTACCCTCTTGTATATTTGAAAGAGTAATGATTGTAACTAAGTGATTTGAAAGGAGGGTTTCAAAGTTCGCAGGAGAAGAAACGGAGAAATCGAAGGGCGGATGAGGTGAGTGGGAGAGAGCAATTTGATTTTCTTGATGGCGGATGCGGACTGGTTTGGAGCCCAGTTTCCGCCTGGAAATTCTCCTGAGATGTCGGTTTCCGCTACCGCAGCCTCTCGTCTCGTCCAACAAACCACACCTTCATCAACAACCGAATCAAACTTCTGCCACTTCCAAGACGGGGCTTTCTATTTTCCTATTTTCCCGTGACACCGACCAATTATGAACGGGGATAAATTAGTTTTTGAGAATGATCGATCGTTTGCCCGGTTCGGCCCTGAAGGTGAAACGGCTTGCTTCACTTCACCAAACAGTAGTCGGATGTTTATTATTTATTATCTGTACGCAATGAAATATTTAATAATTGACATTAAACAATTAAATAATTATAATGTGCCAATCAGCTATCTGCTTCAATATTAGCGAAACAAGCCTTACAAATAAAGGTTATAATTATTAAGAAACAGGAAAAAACAGTATTATTGACATGTATTAATATCAGATGAAGAAAATTCACTCTCTCCTCTCTTACACTCCCTCACACGCATGCGCGCGCGCACACACACACACACACACACGCACACTTTATTGGTGTCTTCGTCTCTCTCTCTCTCTCTCTCTCTCTCTCTCTCGCATACCCTTTACGAATGTCTTCGGCTGCCTTTCTGTATCAGTAACTTTCTTTATTTTCTCTTTCTAATTCTCGCTTAGTCCCTCCCCGTATCTTTCTCTAAAAAATGAAAAATCTAAAGTGGCGAGCGGGATTCGAACTTAGGTCGTAGGTTCGAATACCGCTCGTGGCACTAGCTTTTTCATTTCAACAAAAACCTTCAACAAAAAAAATAATTTATTGAAAGAAATAACTTGGTCAATTGACGACTAAAACATAAATGGATTAATAATACAAAAGCTGAATATATTATGAACCGGAGAATAACCCTAAGTAGAAAAAAAGATGATTTTTAATGTATTTGAATCTACTGATTTACTTAATTGAAGGACGAATTTAATCAATCTAATGGGGGTTGTTAATATATTTTGGACGTGGCTATTAATTAAACTTACAAACCTTATGAAGCCAGTACAATGAAAGAATAAATTCGTAGTTGTAACTTTAAATGAAACAATCCATTGTAGTGTCTGTCATAATTTTCTCAAAGTGGCAAGAAACATTAAACAAACAGGCTATTTCGCGTGTTGAACCTTGTAAAAACTCATACAATTAGTGGAGGTTCTGGTGAAATAGGCTGCACAAAAAAACCAAGTTCATAATTTGAAAAGGAGGGACGATTTGACGTGATTGTTGTCATTTATGTCTCATCGCTCTCGGTTTAGAAATGGATTAGATGAGATCAAAGTGCAATCACAGTTCACCCCCGACTACCAACTAATCGAGCCCGACCCTCAAATCCATTAGACGAGGGGTTGGAAAATCCATTTGCCGTTTGATGTTAATTTTTTTCTCTCAATTGCCCATTTACTTTTTCCTTCTTATTCCGATTTCGATAGAGATTGACTCCAAAGTGGAAAAATAACGTAGAACCCTGACTGACTTTATTTGGAAAATTAGATATTTATGACGAATGCCGGTTTATCATTTATCGAGAGTGAATTGGTAATTAATAACAAAATCATCAGAGTGACAAAAAATATTTTCAAAGAGAATGATGATGCGTAAAAAATAAATTCATAAACGCTAGAATTATTTGGCGGAAAATTGTAAATTAAAAGATTCATGACACATTAAACAACTGGAACGACATAAAGATTCAGGAAAACAAGAATCTACCACAGTTTCAGCAGGCAAAAAGTAAGGAAAAAAGCTTTTAAACTGAACAATGTCCAATTACTTCCTAAGTCAACGAAAAGAAAGAAAATAAGGTAAAATCCAGCGGGCCCTACGTTGAAATTTCAGAGACATCGGAATAAGTCCTATGTGACTGCAAAGCACGGAATAGGAACAGTCGTTTCGGTGACACACGTCTAGAACAATAAAACCCGAATTAATCCATTAACCATACCGACAAACAAGTCTAATACCCACACAGCCACCCCAACTCCATTCACGACCTCGTTGCTAAAACCTAACTCAAATAGATGGCTAGAAGGGTAGATAGGTACAAATATAAATAGATGGGTAGATAGATAATAGAGAGAGAGGGAGAGTGAGAAAGCGAAAGAGAGAAACAAAGAGAAGAAGATAGAGAAAGTTACCCTTCAATAGTGTGATAGCGAGTGAAAGAGAAAGACACATGAAAACCGTGAGAAAGAGAGGGAAGGTTCAAAGAATGAAACAAAGAAACAGTGAGGAAAAGAGAGAAATGGATCAAAGAATGAAACACAGAAACAATGAGGAAGAGAGAATAAGGGATCAAAGGATGAAACGCACAAAATCGCTGTGTGTGTGTGTGTGTGAGAGAGAGAGAGAGAGAGAAAGAGAGAGAGGATGGGCTCAAAGAAAAAACACAAAGAGTGAGAGAGATAGAGAAAGGAATCAAAGAAACAAAACCTATGTGTGTGTGTGTGTGTGTGTGTGTGTGTGTGTGTGTGTGTGTGTGTGTGTGTGTGTGTGTGTGTGAGAGAGAGTGTGTGCGTGCGTGTGTGTACGTGAGAGAGAGACAGAGAGAGCGCAATAGAAAGAAAAAAGAAGACATAGAAAGTCACACACAAATAGTATGATAGATGGTTCAAAGAAATAAGCACACCGAGAGAAAAGAATCAAAGTAACTGTGAGTACTGCGTTGATGCTAAAAGTTTAATAAACACTCAAATTGACTATTCGATTTATTATAAACTTCTCCAGCAATTGTAATTTTATATCACCTAGAGAAAATTTGAACGTACAGTGATCTAGCAATTTTTCTTCTTATTGTAATAATAATAAACATTTAAAAGTTAAAAAAACCAAAAAAGAACTGCTTTTAAGTTCCCAGATTATTGTTTATATAACATATGATGGTGGTAATGGGGATTGTTTTATGATTAAAATGATTTTAAAAAAATTAAATAGAAGAGTAAAGCGAAAACATGATAGAATACCTATTATTGGTTATTATAAATGTAGCTGTGCTTAACACTTTTCAGTTTGAACAACCAGCAAAGAGAAATGTTAAAACTGTGATTTTTGATCAAACCGTGGTACAACTCAACGTTTAGCCAGCATAAGAAAAACTATAATATACAATTGCAAAATACGAAACGAAAAATAGTTCATAACGATCAACAGAGCATAAGATCACACATTCAAATAACTCACAATTTTTCTGAGATGTGCCATTTACATTTTGTGTCACATGAAATATAACTTTTATGTATAATGTTGACAGTTCGTACCCATGCAATATAAATGACGAGAAATAACGTGAAATTCGTTGCGTATTATTATTTTTTTTTTAAACAAAATTGAATAAAACATAATTGAAAATGATTAGCAACTATTGAAAATAATAGTTTTTATGGCATTTAATTTTTACTATAAAACGTTTATTTTCCAATCACGTTTTTATTATACTTTATGTTATGACATATTTTAGTAAAAGAAAGGTACAAAGCAAAACTGTTTTCAATTTCGATAGATCTAGATGATGCACAATATAGAAAGATTCAAAAAATGATGCTGTCTATCGTATTAAAAAATATTTGTTGCAGGGAGACCACATGGGATCACCAATTTTAAATAAAATATTTTTTGATGATGATATGTATATAGTAATGCGCATGATTTCTATCCAAAAATACTTTTCAGCCATTGTTATGCATGTCTAGGACATGACATATCACCATTCGATTTTTTTAAACCAAAACAAATTAAAAAAATAATCAGCGGCGTCTTTTTAAAATGAGATTAGATACATAAAAACCAAACATCCGGATCAAAACACATTTTGTTTCAAGAACAAATCAAATTCACTTTAACCTATTTTTAACAACCATAAATACAATTCTTAGAGCAATAAAAAAGACATTTTCGTGCTGCATTTGACGGGTGAAAGTTTTTTCCTTTGTTCATAATCTTTCTGGGTTTAAACCATATCCGACGTTATTACATTCATTTTCAAGGATAAACCTATCAGATTATGGCAAGACAGTTTACATGTTGGTACAAAGTTTACAAGATGAATGTTGACAATAAATACTCTTTAATTCTTTTTAGAATTTCTACGATTCGTTATAAAGAAAATTTGGTGGAAAGACAAAAGACAAAAAAAGGACCGTAGTTCACATTCTACATAATACTTTAAAGACTCTGCAAACGTTTTATTTGATACCTTCAATTGTAATTTATTTCGCGAGTATAAACAGGATTCTAAATCATCCGTGCAAAATTTCCAATTTGAAGTCTTGAGAAATTACAGTTTCAAAGTTATCACCATTTCCTATTTAAAAAACCAAAAATTCGACAATTTTTTATTTATTTACCTAATCAATTGTTCGCATATATGCATTAAATTTTTTATTGCTAAAAAATGATTCGAAGATCTTTACAGAAAAACGAAAATATTAAATATTGTGAGAGAAAATACAAGATGGCTATTTAAATAGAATGGGAACAAAATTATTTTGTGACCGTCTGACACACCAAAGTAAGCTGAAATCAACCTAGAACCTTAATCATAATAAGGTTTCACGCAATAAAAATTCAAAGCTCCTTAAAGTATTTACTTTTAAATCAAAATAATTAACTAGGCCTTAATTAATAACCGCCACATAATTAATCAGACCTTTATTAAAATTAACTAAGTCCTATTTTCATACATACTTCATTATCAAAATTGAGATTAAAAAACCTCCTTTTAGAAAAACTTCTTAGCAAACTAAAACATGAATGTGTGTAATTATCCTCTAGGTAATTTCCCAAGCTGGAATAATACTTATATAATTTTAAAAATAAAAAAAGACATATTTTATCTTTACCAAGGACCCTCGAAAATTACTAAATTTATTTTATTTCTGTTTCAAGTTTTATCTCAACCAATACCTTCCATAAAGATTAATTAATTGAAAGAAGTTAATTACTCAATAGGACTACGAAATCTAATGGATTTAGCAAGCTAAAATATTTACTTTTAGCATTAAACAAAGTTAATATTGAAAAGTAATAAACTTTTTCAATATGCTTGGATTTAAAAATAAAAAAATCACGACTTTTCAATATCTTGGCGATTTTTTGACATTTTCATACATTCATATTGCAAAAACAGTCAAAACAAATTTATTTCAACAAATAATTGCCTACATGCCAACATGGCTGTCTTTTTCCTTCAGCCGTTTTACTCCTGACCAACCCTAACGTTTTTTATATCTCTATTTTTTTAAATCGTAAAAAGTGAAGACCGAATTTACACAAATTCACTGATTCACAGAAAATTTCACACGGATTTAGATTTGTATAAACGTAAAAACTCTAACAATGCCTCTATAAATAAATTAGATAACCTTTTGCGAAATTTATATTGATTTCATACTTATTTTTGTCACTCATTATGACATCAAATCTAAAGTTTGTCGACAAAGCATCAAAGGCGGAAAATTCAAATTTTGAACTGTTTTAATGTCATTGGATTTAGTTAAAATCCATCATAGAAAAAAATAATTATACCTAGTTCATATATTTGGTTCTTGCAGGGAGCATAAATCAAAGAATTCATCTTTTAAGCAAGACTCGGCCACTTTACGGAAGGCTTTTTTCTTTGTTCTGACATTTTAGGACTATTTTCTTATCTTTCTTAAAATATCAAACCGACTGATATATAGAAACTTCGAAATACATGCTTAACAACGGCAGAAAACTTTATTTTAAAAAAATGTATTTACTTTTAATATAAACTCTATCAATAATTCGGTTTATACTTGAAACTATTTTGTTTCCGCTTTGTCCTATTACCTCCTTACCGAGACAAATAAAGAACTATCACAACCTAGAACAAGCATAACACTTTCCTGCAATTACGTTCGGCCAGGCATGCAATTTAAAATGTTGTTTGTAATTATTTAAACTGTGTGAACGTAACTTAATGTACACTTTTTCTTTTCTTAAAAGAAAATTTAAATTTAAAAAAAAATTTAAATGTCACTATATATGGACAGCATCCGGTTGAAAAATATTGTTAAATATTTACAAACTGAAGGTTTCTATCCAATTAATTAGTACTGTACATTGTGAAAATAATCGAATTCATATTTTTAAACCATTTTGTACTGTATTTGAATCAATTTGTACATCACTAGAAATATAAAAACGTACTACACACAGATCAGAAGGCACAACAATATTCTTCACGAATGATGGACAAATCATGCATTTTTTGATTCTGTATTTAATTTTTTAATTAATTAAAATTATTAGACAAAAACGAAAGAATGTGTACGTAATGGAATGTAATCAAGAGAAAGTTAAAATGAAAAAGTTAATAAATATAATTTACATCATGCATTTTGTTAAATGAAATAGGATAGGAATAATTTTCATAATTCATAACTATTTAAAAACAAAAACATTGGCTTTTTGGTGACAATTAACTATTATTATAGGTTAGGAATAATTTATTATGAAACCGTTTATGCTTGGACCTTGTGAAATTTGTGTTATTGCATACTTTACTGGAACTATAAAATTTTAGTATATTAGGTAGAAAGTATAATGTTATAGGTAGAATTTATAAATGGCGTTTACATAATTAATTCTGAGATATATTTAAAATATGAAATATTAAGTTTTTTTTTTTTGTATGGAGAATAAAATTTATTTGTTGTTTTGAAATGAAATACCTTGTGACTGAGCAGCGCTGTGAGAGCTCCATGATCCCTTGTAGCCGGTATCTGTAAACAAAAAGAAACCATGAAATCATGACTATCCAGTCGCAGTTCAGGACGCCCATATTCTCCGTGTCACGTCACAAAAATCGTATTACCGGCAAATAGCATGGAAAAGTTGGTAAACGTCCCCGTACGACTGAGGTAGTCCGCCGACGTTTTGATGTCCAACATGATCGGTGTTTGGACTGTAGTCAGTCAGTCCATGGCTGGGTCACACTACACTTCGATCACTGATGTGACACATGTCATTCTCAAGACGGTACAAGTTGCCCCTATAACGCCTAGTGATGGAGTGAGGAGGAATCAAGGCGCCTGCCCGTGACAGGTGGGGGTGAAATAGGCGGGCCTACAACCCCTAGCAGGCCCAATCGGATTCTTTTCATCCCTTCCCGTCGCAAACGAGATTTTGACCCACATACACCGACACCTAACGGATCCTATCCTACCTTGACACCATGTCTAAACGGAAAAAATTTCTTTTTTTTTCCAAACCTAAACCTTTCTTTTTCTCCTGAAGGAAGACTTTTCTGGAGCTATTCTTCAGCAACGATTACATTGTGTATAATGTTTATGAAAACAGCAGTAAAAAAATCATTAACTTCACCTTGTAAAAACAATACTCACTTTTCTTTCAACGGAATCTAGTTAACATCTTTAAGTGTTTATTTATTTATTAAAATAACACTACCCCACATATTGCAGATTATTGTTACCTTATGTTTTTGTAAAAATTGTAGGCAGATATGTGTGGTGATTAGTGATCGTTACTCTACGATAATTCAGAAACCGAGAGATGCTGTCTGGAGTGATGTAGGTTTCAGAAAAACATTGTCTTTATCATGCCAACGTTTCGATCTTTATTAAGATCATCACCTGTGCCTTGGATTTACAAACATTGTTTACATTTAACAAACATCCTGAATGTATTTGTTAAATTTAAACAATGTTTGAATATCTCATGAAGATGACGTCCATAAAGATGTTAGAATAGAGGGAGAAATAGAAATAGATAGCTGAACAAATAAATAATTAGAATGAGAAGAAATAAGGACAGAAAGGGAGGGGGACGTAGGGGACAGGTATATAGAGAGATGGAGAAAAAGTTTGATTGAGTGAGAACGAGAGCAAGAATAACAAAAAGAGAGAGTGGTGTAGGAAAAGAGTGAGAGAAAGGAAAAGAGTGACAGCCATACAGAAAAAAGATAGATAGGGAAACAGCAATAGAGAACAAGAAAGATAGATAAACGGAGATAGAAGGAGTGGGAAAGGTGTGTATATGCGTGAGATAGTAATTGATTGATTAATTATAAATTTATTTATCAAAATACTCGCAAAAGTTAAGTGTCTAAGACCGTTCTTACACTTAACGTTTTTGTTTATAGTCGCATTAGAAATGAAATAAAAACAAGAAACTATTGTAAAATCAACACTGAAGTAGAAGAATAAAGTGAGAATAAGTTGAACTTATAAGTTATATTTTTATACAGAGCATATTATTGTTGAGTAACAAAATTAGATAACGATTTTTCATCTTAAATTCTTAAAAACTAGATTGGAACCTTCTAGAAGCGGAACATGATTTTATGATTCAAAAATAAAATAACGTACAAATAAAATGATTACTAATGTTAATTATAGAAAAGTAGAAAGAGAGAGAGAGAGAGAGAGAGAGAGAGAGAGAGGAGAGAGAGAGAGGAGAGAGAGAGAG
>CM077112.1:4745469-4757085 GCA_039619505.1 Cimex hemipterus | reverse complement strand
AGAGAGAGAGAGAGAGAGAGAGAGAGAGAGCAAGATAGAATAAGAGAGAGAGAACAAGAGAGAATAAGAGAAAGAGGGAAAGAGAGGGAGCTAGAGAGAATGAGAGAGAGAATAAGAGAGAGAGAGAGAGAGAGAGAGAGAGAGAGAGAGAGAGAATATCTCCTGGACAGCTTGACATAGAAAAGTCACCCATATTGACTCGTTAAGATTATAGAGTATGAGATAATAAGATAGTGTATATAGCGGTGAAGTAAGGCGAAAAAGACAGTCAGCTAAAATAATGTTAAGAGTGAAGATAATAATCCATACCAGAAAAGTTACAAAACAGGATACATGGTGAGATAGGGATTAGGGAAAGTCGGAAAGAGGTCGAGTGTGTGTGAAGGGAGCAATAAACAGAATATTGTAATTGAAAACTAATCGACTTTAATGTTTATAATTTTTAAGTACAATCTCTAAAATCTATTAATCGTTTAAGATCAAATTTGAGCATTTAAACGACTATTTTCTCCCCAAATTGGACTTTTAAAAAAAAATCCCTAATCGTTTACGACACGACGTGAGAAGGTGCTATTAAAGACCCGGATCATGTCAAAACAGATGATCCCGTGTGGCGGTGTGATTAATTACTTTACAGGCCATTAGTCGAGAGGCGCCGGCCTCTGTTTACATCCTCTCGGCCTTCTTTACTGCTAGTGCTTCCGGGCGATTTACCACCCTTTGAAAGGACACACGTGAATATCTCTTTTCTTAATAGGCTTAATCGACCAGTCGGGACGGGTAGGCTGCCGATAAGGAATTGACTCCGGCGAAAGCATGGGCTTTTGACTGACATCGAAAATATTCCTGTCAGGGAATTCAACAACAATCAGAAGAAAATGACGCATTATTGGCGAAGGCATGAAACGAATCATTATTCTTAACACCTAGGTAAGATAGGAAAAAATATTATTTATTTTATTACTGAAAAGATTTTTACACCATAAAATAGCATAGTTTGAAAATATTATTGTTAGTTTAAACACTTTTAGTTTATTCTACGTCCATAAATTATCGTATCTTTTTTTTACCAAAACCCCGTGTATCAACATACCGCCCAACAAATATCACAGCGTAAAACTTCCTTTATCATGTTCTTTTCACTAACCGATCTAATATGAAAGGTTGATATAATGGGTACGCTTTCTTTCGGGGAAAAAAATCATTTAGAAGTACTTTGCGTGTCTCAATGGCCACAAACCCGAGGCCCTAGCGGTGATGTGTGAGCTCCCACAATGCAATAGCGGTTTTCGTATGTTTGGTGGATATTAATGTTGAGGCTGGTTTGAATTTTGAAATTTTATTTCATACTTGCAGATTTTATTTACATTTTAAAAACGATACGGGTTATTTTGACGGATTGAAAGTTGGTTCACGAAGCAAAGGCAATAAGCAAACGTAGCATATGTGTATGTACTCGCACGATAATGTTGCTTCTAGCTTCTTCATGGGCCATGTAAAAATTGTGCGAATATGTACTTTTGCTCGATAAAATGAACAAAATTTGTTAAATGATACGGCTCACTGCAATTTTCTTTGTTTTAGTATATACATTCCAAACAAAAATGTTAATTATTTTAAAAAATCGATTGCGTGAGGGATGTTATGTTCACTGGTTCGGAAATCTTTATTAGTTATTTTTTATTATTATTATTATAAAAAATGACAAAAAGGAGGGAAAATTTAAAAGGTGGGGTTGAGATGGGATGTTAGTGTCCGAATGGATCGAGGTCACACAATAGCTTAAGTGGTAGAGTCGCGGCATATCTAGCCGAAGGTCTTGGGTTCGAATCCCGTTCGGACCATTGACTTTTTTATCTCAACTAAAACCCTTAACTAATGGGAAAATTATTATTATTAAAAAACGAGAATAAAATTTATAGTTTTGCCAGTAAATGTCAGTTAAGAAAAATGAAAAAAATAGGCTATAGAAACGGTAACATCTTCACGTGATGGTGGGGTTAAATAAACATTATGCAAAGTTTAGGCCTTGGCATAAATTACGTTTATACCCAACATTAAACCGTATTTATTACTTTGAATTCCATTTCGGTATTAACACCGAGTTTTCACAAACATTTTTCAACAAGTATAAACAGTTTTCCTTCTTCAGTATGTTGGCTAAACTAAGTATAAAAAATAAAAAAGTTAAATTATCGGTGCATGTTTATCTGGAAATTCGTATTCTACCATGGATTGTATGCTTACTATAAAAATAAGATGCATTTCTGATTCAATACTGTCGGTGGGAAGTGAAAATGTATACAAAATGGGTCAGTTGATAATTAACAAGCTCTTGCTAATATATTTTGCGCTAATAAAAAAAGAGAAGATAAAAGCAGCATCCCTTATAAAACAGCTTATTCAAACAATCTTTCGGGTTTTCTTTCTCTTTCCGCCCGTACGAAACACTTGGCTGCCAAATTAATTAATTCTTGCAGTTGCAGATAATTCGAGATCGATATTTACCGAAGTGTGGATAAAGTTGGGCCACGCTCCCTCTGGAGGGCGGGCACGCAATTCCAACTCACCGGAACTCAACTGGAATTTTAATTAAACTGGAAAGTAATAATTACAGCTGTTTCCGTTGTAAATATTGGGCCGTATTTTTAAATTTTTATTAATAACTTCGATGAAAACACTTCATTTCTTAACTGCCCGGCCTGCTAGGTTGATTTTTTCCATTTTACAATCAATCTGAAAAATATCTATTTTAAAAGAGTCTGGTTAAAAAACGAAAACTATAAACCATGATTAAAGGAAAATGTTATCTCACGAAATTGTGCGTGCGTAATTCAAAATACTTTAAAATATTTAAAATAATTCACAGTATATTATTTGATTTGAAGTTAACAAGAATTTTAAAAATACTGCACAAAAGCATTACTATATTGAAATATATAATGTTAAACAAAATTTTAAATAATTTGCTATATAAGGTGATGAGCTAACGTCAAATCGAAAATAACAACCAAAGAAAGGTTACGGGTATGGGATCGCCTATCTTTATTAAGGTTTTTGTGTGTAATTAGGTCAAAAAATATTAAGCGCGTCTAAGCGTTCATACCGATGGGCCTTAGGAAAAAATTATTTTATACAATCTACCTACTTTTTCAAGTTTAGTTTTCTGCTTTTATGCTCGTTTTCCACGAACAAGAATATTACATATCGATACATATATTTTAACATAGGAAAAAAATGAATAAGTGAGAGGGTGTACCTACTTTCCTAAATTGTTTGGTCGCAGATTATGTATTTTAATTTGTGTCTCAACTAACTCCCAAATATCATTTTTGTCTAGTGGCCAAGCGACGTAAATTGATATATTTGTTTAGCAAGAAACGACGTTGATATTCTTTCCTTACACGCTAAAACACCTCTAAATACAATATTTTCTAAAAACACAAACTCTGGAATTGTTCACTCAAATACCTTAGATTTTTACAAATTAAAAATATGACAACTTTAAAGTATACTACATGAAACTTGATATTTGTTTGCAAATCTATAAACTATTCGTAATAGTACAAAATTGGCCTCCATGAATATTCCAGAACATGGAAAATAAAAGTAAAAAAATATAAAGAGTTATATTGATTGCTCCTTATATTTACACTTTTGTTGACATAAAATCTTGTCATTTCTGGACATTCAAAGCTTTCAAAAAGCTATTCTGCTTTTCAACGGGCGTAGTAATAAAACGTTTTATTAGAATAACGGACTTTTTTAAACGGGCTTCGCAAAGCAGAGGCCCATCGCGAATAGTTGTTTTTGAAAAAAGTATGTTTGTACGTCGGTTTCGAATGCACGGCCGCTGGATTCGAATTCGGGACCTTTACCTTACAGTGATGAGCGCCTTGTCAACGACTTAACCGTTGAGGCCACCCATGCCACCTCTATTTTTTTATTTAAATACAACTTTGTATTTAAGGGCTTTAAAGGCTCCTTCAAACCAATCCAAATTACAGTTTTTTCACCCAAAAAGAAAAATTGTCGGCTTAGTTTATTGGTAGAAACTTTGCGTTTTTGGACCTTTTAATAATCTAATCTTATAGTACTCAGTCTACAAATTGTTATCTTATTTTACATTAAATATAATACAATTCTAAAATATATCACGTATAAAAATTACATATATAATATACATTATAGCCATGAAATGCACGCACCATGAAGGCAAAATATTATATTTAAATCTTTCGATTAATTAATAAATTAAGTTTTTTGATTGAGATAAAAAAAGTCACTGTCATGAGTGGGATTCAAAACTACAATTTTGAATTTTTTCTCCTTTTTGCCATTTTTCAATGAGAATTTCTTAATTAATTGATCAAGTGGACCACGAAAACTAATGAATTATATTTAAAAAATACGTAAATCACTTTTATAAAAAATTCACGCCTCTTGAGGCCAGTTGGCAAGAGAGTTAGGGCAAGTGTGAAATATTTTTCCAACTAGAACCACAAAATATTTCATTACTATCGTTTATCCCATGTGCAAGTAGAGAAACACAACATACAAAACCTAACTATCGAAATTTAACGTAAAATATTTAAGCCTAGGTTTATTGGTTTTATTGCATTAAATTTGTGGCTTGGTCCGTTAGACTCTTCTTTAACTGGATGTAATCGTGAATAAGGCCTGGCAACGAAAACGAAAAATTGTATAAAGTTGATTAACCAGGAGTTGTTGAAGTTGTGTCAGGTCATTTTTATTTTTTGTCGGTTTTACTGTTGTAATGTTTAAAAGTCATTTGAGAATTTTAGCAGTTTTAGTTGTGAATTGGCCAACTACTATTTTGGTCAACAATAACCCCTATAATATGAACAACAAGAAAAATTGTGCAGAGGTGAAAACCGTACAATTTGGTAGTAGCTCATATCATCCAGTTTTTGTTTGTCAGAAGTGTTTTGGCATTTTTACATCAATCTTTTCTTGGGCTGAACTTATCAAATAATTTCAGGATCAGCAGAGACTCCATTAGTGTAAAACGACTTAGAAAATTATTTAAAGGTTATAATCCTGTAATTTGATTTATTATAATAGTCGTGGTCTGAATATGAGATCTGTTTTGGTCTGTCAGACGTTTGCCGAAATTTACTAGTTTTCGTGGTCCGTTTGACCAATTAATATCTTCCAATTAATTAGAGTTTTTAGTTGAAATAAAAAAGTGAGTGACATTTAAAAAATAGCAAAACGGAGGGAAAATTCAAAAGGTGGTGTTTGTCGCGATAGCGTAAGTGATACAGTAGCGGCGTATCAAACCGAAGGTCGTGGGTTCGAATCCTGCTCGTAACAGTGACTTTTCTATCCAAACTAAAAACCTTATTTAGTCTGTTGGAATTTTGACATCTTTTGATAAAGAATTGTCAATTTTTTTCGCACATTAAACTTTTTCAAATAACGCTGAAATCGCCATAGAGTTATATAACTTATAGTAACTAGAAAAATTACACAGAGGTGATTATCCTGGAGGGCGTCCATTTCTGATCAACTTGGTCTGGATATGAGTTAAAATGGTCTATCAGACGTTTTTTTAGAATTCAATTATTTTTGGTCTATTAAAAATTTAACAACGAGAGCGTCTTTTTTTAAATAATACTGAAATCACAGTAGAGTTCTATATTTTAAAGGAAATAGAAAGATTGCTCAGAGGTGATCATTCTTCAGGTCACCATTTCTGATCATCCTGGATTTACTATCATATTGGTCTGTCGTGAGTTTCGGCAGTTTTTTCTCTCTGGATCTAGATTTATCAAGAAATTTTAAAATCACAAGAGACTCTCGTTATACAAAATAACGTGAAAAATTGTGAAAAGTTTATGAATCTGAACCTAAGTTGTTTCAAACCAACCTAATATGTCAATTTCCGCCATCATCAGTAACTGATTTTTTCAAAAGTTATTTAAATTACCAGTCATCTTTATAAGTTAAAAGCCGTAGAGTACTTGTCCATAGGTGATAGCTCAAACTAATAGTAGTTGGTGTGTTTTGTGATCATTGGTCTTTTTATTGTTAAAACGTCGCAAACACGCAAACAAACCAATGCAAAACGCAAAATGCTGAAAAGCAGGCCGACTAAACCAGAGAGTAGAGGTAGACCAATAAGAATCATCACTTGTTTCTCTCCGCGCAGAATATCCAATCAAAGCTGAGTTTCAAGTTTAAAATATTCATAAAATTCTCTCGCATAAATTCGGAAGGCGAACTTAGGAGATTGATACAAAGATTAATAGTAAGTTGGCGTGTCGGGTGTCGAGGGTGGCGACTGTGGGAGTCAAGGGGGAGGTCTGCGTCCTCGGCGGTGGCTGCATCATTGTAGTGATCTAAGTGGGGCTATTGTTCCGAAACTGCCCCTCCGTCCCATCCTCGTCGGGCCGACCGTCCTATACCCACTTTCCCAGAGATAATTGACTGTGCCAAACAGATGCCACGCTTCACTTTAAATAAAATATCATCTCACGACCACGTGCCGTCGACCAGTTAGTTGGCTCAGTTACATTTTTATATAGTTATTGTCCCTTTAAAATGAGTCGGCGCTTTGTCGCATGGGGGTGAGTATAAATAAGCAATTATTCTCTTGAGATGTGACGTTTTTCCACACTATGGCATTTCTTGTGGTATTTCTAACATAAGAAACTATGTGTTGAGATTAGTGACCGTTAACGGATAATTATTCAGATATCGTGAGATGCGGTGTGGTGTGATGTATGTATCAGAAAAACATTTTCTTTATCGTGCCAACGTTTCGATCTTTTATTGAGATCATCTTCAGGGCTCAAAGTGTTTGTCTTCTGTGTAATTGTGCCATGTCGTGTTGAGAGTGCCCACGTGAAATATGACGTGAAAGCAAGTCCTTGTGATAAAATGGTTATGCGAATACGAATGTACTATAAGAATCTTCATATAAAAGAGGTACGCCTTTGTTATGAAAATATTTCAAATACATATATTATTATTAATGCAAGTTTAACTTCACGCAGACCTGTGTATCGATTTTTCGTTTTAGAGGGTTTTGCAGTTAGTGCTATCACATATTGTCTCTTACTCATCCACTAGGTTTCTATTCTTCCTTTCTCAAACACCCAGGCCCACTCACATTCACCCATAGTCCGCTCGACCAAATAATTTATTTACAATTAATTTAAGCCGATTGCTGAGATAAAAAAGTCAGTACTTTCTAAAAGGATAGTTCCTACTCACAGTATGTTGTCGAGCCTTTTAGTTCATCATCAGGTTGAAGGACTTCTACAAGCATGTCTCTTTACGTGCATTGCCAAAGTGAAACCGCTGATACCTCCGCCAACATGACTATCGTATCAGAGGCTTCACTTTGGCAATGCACGTCATTTATCATTTACAAAAAAAAAAAGTCAGTGTCACAAGCGGGATTCGAACCCACGACCGTCGGTTAGATACGCCGCTGCTCTTGAGCTATCTTGACTTCGATCTAGTCGGGCACTAACTTTCCATCTCTACCCCACTTTTTTGAATTTTCCCTTCTTTTTACCATTTTTCCTTTTATATCGCAACTAAAAACATTAATTAAGTTAAAGATACTAATTGATCAAGCGGACCACGAAAACTAATGAAGTTAATAATACCAAGGATTCCTTAAATATATTAATAACATATTTATTATAGTTTATGACATATGTGTTTTTATGTTATAAATATAACATCTTTATATATAAATAGCAAACATTCCTTTCTTTCTGTACCGTTGATGTACCTTTCTAGTCTTTTATTTTTTAGGTTTTTTTTTACCATGGAAGTTGACACACCCTGTAAATCCGAATATATAATATATATGAAATAAACATTGTATTTATTTCTTTGTCTACTGTTGATTTAACTTTCTAGTTTATTTTTAAATGTTTTTTGTCCTTCCTGTTTCTTGTTAGTTGTGTCTTATGTTGTGTGTCCATTGGGTTGGAAGCGTTGTTTATGAACTTTCTGATTTATGCTCTTATTTTTTATCCTTTTGAAAGTAATCCAACGAATAAAATATTATTAATGAGTATTGAGATTTTTTGGTTTAAATGACATGCAGACTGTAGAAAATAACTAGTAGTTTTAATATTTTGAATTTAAGGAAACAATTTCCAGTAGAGCAAACTCGAAAAGTTATTAAATGAAAGGCCAACAAAATTCGCCCTGCCGCGTTTTCAAATCTGAGTTTATTTATTAAAGGAGAAACAACTTTTATCCGTGAGTTTGTAACTAATTCAACCGTTGAATAAAACGAGCTCTTAATGAGTTTCACTTCTCACTTATTAATGTTAAAGTTGTCCAACTGATAAGTAAGGAATTAATTAAAACAGTTGTAAACGAAGCAAAATTTAAAAGAAAGAGCTCTCTCTCTCTCTCTCTCTCTCTCTCTCTCTCTCTCTCTCTCTCGACTGGGCTATGCAAATCGCTACGATTCGGTTGTCAAGTGTAAATTCAGCGTTTCCTCATTACTTTACACGAGTTGGACAAATGAAGTGTTGTTTACAAGTAGAACCCTTTAGTCTCCTAAGAGATAAAGGATTTAATTAGTAACTTAGCCTCAGGCTCCCTCACCGTGGGTTGGGGTACCTTATCCTTTAATTTAGAATTAATATCGCATCTGGCGTCTCGCTGGGAGGAAATGAGAGACTTGGGGTAGAAAGTTTCTACAGTGGGGGAGGAGCGAACCGCCCCCAGAGTTATATATATGAAGTGAGACCTCTTATCGTCATCTTTTTGAATTCAATTTCAAATAATCAATCACGACCTGGAATGTAATCCGTGATATTGCAAACTCACGAAAAGGGGCCACCGAATATATTATTAGTACTGCGTGTACCGTATTGCTTTTTATTTTTTCAATATAAAAATCTCTCTCTTCTCCCCCTCACACTCATATCGTAGCTTATTTTCAGGAATATTAGTTGGATTATTATTTTTTTTATCCATTATCATTATTACATTTATAAAGGGTACAATGAATAGTATTCAGAAGGTATCAACCTTTCTACTCATTAATCTAATAATAAACTACTCTCCATCACCCTCTCTTTCTCTCTTCCAATTATTTTCGTTTCCATTTTACCACTAAAACTCATTCACCTGTTTTTATTTTTATATTTTACGCTTACGATTTCTTTCTCGCTCACTCGATCTGTTATTCATCACCTATCTTTCTTCTTTGTTTTTCCATTTCTTTTTGCTACTATCCTTCTTTAATCGAGATATCTGTATAAAACGCACTTTTATTGATTTTCGTCAGCGATTGACTTTCCAATCGGTCTGTCTGTCTCTCACTCTCTCTCTTACTCTCTATCTATCTATCTATTTCTCTATCTATCTCATTCCTTCATGCTCTGTACCACACATTTTCTTTTCCATTTCACCACGTGCCGTCTCTTTTATCCAAATATTTTTTCTATTTCTCTCTCTCCTTTATCTTTGTCAAACCTATGTTCTCTCTTTCATTTTTCTATGTTTCACTTTTTCCTCATCTTGCTTTAACTACAGCGCCTTCTGTTTATTTTTAACTATTTTACGCTCTCGATTTCTCTCTTACTCACTCTATCTCTCTGTTCATCATCTATCTTATGTATTTTTCCATTTCTTTTTGCTTCTATCCTTCTTCAGACGAGATGTTTGTATAAAACGCTGTTTGATCAACATTATCAACTTCTACCATCCAACAGCAATTGAATTTCCTATTTCTCTCTCACTCTCCCTCTCTTTCTTTCTCTCTGCCACTTATTTTCTTTTCCATTTTACTACTTTCCGTCCGTTTTAACCATATATCATTTTTCTTTCTATTTCTCTATTTCCTGTACTTTTTTGTCGACACTATGTCTCTTTCATCTCTCTATTTTTCACTTTCACGCAGTAAAAAACACTTTGAGCCCTGAAGATGATTTCCATAAAGAACGTGACGTTGGCACGATAAAGAAAATATTTTTTTAAAACCAACATCAGTCCAAATCGCATCTCACAATTTCTGAATAATTATCGACTATCAGTCACTTACCACACACATAGAAAATAAACTTCGAAAAACAAAATACGTGCATCCGTACATCCTTTACCTAAAATATGATTTTTTGTTATTAAAAATATAAAAAATAATGGCCTACAAATCTACTCCATAGCAACCTATATACAAAATACTACAAACTAAAACCCATACATTTTTCAAAATTTTTAATTTCAATGCATTATCCATAAAATTAATATCAGAACAGCTTATTACTTAATTCATCTACCAAAACACGTTGTAAAAATATGTAAAAATTCATTTAAAATAAAAACTTCAAAAGTCTTTCACTTAATACCCAAATATTATGGTTTAAATAAAAAGCATAAAATCATTCAAGGTACAACATAAACAATACTTATTAAGTAAATATGTCGAATAAATAAGTTTACGTAGTTAATATTACATTATATAATTAAGGTTTTTAGTTGAGATAAAAAAGTTAGTCTCACGAGCGAGATTCGAACCAACGACCTTCGGCTTGATTCGCCGCCACTCTACCACTTGAGTTACGGTGACTTCGACCCACTCGGACACTTCCCATCTCAACCACACCTTTTTAATATCCCTTCTTTTCCCATTTTTCTATACTTTCTACATTTTCCACAAGTTCTCAAAGTGCATTTAAAATGCAGTTGTGTCGTCCACGCTTTTAAAATTCATTCCTTCCTAAATCTACAAAACTTAACAACAGTTTACCCAATTTTACAAATTCATGCAAATCTAAAAATTTTGTAAGAAATGTCAAATAGCTTTTATTTTATTAGGTTGTGTTCAACCATACTCTGCCAAAAATCAATAATATTTAAAAATGTATGTGGACCGTAAAAAAAAATGGATATTACTATTATACATATTTTGTGTTCCAAATACGTATATTCATGTACTTCAACTTTATTTGTAAGTACGAATACTCGTTAAATGTAAGAACGGTCCATGAGACCTAATGTTGTTAGTATTTATAAATAAAATGTTCAATTCATTCTTAATCCTTTTCCCATCACACCATAAATTATTTCTTTTTAGGAATAATAGATAGATTATTACTTTTTTTATACGTCATCATCATTATTTGAGATAACATTACATTTATAAAAGGGGCTATGAATAATATTCAGTAGCTATCAACCTTCCTGTTCATTAATCTAATAATGAACTATCCCTCGCTCTTTGTCTCTCCCATTTTCCCTTTTACCACTTTTCGTTTCTTTTTACGATATATTGTCTTTCTCTCTAATTCTCTCTCTCTCTCCTCTACTTTTGTCACACCTACGTGCACTCTTAATTTCTTTATTTTTCACTTTCTTCCTTTTCTTACTCTAACGAAAGCTCTTTCGCTTATTTTTATTTTACGCTCTCGCTTTCTCACTCACTCATTCTATCTGTCTAGTTATCCATCGTTTTACCTTTCTTTTCTATTTTACATTTTCTTTTGTTCATAGTCTTCTTTACATGAGATGACTGTATAAAAGGGATTTTGTTCAGCGTTATCGACTACTACCATCCAGAAACTATCGACCTTCCTATTTCCCTCTCTCTCTCTCTCTCTCTCTCTCTCTCTC
>CM077112.1:4730110-4745069 GCA_039619505.1 Cimex hemipterus | reverse complement strand
CAATCTCGCTCTATCTCTCTCTCACTCTATCGATTGACCCACCTACTTATCCGTCTATCTATCTTCTAGACAAGATGACATTCTAGACAACAAATGAAGTTTGTTAAAAATCTATCGTCTACCAACATCCACCAGGTATCAACTCAATCGATACCCAGCTAAAGATATTCGAGACAGCGGTTTCACGCAATGGAAACGCAGATTTAGATAAATATGACGCTCATCACAGTAAGGTAAAGGTCCTTGGTTCGAATCCATCGGCTCTGCAATCAACCTGACATCCTTACAAATAATTTTTGAACCTTCTGAGGGTTCTACATAACCGCTTAGTTGAATTACCGTCATAAAAATATTAAAAATGAAAAAAAATGTTATGCTAGATCAACATTCATATGTTTAAAAAAGTATGCCAGAAATGTATGATGGTATAAATCGTACATGAATACATAAAGCAATTAATGTATTCCAAGCATTCTTAATCCCTATTAAATCTGTTTCAACGATATCAAAATGAAATAAAATGTAAAATTATCTTTGTTTTTATTTCTAAACTATCAATTTGTATATAATATATGATTAAATAAGCACGGCAACAGAAATATTTTACCTCTCGTTTTAAGTTTCTAGAAAATGATTAAAAAATCTACATAAAATATGAATTTAACAATTCCTACTCCCTCCTCTCAAAACTAATTCACCAAATAGGACAATTTCCCACGGCGAACCCTTTCTCCATTGACATTTCCTTAGTGGTCCCGATCATGGAGAAGGCGGCTGTAACGGGGAAAAAATTGAATGCCGGAGGAAGGACTGAAAAAAGGGGATTTAACCCGTTGTTGAGCTTTCTCCAGATATTTACCCTTGGAAAGGGATGAGGGAGAGAGGGCGGAAACGCTCCCATGGCAACCCATCGATTCCCACCACAACACACTCCTCGCACCTTCCTACTTATCTATCTCACACCTAACCCTCCCACAATTTATCTACTTAAATATATTCAACTCCTCCCGGCATTCATAAATTCCACTATGGAATATCCTATCAAAAAAGAAAAAGTGTAAAAAAAATTCGCAACAGTGATAACGGGACAGAATGCAATCCGGTCTTCTAGAATCATCATATTGAGTAAAAATAACAGCATATTTCACGGAGGAAAAACAATAAGTTTAGTTAAACAAGGAATAATGTACTTATAATTTTGAAAATACGACAATAAGATAGGCAACAATAGTACATTAGTTTGATAAAAATTCGTAATTCACCATTTTTTCAAATTCTGTACCGTCCAACTCCACGGTTCATATGTTCTCTATTGATAGGTTGAAAAATTCCAAGATCACCTTGGTTGAAAACATTTATTCAATTTAATACGTTGGTCGTTCGGGCCGTCAGATTGTGAATTATACCTTAAGATTTCTCTGTTTAGTTCCTGATGATGGGCCAGGAGCCCGAAACATCCATGCAATGTACTAAATTGAATCAAAGTTTTCAACCGCGGAGATGTTGGAATTTTTCAACCTATCAGGGTACCAATTCTGTATTTTCCTTATGTTATATTTTCATTGAGCAGTTTCTTTTTCCTCATTGCATAACCTAAAAATGTGTCTTAAATTATCACACTCATGTGTAGGTGGTTAAAATCCTACAACCCTATCACTGCACTAAGTTATACCCTTTCTAACTTTATCTGCATGTTTGCCTGTCTTAATGGGGTTTCTTTAATCATTTACTATGTCTGGAACCACTGGGGTTGATGATTTTATTTATGGTGTACCCATACTGATCTATCGATTCGTTCGATCACTTTTTTCTCGAATAATCTGGATCTCTGTAAGGTCTGAGCGAAAAAATAAATTCAATTGTTATCTGCCAAGCTTCCGACCTTTGAATAAAGCCATCATCAAGAAAAGCAATCTTAAAAATGACTACAAATAGACATAATTTTTATTAGATGGTTTCAAATTTCTTTGAAGACTCATACCAAACACTACCAAGGACTGTGAACAAAACTAAATTATGTCAATTTTTCGAGACTTTTAGAATTGTTTTGCGCTGATGATGACCTTTGTATAAGTCGAAGGATTCGCAGATAATAGTGAAATTTGTTTCTTGTTTAGACCATACCGAAATTCCGATTATTCGTGTGTATTTGATCTTGCTGTTCCAAGTAAATATAGATCCCACCCTCCATAAAACAACTGTGTGGAAGAATAATATCAATCGGAATATGGTAGGTAAATTGTTGTCTGTTTTCTTTGTCGAGCGTGTGGGTTGGAGTGAGAGGGTTGTTGATGAAACGGACCACCCTATTATTATTTTATTTATGTGTTTAACATCCAACAGTTTGACTTCTTGGCTTCTCGGATTAAGGAGGTATTCGAAAACCGGCTCCCGTTCCGGACGCCAAAAAGGCCTAATTTATTCGGATCGATAAAGAACCCACAATTACTGAAAAGCGTCTTATTCAGGTATAATTTAGAGAAGCTATTTTCATCTTTAAAAATCAATTTAAACCTTGCGCCTTCTAATTTTAATGGTTCAGAAAGTCAGTAAGCGTTTGGAATTTTAGCTCAGTGATCGATTCTGCTTAATTGACTTAGTGCTGAAATTCTAAAACATGCCTATTTTTGGCCTAAACTAAGCTGCCATTTTAGATCTTGATATCAGAAATACCTGGCCAAGATTAGATCCTGTTAATTTTCCAAAATCCAAACAAAACATCAAGAGATTTTCAGCGCAGGCTTTTTCTTAAATTATCACGCCGAACGATATTGTAAAACAAATCATCTAAACGAATTTTTATTCAAATCCTTGATATAATAGTTTCAAAAGCAAACTACTTTTGATAAATCGAAAAGACACTGGTATAAGACAACTATCTTAAAAACAACAGGTTTGTCTCACTCTGGTTATTAGCATTATTTTCCCCGCTCACGGAAGATTTTGTTTTTAACGAAACTCCTTTTATAAAGGATGAGGTTGAGAAATCAAATTTTGGGCAGACCCTGGCTAAAAATAGTTGTAACACCATCAAGTCCACCATTGGTTGCACTTAATTAATTTTTTTTTTAAATAAAAAGTCAGTGTCATGAACGGGGTTCGAACACACGATCTTCAGGTAAATACGCCGCTACTGTACCACTTGAGCTATCGTGACCCCGTGGTCTTAACCCTAATCTCCAGGTCACAATAGTTCAATTGGTAGAACAGCAACGTTTCAAGGCAAAGATCGTGGGTTCGAATCCCACTCGTGACGCTGAATTTTTCATTTCAATAAAAAACCTTAATTAATTGAAAGATATTGATTAGTTAAGCGGACCACGAAAACTAATGAATTAAACTTTACTTTATTGTTAGACCTCAATCTTGCGCATATTTTACTTAAATGAGATTAAACTTTAGTTTGCTACAAAGTTAAACTTTTTCATAATGTGAAATTAATATAGGCCCTATTTTTGACGTTAAAATAGGTTGAAAGCTTGGCATCTTGGGCGGATTTGTTTCCTTCTTTAAGACTATACTTTTGTTATACTTGTATTTAAAAAAAATCACATGTTAAGACTTGTTTGTTGAAAGCAGTTATAACGTTTATTTGCAAAATGAGGTAAGTTCTCTCTCGTTTTTTGTAGATATAATAAAGGATAAAAGTTAATTATACAACAAAAACGTAAACATAATCATCAACCTAAATGTGGTTAGAAAATCGTTTTCTCCCTACTACTGCAGAAAATACTGAACTGTAGTACATGTAAAGCATCAATTATCTCCACCTACCAATAGTTCATCCATCATAAAATAAACCGGAGAGGAAAACAATCGTCCGCCGTTGATTTTTTGCTGAAAAATGTGACAGAGGGATCTGATCAATAAGGAGATTGGTTGTTATGGAACTGGTAACAAGGAAAGGGAAGAGGAAGGAGGAAGGAAGAAGGGAACTTGGAATATCCGGGGAGTCGGGCCATATCTTAAAGACCACCTTTCCTCTATTTAATTCCCACTATCCCACTTGGAATAATTACTCGACGCAATTGCCATATTTCAACTAAAATATTTATATTGGAACAAAAATACTTAATGATAAAAAAAACGTGCGAATAGCCTACATAATTACAGTTCATTAGGTTTCGCGGTCCGCTTGACCAAATAAATTATTTTCGATTATTAAGATGTTGGTTGCGATAAAAAAGTCAGTGTCACGGCGGGATTCGAACCCACAATCCCCGCTGCTCTACCACTTCAGCTATTGTGACTTGGATCCACTCGAACACAAACTTCCCATCTCAACTCCACCTTTTGAAAATTTCCTAATTTTTGCTATTTTTTCAATCTGCATAACTTTCAATTATATAGTACGTTTAAAAAAATTATTTAACGTAGCTTAAGTAAAAAATGCACAAGGCATCATTAAGACAATAATTATTTGTGTTAAACTATTACTGTTTGGTCACGTAATATCCACATTATTTCAAATAATCATTCCCGGAGTGCATAACCTATGTTTCAGTCATGGTTACTGATTTACGTTTTTTCATATTTGCATAACTGCTGGTTGACATGTTTTACTCTCTACAAAACTACTTATCTAAGAATTAAAAACATTAATTCACCAACATTGTTAGTATTATTTATTATATCTCCGTACATCTCCGGCCGTAATCGTTGCCAATGTTTTTTTCAAATTAATTTAATAAAAACATTAATTAATTGAAAGATATTAGTTGGTGTCAACGAGTAATTGGAAAACTTGTCCTTTTCATTTTTCGGCGAGAATCAACACGACCGCAGAAAAACGGCAAAAAAAAAGAGGGGAAATTTAAAAGGTGGGGTTGAGATGGGAACTCAGTGTCCGTGTCCGAGTGGCTGGAACTCACGATAGCTCAAGTGGTTAGAGTAGTGGCGTATAATTACGTCAAACCGAATGAATTACTAATGGATGTAGAAAAGACTGTCGGAGCTCAAAAAGGAAAAGTAAACCCCTTTCGGTTCAAAGATGGTAAAAACTTTCTACTTTAGAGGAAACTGCTTCAGATTTAAAGTGCGCAAGCATATTAAGAGAACCGGCAGTGGCTTTATATACCGCTACATGCTTATCTAAGTTTCGTGATGAACTTGATATGTTGAACGCTAACCCTTATCCAACTATTGTTTGTTAGATACGTTCTCTCTGCACCATGTGCCAGTTAGAGGATCAATACCACTTTCTGTATACTTGCTCTACAATGAGCGACCTCAACAAAATTGAGAAAACACGCCGGATGAGGCTGTGCGATTTCTGGATGGTCCTGGCTGGAATCAGATGACTAAACAGTACAAACTGGCAACACGTTATACAGCTGCATTAATGTACCAATAGAAGAAACATATCAAAACAAATGGAGACCTGTAATTGCAGCAGACGGTTGGAAAAACCATGATATATGGTTTATTTGTTTACATTTTTTTTCAGTAATAAACATTTTCTTTTTTTCGTAGAATCACTTAATGGGTCTTCACATGCGGGTTTGTTGATTTAATTAAACGCGGGGAGAAATGAGATCCTCAGTGAAGATGGCGCAATGCAGAAATATCCAGAACTCGTCAGAACCCCTAGAAATATTTTAGTTATTGAGAAGATGAATGGTGAAAAATTGATTTTTCATTTTTTTTTATCACACAAGCCCAGTTGGCTCTTGAAAGTAACATTTCAATTTTAATACAATAATCACTCTAAATCTTAATATTTTTTCTTTCACTGTAACGGCGACTTGTGAGAAATTTCCAGTGTGAAAGGATTGGTTAAAGCTTCCATCTAGATAACATTTATTGTTGTCGGACAATAAGGGGTGCGCTTCGTTGAAATGATTCGGTAGATGCTTTATGGTTTTCTTATACGTGGGTCATGCGGTACAATGTCGTTACTCGTATCTTTGATCTACGCGCCACAGCACCACTTGTCCGGAAAATGGTTCCTGGATGCAAGTAATTGCCCTCTCGTTTCTACATATTAGGTCCCGGTAATTAGCGGTATCTGATGTCAGGGCGAACAATGGCTTTTAACCCCTATCGAGTGGAAGCATCTGGGCGGTCTTATCGCGCGTCCCTCTTTTCAAACTGGACAATTTCATGTCGTGTGACAATTTTTATCAATCGGCCGACGGCCCCGGTGGCGGACGCGTACCTGGCCCCTTTTAATTGTCCCACCGTCGAAAAACTTGACAGGCTCCGAAGCTATCTATTGGCTTTTTGTTTAACGACTTTGAAAGACAGGGACAAGATTAAAAGCCGGCCGAAAGCCGCCCCCTCGCTGGCACATCACGGGAGTTGGTCGAAGTTCGAAACTTTGCTGACCCCAGCCATTAGTTTTCAATTCGCAAGAGGGGGCTCCTTGTTTTTTCCACGTTACAATCTGTTTTGTTGTGGAACAAAAAGGTAACTTTTTCGTTTCTGAAAATTGTACGTATTATGTAGAGTAAAAAGAGATCTGTTTGATACAAAACGCCAAACAAATACTACAAAGAAAGAGGTTATTGGGATCAAACATCAACAGTGTCTGTCGACGTTAAAAAATACTATTGCATTTCAGACTGGACAGCGTTTTGACAAGCAGTCAAACTTTTACAAAAACGAATAATGGTAAAAAAATTAGCGATAAGCTCTCAACAGACCCCACAATGAGAGTACTTTTTAAGGTTTTAAAAATGTCTGCATAATTCGATTCATATAGGTTATATGGAAACAACTATCAATTAAGACATTGGGATATTGAAAAATCTTGAGTGTAAAAATTCATTAAAAAATTGGATCAAGTAATTAATGTTGAATTAGTTCATCGCGAATTAACACTTTTATATGGTCCATGAAACCCAAAGGCAATTTTATCGCAAGCGTAGCCACATAGCTTATTTTCCAATAAATTAATCTTTGTCCCCGTCAAATTAAGCCGTTTTAATTTAAAATTAACTGCCAAAACTGGTTCGCTTTAAAATCCAGCTGAAGTTGTTTGAAATTTCATATACAGAATTTTTCAGTAAAATTAGCCCTGTTTAATTACCTTAATTATTCGCAGCAAACATTCTTTTTTTAAATTTCAAATTAACCTTTTTTTATTTTCAAATTATCCCCTTTTGCATCAAGTTAGACTTATTAATTTTAAATTAATAGTTTTTTATTTTGAATTAATTCTTTTCAATTTCAAATAAGACATTTTTAATTTCAATTTTTTCATTATTCCAATAAGGTATAAGGCTTAAGCATATAGAGAAAAATTTCTGTTTAAAAAAAATTAAATATAAAACAAGTGGTATCTTAAAACACAATATGAAAATGAATTACAGATAAAATTAAGAAAATCCAATTAATTTTCACATAGTGTGCTGAAAGTCCAGTTATTTTATATTTAATCTTTTTTTTATACCCTTCTACGTTTTCATGATGTTTCAAAAAACGTTAAAGTAAAATGGGGTCATTTGTAAAAAAACTTGCTAATTTAGAATAAAAAAAGGCTTAATTTGACATTAAAAGCATTATTTTAATGGTAAAAAGCGCTAATTAATTTAAATAACGCGGTAAAAACATTAATTTGAACTTTTTAGTTAAAATTATATCTTTTTTCGCTGCTAATATCCTTTTTTAAATTTCAGATTAACCATATAGTTAACTCAAGATAAAAATTTTATACAGTAATGTACAGAAATCAATAGTTTAAAAAAACTACAGGTAACAACTGATTTAAGTCCGAATCATTATCAGCAATGCCGAGAGGCACGCAACAGAGGGGCGTCGGCTGCCACTCTACGGGCGATCAAAGCTACAATAATTTAATGGATCGGAGCTGGTCGAAATCCCCTTGATATCGTTTGACCCGTCGATTGCTATACCGAGGGATCAGCAAATTGCGATGTACGACATGGCTGTGGTCAATTAGAACACCGCAACATCACCCCTAAACCGTGAGGTCCGAGTGTCAAGATTCGATTTTAAATCCGACCGAAACTGTTTGAAATTACATGTATCTTTTTCCATTAAAACACTATTTTTTAATTTGAAATTATCTCTTTAAACTTTAAATTAATATTTATTAAAGTTATTGGTCGAGATAAAAAGTCAATTTCACGAGCGGGATTCGAAACCACGATCTTCGGCTAAATGCGTCGCTGCTCTATCACTTGAGCTATCGTGATTTCGAGCTATAAATGTTAATTAATTGAAAAATGTTAACTGGTCAATCGGACCACGAACTGTAATACGATTTAATAATTAAACTGAAGTATATCTTCCCGAAAGCTCTCTGTGGCCGTTTCATTTATCTCCGTGAATCCAATAGATTACACGACATTTGAAAAATGGCAAAAACGAGGGAAAATGCAAAATGTGGGGTTGAGATGGGAAGTTAGTGTCCGAGCGGATCGAGGTCACGAGAGCTCAAGTGGGAGAACAGCGGCGTATCAGGCCGAAGATCGTGGGTTCGAATCTCGCTCGTGACACTGACTTTTTATCTCAACTAAAAACTTCAATTGTTTGAAATGTAGGTTGAGGCGTTTTAGACGAGGACGTAAGGATTTTACTTTGTTATTGTAAACCCAAGGAAATAAAATAAATATAAAGACGATTGTAAGAATTGTTAAAAACAATCATAACACTCCATTCAGAGAAATATTCTTTCCATTTGATCCGAAATCAATTAATTGAGCGTGTCCCATAAATATCGGCGATGTGAATATGGTTTTCAACGATGATTAACCACATTGTATCTCCGATCGTCAACGATAGCCCCTGCTCACACGCACACACACACAGACAGAGACACATAGAAAGAGAGAGGAAAAAAAGAGGGAGGTTGGGTGTAACACGATAAATCAGTAGATGTTGTGATGTGCTCTCAGTCGGGGTAGACTTATGTGGGAGCCGAGGGGAAAGCAATGGTCCGGTTAACTTGCATGGCGTACTGCCACTTCTCACGATCCTAGTAGATAAATACATCTGCAAGGCCATTAAGCCGTGCACGGATTTCGACAATCGCTTTTCAATAATTACGGGCTTGGGCGTTCTCCCCGATGGGCAAAAAATCGCCCGAGGTTGATTATATGAAATGATTAAACTGCTTTTTTTCTGAAATAATATTAAATTTTGTTTTATTTATTGACTTTACTAAAAGTTTTATTTGTCGTACTAAATTTTTTTTGAAATTTTTATTGACGGTCTTATTTTTAAATCAATAATAAAAGTTTATTTACAATGTTGTACTTGCGTATGTATAATGCAATACTTGTAGTACCAGTGACCCTACAACAATTTTTTTTCCTCTTAAAAATCTTAGACACAATTGATGTAGCTAATTATTTACAACACTAGTTTTATAATGACAAAGAAAAATCAAATTAAAAAACAATTTTCAGCTAATTTAACCCCCCCCCTTGAGTATCTTAACGAGATCCCAAACAGATTTATACCTGGCTCTGGTTATTAGAGCTGGTTTTTTCCCGGTGCCTTTTATTTTGTGTGCTTTTATTTGGTGCTAATTGAACATCTAGGAAAATATTTTGACATCTTGTCTCTATGAAATTGCACAAGATTCTACCCCTGAGTTTAGATGGAGTACATCATTCTTGGTTGAGGGCTGTTTGTGCAAAGTCGTAAAAAGTTAATTTGAATTTTTGCCACTTTTCTTAAGCTGGTATTGCAGGTCAACCCCAAAGCAACCATATACAGTACTCTGACTCCTTTTTTAACAATAATAATTTATTCTGACCATCAATTGCGAATCACGACAAAGCATTAAAAATAATATTCTGACATATCTTCTGCCTCTTAAAATTAACTCGATTAATTTAATTTACAGATTGTGTCTAAGATTCTAATTCTAGTTACAAGAAATCACTTTGCTACAGAGGAGCTCTACGATTCTTAAAAAAATATGTGATAATTACTTTTTGTTTTATAATAACGAAAATACGTCAATATATGTATTTTTTGTTTCTGTGTTTTATATTAGTGAGTGTACTTATTAGAGTGATTGAGGAAGAGCTGATGGAATAGCTTCTCATCGCCCCTCGATCTGTGTACGCGACTTCGGTCGATGACGGAATATTTAAATTGATCTATTTATTAATTTATTTAATAATAAAAATACCCCTTTGGACCCCAATTGGATTAATCTGTTAGCATGCAGGTCGATGGAGGAATACTGAATCTACCAAATAGAACAAATATAATGTGAATTTGTGTGAATGTATTTATTTTTCGGAAGACGTGAGATGAGATCTGGTGTGACGTAGATTTTAGAGAAACCTTTTCTTTATCGTACCAACGTTTCGATCTTTATTGAGATCATCCTCATGGCTGAAAGTGTTTGTTTTCTGAGTAATTGTGCCATTCTTGTGTGACGTGTTGAGAGTATTTATTTATGTAAATGCGTATTGAAATGGGTGTTGTTTCGCAGGCGATCGGGGCTGAAATGACCAAGCTGTCGGATGCCCCTTCAAAAAACATTTCATTATATATGCACTTTTATTTGTTTATATGTTTTGATTTTTCTTTAATTCTCTCGTTCATAGAAAAAAGGAAATACAATTCCAAATTAATTGTTATGTGGACGGAATGACGAACTGTTCAGCCATCTTCTAGTAATTCTTCGTATTTTTATTGAAATTTATTTTGATTTCAATAAAAAATCGTTGTATGCTACAGGTGGACATTTCTATCAAAAAACGACCCTTTAGTTTTTTTTCTTTGTCTTCTTTCGCGCAGATTTTGTTTTAAACTGTATTCTGTTTTTTTCTGTTTCGATCTGCTTTCTGACACTGCTTTTAAATGTGTATCACGTCGATATTCTAAAATGCTAGTCTCTCGTTTGTACCTCAGTTTGTCCAATACAGAAAAGAAACCAAACATGCAATGCACCGTCACAACAAACATAGATTTCTGGTTAGATTCACTCTCCCAGCGTACTTGATATTCCTCGGGGCTTGGTTGAACCAAATCCATTCTCGTTAATAACTTTCTTTTGCTCTCCGGACTCGATATTTCTCGGGTGGGGTTATAAACAACCCCTTCCTTTCAAGCTAATAAATCCCATTCATTCATGTAAATTAACCAAAACACAACGATAATTGAAATAAAAATCTAGTTCTTTCCTGTAGTTCCAGGCATCCATCGCAAACTTTACTAACCTTAAACCCTCGGAGTTATTTAATAATAAGATTAAATCAACGTGGGCAAACTTAGATGCTGTACTCGGAAATCCGCTAAAACTGAATATTCTGGTAAAAAGTGAAAATATTCTTCTCGAGCCGGCCTGTTGCAAACAGAGCAATTATCGGAACTGTTAGCTTATGCGGGGTTAGAATGAAGATGTAGATGTACTGGTCGCGGTGTATACTGCGCCCTTTAAGAGCCATTGTATCCCCGGTTCTCTGCCTATAGCACACCGGCCCGTCCTGTTTAATCAAGGAAATTGATTAGCAGGCCCGGTTTAATTCGGTTTGATTTTCTTCTACAGTCACACTGTACATCCCAAAACACTTCCTCCTGCAGGCAAGTGAGGCACCAGAGTCTGTTAGTAGGTGTGTTGGTGTTTCCTCTGCCCCTGCAGAATCTGCATGTGCCGTCTTCGATTGTACCCATTTTCTTTAAATGCCCATTTAGTTTGCAGTGTCCTATTAAGAATCCTGTAAAAATTCCCGCTTTTTTCTGCTTTCTTTAATACATTCTGTCACTTCTTTCTTTGCTTTGTTAAGAGATTCTTGGATTGTTCGTGTCCAATGAGTGGATTCCAATGTTCCTTCATTTGCTTGTTGTCCTTCTGTCAGAGGTAGTCATTGATAATATGGGTTCCTATGTCACAGAACGGCTCGGGTCCTATCAGCGGTGTAGCATCTCCTTCCCTTGCAAGGGTGTCCGCTTTCTCGTTGCTTTCTTCTCCCATGTGTCCTGCAACCCAGCAAAGGTTTTGTTCTGCATACCTAATATGTTTAATTTGGTTTTGCAGTTCAACACCATCTTCGAACCAATGATATTGTGAGCTTAGTGCTTTGATAGAAGACTACTCCTACCCATGTATCCTCTTGTGTTGTAGATCCATCTGTGTACCAAAAGATGGTCCCATTCTTAAAGGAGTTATTTTCTTCTCTTTTCCCAATCATTTTGGTACTTACATTTATTTGGGAGTTTCGATGAAATTCATACATGCTGTCTTTCAGTATTTTTTTATTGTCTCTCCATTTTAGTTTTATTCCTGTTGGAGTTTTCTCTTTGATAATATTAATGATAGTTTTCTGTGCTGTCCTCGTTACCATCTTTTGTGAGTGATTTTATGACTTAGATTTCTTAGGTTTATTTGGAAGTTTTGATTGAATTCAAACATTATGTTCATGTCTTCCCTTGGAGCCATGAGTATCGGTTGTCCTTCGTTATTTTGTTTCTGTCTCTCCCTAAATTAATATAACTCGCATCTAACTTTGAAAAACCAGTGAGCTAGCGGAATGGATGGAATTTCAGAAATTTCCACCTGACTGATATTAAGATCCTTATTTAGCAAAACCTATTGGAATTTTGAACATGAAGAGTCATTTCACTGTCTGAGAGGTGCGGATATGGTAGATCAATTTTTTAGCGTAAAAATGGCCGCTCTTTAGAATTGTCAAGGAAAAATTGTCATTGAGCTGAAATTGTTTAGCCAAGAAATTCCAGGAAGAGAACTAATATATTTTGGACCTTATGATTTCCAGCTGAAAAGGAAAGATTCCATTTCCGGTACATAATCTTTTGTTCAAAACAAATCCAACATATTGGACAGATTTATTATAAAAATATTCTATTCATTAGAGTCTCTAATTGTCGCGAACTTTTGTGCTTCTACATCGATTTTTTCTCTCTCCCCATGACCGAAACAGCCTGCAGGCTAATGGAGTATACATGTACGGGCCTTTAACTATAATTAAAATGGAAACAAAAGATCGGGAGTGTAACACGTTCTAAACGGCATTTAAAAGGGGCAAAGGACAAAGAAACTTAGCGACTGGAATACCCTCGATGCCCACTTAAAGCTCGAAGGGCCACCCATACCATTGTGTTTGCTTTTGTTCTAATAAACAATGTTAGCGGCCCGAGGGTATTAAGCTCGAGTGAAAAAAAACCGGCAATCATACTTCGAGAACTGTTAAATTAGCCTGTTTCGTAAATGCAACTGTCACTCTTGGAAAGCGCGAATTATTTTATGAGGCATTATCAAAAAATAGAACGGGCAGTTTGGCTTTTGCGATCTTACTGGTCCCACCCCCTTGGCCACTCTTTTTGACCTTCCAGGAGGGCTTCGGCAATTCGCCATCTCATGGTTGATATCTCTCTCTCTCTCTCTCTCTCTCTCTCTCTCTCTCTCCCTCCCTCTCCCTCTCTGTGTTTGTGTGTAATTTAATAATTAAACAATGGACGACTGTAAAATAATGAAAAAAAACACCACTGAAGCTGGCAAAATGTAAAAAAAAAATTTGAATCACCAAAGAAAAGAAAAATAAAATGTAAGGTCATAAAAGGTGAGTATTTTCAAGTTTAAAAAAAATAGAAATTGTAAACAATAAAACTTGAAGTGAGTATGTCCTATTGAAATGGTGATGTTGTTATACATACAAAAAACTATTGTCCAATAATTGGAATAAAGGATGGACTACACAAGTATCCTTTCTGTGATAGGTAATTTGTTTTTCAAAAATATTTTCATAACCTATCATAGCTCTTTCCAACTAATCGGTGAAGAAAATGAAAACGAAAATTTTTAATAATATATAAAAAAGTCTTAAAACAGCCAATTTTCGAAAGAGGGACTTGGCAATGGAAAGGAAAGTGTTTTGTCTTAGAGGTGTTGGAGACAGGATGTAAGGGAGGTTGGCAGGTAAGGGCTTGACGTCAGAGATCAATACACGAGGGAGGTAAATTAGAGGGTGGATGGGGGTGGGTAATGTATGCCTGGTAAATCAATGGGAAGGAGGCCACCTCCGTAATTACATCTACTTTATACCGCCATTAGTCCTTCTCCGGCACCCTTCTCTTCTACAACTCATTGTCCGAGGACGGGGCAACGCTTGTTTTAAATAAACAAGAACGAATTTCAAATGAGAGGCGTTTTCCTCACCTCGTTTGGCCTGGGCTAACTGGGAAATAATACGGTTTATAATGTTAAACTGTGGGGTAAACGAAAATTCACCTGGCAAGACTGTTTTAAGTATCGATCTCTCGTTAAAGCTCAAAAAATAAAATCATTCCGAAGAGAAATGCCAAACACGCAATGTCATTCTTATAATTCAGTGAGGATAATTACTTCGATAATAGTGTGCGCCGAGATACAAAGCGAGAAAAGACAGACCAAAGTTCAAATGTCCTCTTGTTAAGCGACCGCTTACATTGTAAAATATCATTGAGTACAAATTGCCTTCAGGGCACGGAACTAGTCATTTTATTTTTTTAAACCTATTTTGTGTACTATAAATAAAGTTTCTTTTATAAAAATAATGTAATTTACTTATTGGTGGGTACTTAGCCAATAATCATGTTTTCAATAATCTTATATCACTCTTAATGATTTACTTTTTATCCTTATTTTGGCATGCGATACTTGTTTATAAATATGCTAAGTAAGATAATAATAAAGATTATTTTGGTTTACATAAAAATACATTTTTTTTCATAATTGTTATAGTAGACTAAGTTTTATTGGAAGATTTGGGTTGATGACATGTGAATACATCATTATTCTGTCAATTTTTTTTCACACACTCTCTCTCCCTTCTTTTTCTATTGTATACCAATCTATTTTCTTAACATACTCCTTCCTACATGTCATTGGAACTTTTTATCTCTGTGCTGTTCTAAGCGTTTTACGTTTTCCATCGGTATCTTTTGTGACTTATTTGTTAATCAAGAATCTGGATATGAATTTCTCCAACTTTAAAACGTACTTTGATAGAATTGTATCGATTTAGTACTAGCT
>CM077112.1:4682451-4725110 GCA_039619505.1 Cimex hemipterus | reverse complement strand
CTCTCTCTCTCTCTCTCTCTCTCTCTCTCTCTCTCTCTCTCTCTCTCGCTCTCTTTCCCCCTCGAGTGTAGTGTGAGTGTGTTGCGTAAAGCATATATTTCAGAATTACCTACTTTACGGAGTTTTAACTACAAATACGTTAACCACGTTTTGTTGTACAAAATATTTTAGAATGCAACACATATAGATTGAGAGAGGGAAATAGTAAGATCGAGAAAGAAATAAGTAGATAGTTATAAACATAGATAGATAGATAGAAAAAAATAAAGAAAGAGAGAGAGAGAGAGAGAGAGAGAGAGAGAGAGAGAGAGAAAGAGAGAGAGAGAGAGAGAGATAGTGAGGAGAGAGAAAGAGAGAGAGTAGAGAGCAATCAAGTAACTGTAAACACGACATATCAGCGAACCAATTTATCACACTGATTTAAATAATTGATTTAATTGAGACATCCATCGCGTCCAACTCATCCAATCAAAGTTATACAAGTTAATGTCAAGGATAAATGGTTAAAGCTCCTTACTTACATCACCATCGAGCGAGGACCCTGTACAAATTAAAGCGAGTCTTTCCAAATACTCTTTATCTATCTAATCCTCCGCTCTTATGTAACAGAGCGGATCTTTCGCGTTCTATAAGGATCAGATTACTCCGAATACTGGCCGTGGGGTACCTCAGGGCAGTGTGCTCGGACCAATACTCTACATCATTTATAATGCAGATGTTCCCACTAAACCTACCACCGTACTTGTATCATATACAGCTGTATTTTTCTCCAATTCCGATTATGCGGTTGCTTCGGGAGATTGTAGAAACATGTATAGCAGACTAGTGTAGACAATGGAAAATGAAGTTAAACGAAAGCAAGAGCGCCCATGTCACTTTTACACTCCGAAGAAAAACTCCTCTCACGATATACTACAACGACTGGTCTACTGCACAGTCTTATAAGACAATTTATAAAACACTACTCAAACCGGTTTGGACATAGGAACAGAACTGTGGGGAACCGCTAAACCTTCCAATATCCATCATCTCCAATCCTTTCAATCTAGGCCTCAGATTCATTGTAAATGCTCCTTATAATGTCTCAAATCTACACTTCACAACGACCTTCAAATTCCTTATATCCAAAAAGTTATTCCCCAAAGCTTTACCAAATTCTACAGAAACCTGTCCCACCATTCAAATAGTCTTGCCCAAGCCCTGTCCAATAGAACCCATCCCTACAACCCCGTAAGGCGTCTCAAGATGAAATGGCCCCGCGACCTCCTTTCTGAGTAAACAGTAAAACAATATAAGCAAAGCGAAGAGGAGAGGATAACATTGATTATTTGCTCCCATCGATGTAAATATGTTCATATATCCGCAAATTACATATTATAATAAAAAATATAACACTAGCCTAACCATCTACAACAATCGCATCATTCTTTATCCCAATGAACTTGTTTTCCTAAAACCTAAAACCCACTTTCCACCGCTAGAACCTGTCACGTTGCTTCAAACGTACAGGTGCATTGTTGGCGCATAATATCAGTGGTTGTGACCGAAAAAACATCTCGGTATGCATGTATTTGTAATCTGAATTTTGTTACGTACCAGCAAAAAATAAATTATTTTAAAAACATTGCTGTAATTGTTTAACTTAGTTTTCAAATAATACATATTTCCAATAATAGTCCGTTTCTCCCTAACTACTCGTGCAAACCTATCATCATTCTTGAGATTTTTTATTTTTGTTCAATTATTTATGCAATAAACATGTGTTCGTCCGTATATTAAGAGAAATCAGTTGGTACTTAAGGATCATATATTTGCCACAGTTGATGCTTAACGAACATCACTTTGTTTGGCGCTTAAGGATTATATGGTTGCTACAGTTGATGCTTAAGGAACACGCTTTGCTTGGTGCTCAAGGATCATCGGCTTGATAGAGCTTATCGGATGAGCTTATGGATTGTTGGTAAGTTAAGTGTTATCAGTTGGTACCTAAATATTATCGGGTTGCTAAGTTATTAGTTGATTCTTAAAAATACTAGATTTGCTAAGGTTGTTATGGTGCCTTTTTTATTATTGCTGAAGGTGTATCAAGGTAAATAATATCACACTTTCCGTGTTGGTTGCGTGTCCAGACGATCCCGAGTAGAAAAGACGCGAATATGAGGATTTCGAAATTAACCGACTTATTCGCAACGATCACTTGTTCAATTCTTGCAAAGGATTGTTTTAATTATAATACCTATATTGATAATTTATCACATATGTATTATTATATGATTGTTACCATATTAACAAAGTTTTAAGTAATAAAAAAATATTACTGAGGATATTCATTTGAATTCAATATGTACAACAATTTGGACTTTTTTTTCCAAATGTGATTATAACGAAATAATAATTTATTTTATTAAAAATTTAATTTGTTAGTTTTTTGTGTTGGTTTTTAATTTATTAAAAGCCCCTTACCTGATTTGCTCACTCGAAGAGAGTCTGTTATACTCGAAGGCAAAGGGTGGTAACTACCCTTACCTACATTCGTCATCCCTAAAATAAAAAAATATCAAATGGGGCTACACATTTAATTAAAGAAATTATTTATTGCTAATGTTAATCAGGTATAATAAAAAATAAATGAAATGGGTAATCTATCAGTATTTTAATTATACTTGGTATGGGGGTGTAATATTTTTTAATATGGGTGTAATAAACTTTAAACTTTAAGTTTTTTTAATGTATATTTATATAAGTATGTTTTTATATTAGAAAAAAGGATTTGAGCAAAAAAATTAGCTTAATTTTAGGATAATAATTTAGCGGGGTTTTCAACGTCAGGGGTGGAAAGAGCTGTTTGATCAAGTAGCATCCTTTTTTAAAACAAATAAGTGTTTTATTTAATATAATTTAAATAAATATAAAATTGTAAATCCTTTTGACATTATAAGACAAATAAAGCGTGGTTTATTTATCAAGAGTTCTTGTTGAAGGCAATAGGCAAAAGGAGACAGACTGTATCTGTCCTTTTGATAGGGCTTTCTGAGAAAATTGGAACCGTCGTGAGAAAAGGGATGAGAGTGAAATGTTGTCGATTAGACTATCATCCGGTAACGACATAGCAGATAACGAGGTGTTAGTTCAAAGGGATACCACCAGCGATCACGTGATCTGTTGCCATGGAAGCAGCTCTGCTGAAATGGCTACCACCCAACCCCACAGACGAATTCATCTTAAGATATCGTCTCCTCCCTCTTTCTTTCTCTTTGAGATAAACGGAATAATCTATTGAGCGATTTCGAGTGTCGGTTTTTCCTGCAAACGTTGGCGGCCTCTTGGTATCACATAACAAACAGTGTGACTGGTTTGGTTATCCATCCTAATTTGTCAGTTTGGGGGATGAAACGGTTCCCTTAATGACAATGCAGATTTTGAACGCGTATACTTCCATTTGATTGATTAATTAAGTTAGATATAGCAATTTAATTTAATTTTCCAAATTTATTCTACAACTACGTACCTGTAGGGGAGGGAGAGAGGTGACAAATAGCAGAATTCTTCTCCAGACGATTTTGCGAGTCGAACCCTAAAACGATATTACAAGGTATAAAATACGATAGCACTTTTATAAACATTGAAAACTTAATTCTAAAGTAAAATAACTACCTAGTAGATTCTCTTATAGACGGATGTATGGGTAAGAAAAAGAATGCTTCATAAGCACGCAAGCCATTATTCATGTGACTCTTTAAATTATAGGAATTATGATTTATTGTTGAAATATGATGTTATTATACGTGTTAAAGCTTGTAAGACAAAAAAAGGGAAATATTTAATCCAACCAAACTAAATTCGGGGAACGGTGAAGGTATTGTCAACCTGACGGGCATTTATTGTGCTTTAGGTTCTAAGATCGCTTTTGTGTCAAGCATGCAGAAAGTTTACTTTTTGCACATGTTGGTTCCGTATAGAGAGCGTATAAGAATGCCACCCATCCGATATCAGAATTGTGCTTAACCCAGTCGGGACTGCGAGTTTTCTTTGTTTCGATGGACTTGTATTATGCTTATAGAATTAAGATAAAGTTAGAAAGTACGTGTATAGGTTGATGAAGGAATATCGAGGATGAAATCCTTTTCAGCAAATATCAAGTATCTACGCAGACCATGGTCTCATACAAAGCATTAACAACCCGGAGTCTACGCCATTACAGGTTTCATACACAGTCACGTCAGAAAAACCAGTGTACTATGCTATCCTAAGACTCATACACAGGTTCGCCAAAAAGGATCCGTCACCATCATATATCCATACTGTTACAGGGCCTTTTTATGCTGGATCTTGATGCTTCGATATAATATGACGCATTCCAAGTCAGTTAAGTTCATGTCAGTCATTGGAAGTCTGCATTCTATGTCTAAGTTGGTTTAGTGCGTTATTTGTCAACTATAATATTTTCGAACATAGTCTCTCAAGAAGATGTACTACTCGGTCAGCTCTGTATAAGTATTAATCTATTTTATGTGATTTATCAAAACTGATCTGGGGCCAGTTTGTTGACTTCATAATGTTTTGATACAGCACTGTTTATAAATGCATTTTCGGATGGTCGTACTTTAATAACACCTATTGGAACTATCAGCCAATGTGATGAATTTAGTTCCCTTCGATGGGTTCACCAACTACGTCATGTGGCTGAGCCATAAGTATGCCCCTTAAGACGAATTCTCAGCAGATCGTCGCTTCCGTACCATCTTAGGCTCTTATCAGCGACACCTAGATTATTTCAGTCCCAAATGCATACAATCTGTAATCTAGCCTAATACGTACTATTGAAATTGGATACTTCCCCCACACATAAATATATTCATTGCACACATTCTAATAGACGGTAGGTACTCGATATTCCTACATCAACCTACACACAATATCAATCATCTAATCTAAATTGCGGAAGGTGTAAGTTTATAAATATTCCGCTATTAATAATAATAATAATAATAAATATACCGTCCGTAGGACACACGAACACTGCTGGAGCCCTTCAACCCTCACACCAAAAAATACCTAAGTTCAAACAAAAAGACATAATGACAAAACATATAGAATATGAATTTATTCAGTAAAACACACTCACGTCCTGTAACAAACGGAACAGGTGATCCAGAAAACGTAGCTGTGCTCGAGTACCGTACTTAAATACAGCGGCATGCCTACGCGCTCTCTGTACAGAGACCAGGCACGACACCCCCTCTATTATGTGAGAGACATTGAGTACCCTTTGAAAAAGCGCACATGCACCGGCTTTGGCACAAAAGCAGGTGCTCGTGTGAAAACCGCGTATGGCCAATCCTCAATCGGCTGAGGAAGATTCCTTGTCTCCAGACTAACTGACGCTCTTATCTTTTGTTATCATGCTTTTAACTGCGAGAAGTCTTGATCGCGATGATTAGGTCTGTTGGATGGGAGGTCCTGGTTTTCGCGCCTTGTCCGCAGGTTCGTGACCCTCCAGACCCAAACACACCACCATTTTCCCAAGGAGTTCCGTTTTACCACAGGGTCTCGTATAACCCAAAAAGCGCTCAGAAAATCAGCAATACCACTTATTAAAATTATGAAATATTCAAATTCTTCAGAATAGATGAAGTTTACTAGAGGTATATAGCCTTCCACAACCAGAGTTTTGTGTTGTGTTTTACTTATAAGAATATTCTTAACGCTCTGATGAAGTGGTTATGCATTTTTGAAAAGAAAAAAGCAATTTCCATTGTGATTCCACGACTAAATTATTCGTAAAGTGTTTGAGTTCGAGGGTAGAAATAATAGCGCCGGGGTGCATTTAGGAAGGCATAAAAAAAGACATAAAAGAGGACTACTTAAGAAGAGACGTTGACTCCCGGAAAAGGAAGCCACGAGGTCGCCATCTAATTGTCGTCGGCCTCCCTCGATAATTATTTTTTAAATACGCTGTTTTGGGGACGGAGTGAAAGGGAGCCGCTATCAGGGCGAGTAATTTTTCTGTTTTTCTCACCGTGAGCGAAAGGCGGAATAATGAGACGGTGCCGGGGGTGACAAATGCCTCCAACCCCCAAAACTGAGATAACCGCCTTCTTGCCTTGGCTACTTACAATGGCTGTCACCTGCTTTCGCCGGAGACAAAGGGGTCGCGTAATCGGTGACACCCATTTGGAAAAGTTTTCCAATCAGCGAATACCGTGTGAGAGATTGAAACATCGGAGATTGCAGAAACGGGGCCATTGTCGACTCCTTAATAATAAACCTTGGTTCTGTAAACTCTCGAGGAACAAAACGATACAACGTCGAAGCAAACCGGTCGCACAATGGAATTATCAGAAGATTGTTGAAAGCACAAAATTCCTGTACAATCCAAACCACATCCAAATAGAGAATAGATGCTGTAGTAAATTCGTTGGTATATATACTTAAAAAATAAATTTTATACAATTAATGCACAGTATGTTAAATTATTCGTTACGTTAATTTAATATCCGATCTGCAAAAATAAATTTAAAAACCTTAGGCGACATTAATTAGTATCATTTGTGGCTATTTTTTTAAGAAAGCTGTTTTATTGCATATAATACTGAGAAACGTCTTGTTTTGTGGTTATTTTAGTGTATATTCAATATATTTATTAGGGTGAATGTATAATGGGATAAGGCGTATGGAGCAATACCTAGTACCACACTGACCTTCAATTAGGTTCGGTATATCATCTGTGGAAAGGGTGGTGAAGGAGTATGAAGTACTCCTCTACCCTCAATATCCGATGAAGAGACGTTAATATTTCAGGAAGTTATCCTACATGTCAAATTTGACTAAAATGTCCCTTATGTCAAAAGTCTGATTCTCAATTGTATCCGAGATTTTTCACTCGTGTTACTTCAACCTTTCACGACTTTTTTTCAGACTCAGATTCGTTTTGTAATCTTAAGCAAACAAAATATTTTTTAAAAATCCCGGAAAAGATAGATTTTTTACAATTAATTAAGGTTTTTAATAATTAGGAGGCTAACTTCCCATCTCAACCAAAAAACGTGTCATATCTGTCAACGATTTGGCAGAGCGCGATTATATCAGTGGAAGGGATCCGTCGCCCCGATCCAGTTTATTTCAGGGTGTTGGATTTAGGATGTGATTAATTGACGTTGATCCGGCATTGTCCGGGCGAGCGGTCTTGCAAACGGCCAGGACAATGGATTGAATAATGTATTTACTTTTGGGCACAATGGAAGTCTTGCAAGGAGCGGCCGGAACTTTGTGAATATTCAGTGGGTCATTAGAATAATTACAGGAGGGTTGAAAATCATTAAGACGACGAGGACGACGACGACGACTCTCCCTCACACTTTCTCTTTCTCCTCTGTCCTTTTCCCGTTGGAGGGAGAGGCGTGTCGCTTTTTCCCGATCCTGGAGGGGATCTTTTGTCTTTCACTCGAGGGCGAGCCCAGCAGAAACAAAAAAAGACGAAAGGGGGAAAGCTGGATAATTATGGTAATCCCCACTAAGTTAAAAGTTGACGCTAATGCTGTCTGATTTCTTAAACTCTACGAAGAATTTCTAGACAAGCTGAAACCAATTCATATATTAACTTATAATTTTATGACCATACGCTATCGAAATGCTTTGGTAAATAAAAAAATTTGACAACGCAAACAAACCTAGGCTTATTAATAAAAAAAAAAACTTGCATTAGCCAATATTCCATTAGTCCAAGTGGAAAGTACCTCCCGTCATTGAAAATTTGGGAACCCGCCCGACCTCCTTAAATCAGCACATCCAAAAACTCGCACCCTTATAAATTTCCTTCAAACCTAATTGACCATATTAGTTATTACAATTAATTTCTCTTTTTACGTAAGGTCTTGGTTGAGATGAAAACGTTAATGTCACGAGCGGGAATTTAACCCAAGGCCCTGGATTAATACGCCGCTGATCGAACCACTTGGGCTATCGGGACTTCCATCTTCTCCGATACCAAACCCAGCTCAACGTATAAGTGGTTTCAACCAAAACTTTACTTAAGAATTTACTAGTTTTCGTGGACCGCTTGACCAATTAATTAAAGTTTTTAGTTGAGATAAAAAAGTGTCAGTGTCACGAGCGAGATTCGGACGCACGATCTTCGGCCAAATATGACGCTGCTCTACCACTTGAGCTATCGTGAATTCGACCCACTCGGTCACTAACTTCCCATCTCAACCCCACCTTTTGAAAAATGGCAAAAAGGAGCAAAATTTCAAAAGGTGGGGTTGAGATGGGAAGTTAGTGCCTGAGGGTCACGATAGCTAAAACAGCGTACCAAGCCGATGGTCGTGTGTTCGATTCCCGCTCTTGACAATGACTTTTGTATCTCAAAGAAAAACCTTAATTAATCGACTTTACATAAATAGTTTATAATGAGTTGAAATAGTTAACAGACCATTAAAGATAAATGGATTAACATAATAAGTAAAAGAAGTAATCACTTCACCAACTGTTTGCCGTCCCCATTTTCAAAACACGCTGAGAACCCTTATTACACGACATTTGAAAAGTGGCAAAAAGAGGAAAAATGCGTAAAGTTGTACGTAGAAATGAGGGGTTGGTGTCAGAGAAGATCGAAGTCACGCTAGCTCAAGTGGTTAGAGCAGCGGCATATTGAACCAAAGGTCGTGGGTTTGAATCCCACTCGTGACGCTAATTTTTTATCTCAATCATGACTTTACATAAAAGGCATAAGTAAACATTCACACCACATTTAGCATCATTGCTGTCCTATCAAATTTTTTCCAATGGCTTTAGTATTGTATATATTTGCTCTAATATGTATGTTACCAAATTGAAGGTAGGTTTAATATTCTGCAAATTAAAACAAAAAAAAATAATGTGTGTAGTCATAAGGTCTTTGTATCTTGGAGCCCATTGCTCAACCTTTTTAAATGTAAGTTTTAAATTATAAAGCTATATTTGTTTTAATCCTAAAGTTAAACTTTTTTGGGGGTGGGGTGAGAGTAAAGCTTTTTGAAAAATTAGAATAAGAATGGAAGAACGTTTTCTTCGGCCAGTGTGAAATGACAAAATTTATTCTATACAGACTAGGCTAGAATAACGATGAGAAGAGATATTCTAGTGGATTATTAAAATGCAATTGCTCATGAAGATAGTCCACCGTCCTCCTCCTCTTATGCCTTGATAAGGGCGAAAGTGGTCCTCCCTCGTGAATTTATAGCGCGATATAAAATATCTCGCTTAGAAGGAGAGAGAGGAAGATTTGAGAATAATTTCTGGCAAGAACTCAGGAGGAGCTTTGGCTGGCCCCTTATAAATCTTAGTGTTGGCAACTTGGGCGTAGGGGTGGAACGATTACGAAGATGTATGGTCGAGGTGTTTTATTCGGTAGTCAAGGGAACCCACGGACTCCTCCCAGCCGATCCTACCTCCCCATTGTGTGTTTTCTTAACTTGCCGCCCCCTTTATTACATTAACTGTCGCCATTCATCCCCTATCCACTACAGGGCGGGGTAATTTCGGCGAAGGGGAAAAACCCGGGTGATTTGTATTCCGGTTGACTGAGGAGCCACTACCTTCGCTTATTACTTTTCTCAAGCCCATTTGTCAAAATATTTGCCACAACTCCAGTGAATAAGTAAATTTCTTGTTAGGATACCTTTCGAAGTCGAGCTACAACGGCTAATTACAATAAATAGTTTATAAATATTTCTTTTCATTCGTACATTTAATAATTTAATCATTCATAATTAATAAACTTATAAATATACACCTTCCTTCATTGGCATTTTCTTATATTACACACTAATTGCAATTTATGCAAGAATAAACTCAGCCTAACAATAAACGTAAATGAAACAATGAATTAAACATCCAACAGGGAGCCACAATCCCCAAAATACAACTCTCTTACGAACAGTGTAAAAAATTATTAAACAACTAACTAATTAAACTAACAACTAACACATTGTAAAAAATTATTCTGCCGTTTTTCACTTCCAAAACACGAACATTCAACCCGACAAAAGAAAAGAAATTTAACCTTTTTTTTTTTGTTTTTTTTTTTTACAAATTATAAATTATTATTACCATAAATCATCAATACATAAAATAATACGGCATTGGAGTCTTAGCGATTATCTTGGTCTGACTGTCGTCACCGAGTTGATCAGGCCTGTTCAACCAAAAGCAGTGATAAACAAAGAAAGCGCGGATACACGTCACCCCATAACTATCTTATAAGCGAGACATGGCGTAACGGAATCACATAGACAGACTGAAGATGGCGAAATGTCGAAATGCGTCCGACCCAGCCAGTAAAAGCAGAGCAAGAGTAAGGATTAAATTACAGGTTCATCAACTCGTAAAACGCAGATTGAGATTTGACGATTCAAAAATAATATATACACATCTATGACTGGATGGTAAGAAAGGGTTTTGTGTATGGAGTGTGAGATGAAGAGAGATTGAGAAAGAAAGAAAGATAGAAAGAGAGAGATCAGGGAAGAGGAAAAAGAGGAAATATAAAATGATACACAGACTAGGTGTGACTGCAATAAGTATAAACAGTAGAAACTACAAACAGAAAATACAAATTACAGTATAAATGTAAAGGTATTTATTTTGTAGATGCATAGCTAGAGATAAATAAATAAACTAAGAGATAGATAGAGAGAGAGAGTGACAGAGAACATAGCGAGGGAGGAGAGAGAGAGATAAACATTTGAGAGAAAGGCGAAAAATAGAAAATGACGTTCTTTCACATTAATTGCAATAATGCCTGGGTGTGATTGTAATGAATATGTAACAGGTAACAACCACAGATGCAAAATATTACTGCAAAAATTTGAAGATAGATGGATAGATGGATAAATAGATAGATAGACAAACAAACAGACAGACAGATAGATAGATAGGTAGGCCAATGGGTAGAGATAGATGATAGATAGATAGACAGATAGGTCACAGTAGGCTGAGCAGAGCTCAGATAATTGGATGAAATTATGATCAGTAGTCCTTTTCCTTTTTAATTTAGTATCATTATATTATTATTATCTTATGTATATATTTTTATGGTTGTGACTTCATTCTCCGGCAGACGGTTTTTATCCGTGCCGTTATTTTATGTGAAGGCGTATGTTTTGTTTTGTAATCATTTTTTATCCTAAGATCCATAACTGTGATATTAAAATAGGAATAAGTAATATTACGAAGTAGTGCAAGTACAATACAGGCAGAAAAAATAGATAAATAAAAAGCGTATCGGATAAATTTTACAATTTAAAGGATCAAAAGCAAGGCCAACGTCAAAATGCCATGGGAACATGCAAGGGAGTGATTTTAACGGACGGGGGTGAAATCGGGATTTGAAAATTGCCCACCCCCCAGATCAATTTTTCACGGCTTTGTTTAATAGACTCCCACACGAGTACCAGCTATTATGAAGATGTCCCATTCAGATAAAATCCGTTCCGGTGCCATGGGAATCGTTTTAAGGTGGCCGCTGGGGGAGGATCGGCCATTGTCGGACGGCCCAAACCGTAACGAATCTCTGCCTTGCGCCGACCGATTAATTTCCACTTCATCCAAAATCAGTTCCACACTTTATTATTATGTCTCAATTCACTTTTATTGAGGCTGTCCCACATCCTGGGGATACGAGGAGGTAATAAATGCTTTATTTGTTTTGTGAGGGTGGAGATATTTTAGGCAATAAACTTATATTTACAGTGGGATTAATGAACTGTTATTTTACTATGCATACTAATGTAAAAATTGAAAAATAATATTATTTATATTTTTATTAACAAATAAACGACAAAAAAATGAACTACTATGGCTCATTAGGGCAGTATTTGCTACAAAAATACTAGGTTTGGTAAGGTTAAAGTGAAATTCCATTTCTCATAATATCCTTCTGTATATTTATCAACTAAGAACATCAAGTGATCAGCATATAGTAATGATTTAACATAAGTTCCTTCCAGAAACTCTTCAACTCAAATGTAAGTTCCAGTTTTATAATACTATACAGAACACCAAATCAAAAACATCAGGTTATCCATTTTTAGCAAATTAACTGGACTATATGCTCCTCCATCAGAAGGAATTTTCAATGCAGTAATGGTACGTTTTTACTTGCTACATAGTAATAGTATTTGGCCCGGTAATAGTTCTGGGTTTGAAAAGCTACATACACCTTGAAAATCAGTTTAGAATAATTAAGAAACAATGTATGGTAGATCGATTCCGCGACACCCAGCGAGTGCTAGAACTAATCGTTAATCCTTGCTTAAAAAAAAAGAATTGTTTTATTTCATTTACTTTTAACAATAAAATATGTAAGGGTAGTTAGTTGTTTTCGGTTCATTTTGGTCTGACCTTTCTCTCTCTGTCACTGTCCAAACAAAAACGCAAGGATACGGAGAGCGAAATGATCGGTAACGACCACATTAATTACAAAAATGATCTAATTTTTATTCCATTAAGTTCAGTAAATTCCCTAATAAGCATGTCATGATTTGACACACGACTAAGAGTAATAGTTTTTACATTGATAGTTGGCATTCTAAGCAAGTAGCTGAAGACAGATACAAGAGAAGTTAGATAGATATAGAGATAGATAGATTGAGAGAGGAGGGAGAGTACTGCGTTAAGGAACATACATAGAAAAATAGCAAAAGAGGAGTGAGCACTAAGAGAGTGCAGAATTTATATAAAAATTAAATATTTCAACAGAAATAAAAATATGGAAAATCTTATTTCTTAGTTAATTAAAGTTTCTAGTTGAGATAAAAAAAAGTCAGTGTCACGAGCGATATTCGAGCCCACGAGATTCTTGATACGCCACTACTCTACCACTTGAGCTATCGTGACTTCGATCCAGTAGCACTCTACCTTCCCATCTCAACACCACCTTTTGAAGTCCGAGTCGATCGAAGTCACAATAGCTCAATTGGTCGTGCAGTGGCCTATCTGGCCGAAGGTCCTGGGTTTGAATACCGCTCGTGACAGTGACTTTTTTTATTGCAACTAAATATCTTAATGGGTCGAAATATATTAATTGAATTAGTGAAATTATTTTTTAGGTAAAGTCAACGAAACTATGGAGGCAGTTTGCATTCTCGTACTAAATGATTTTGCGAATGTCTCTTCTGTTTCTGTAAATAATCCCCGAAAATGGGCCAACTATGTACCCCTGAGTAACATCCGACCTATTGAACAACGAATCGATAATTTTTTAACGTTTTCAAACGCAACAAGTTTTTTCACATTTTTAGGACACGTATAATAATATCATCATTGTCAATAATGCAATTCGCGTACAACGGCCTAACGGTGAAGATGGCGAGAAACCGAAACGCGCCAGACAGTGCAACAGAGAGGTGATATACAGACCAAAATTATCGAAAATAAATTATGGTTTGTTCATTGCGATTTAATTTGCGATTAAAAAGGCAGTCACGAGAGGGATTCGAACCCACGACCTTCGGTTAGATACGCCGATGCTCTACCACTTGAGCTATCGTGACTTCGACTTTTTTCATGTCAACTAAAAACCTTAATTTACTGAAAAATATTAATCGATCAAGCACACTACGAAGACTAATGAATTATCAATGATGTTAATATAAAAAAATTCATAGCCCTTGCCAGGATCATTAAATTAAAAAAGAAATGGCATATAAAGGGAAAGAGATATAAAGGGATACATACTACTTATCCATTTAACAAATTAGAAAAGAATTGTATGAAAAACTGCAAGATTACTCGGAACATTTGTAAGGAAAAACTAACCCTTTAACATCAAGTAAGGAAATTTTTAAAAAATTATAAGCTTGTTTAAGAACAGAAGTAAATCATTTACGCAAGTTCACGCATAATCTACATAAAACGTTTAAATCAAGCCGGAAATTTTTGAATTTCCGATTAGTTTGGTTTTCCCGCCGTGTTTCGGCATTTTGCGCTTTTCAGTGTGCCTGTGTGATTCGATCAAATCAAATTCGTGTGATAATGAGAAGTAGTGAAGTTAGAGAAGCGAACTTTAAAAAAAAAGAAAGAAAGAAAATTGACAGAATCGAACACTTCCTATCCAGAAATAGGAAGGTTTATGTAAACAAAATCACAGGACTAGGTCAAGTATGCAGCCCCCTAAAGAACATCCCGAACAAATGCTAAGTAATTTTACTAATCCATTTCTTTGAAAGACGCGGGAAATAATTAAGCATTTATTATGACTTATTATGAGTATGATGGCCTTGAGGCATTAGTAAAGAAGAAAACATAAAAACAATTGAAGAATTTCTAGACAAACATAACTGTACATCTGAAGTAAGTAATAAAACATTAACTGCATTTTTGCGTCATTTCATTGTTTATACGTTAATTACTTTTCCATTGGCAATTTATGACCGTTTTAATGCCTCCGGGAGGACACAAACGTACGACTATCGTAAACGGGCTTCGGTCCCATAATATTGAAGAACGAATCTTGTTTATTGGCTTATTGTGATAACCACCGCCGTCAAGACATCAAACGCCCTTTGATAGCACTTTACACTTTTTATTGCCTTATTGATTAGTTTCAATTTCGAAGTATATCGTTTAGAGCCGGCACTATGAACGTTCTCGCTCTATTCATTTATTGATCTTTGTAAAATTGTTTGCAATAAAACAAGTCTGAAAAATAATTTATTATAAAGAATATACCGTATTAAAAGGGATAAAGTATACTATACTACCAAAAATTAATGGTTATGACATTTTCCTAGGTCGTGCAATGTAATAATTCAACAATGATTTTCACCAATTTGAGTGTGTTGACCGATTCGCAGTGTTATCTCTTTCAATTTATTTTTCTCTTGAAAATATACGATTATTAAATTATTCTGCTAATAAACATGCCACTTACCATGATTTCGCTTGTCGTCTGTTGGCTGGAAAGTTGGGGACAGATCAGTAAATGCTGACGACGCGGTCAACGCGGCCTTCGCCTTCTCGACGCTCTGTTTCAGCTGCTGAAATGTGCTCGGGTTGCAGAACCGGTACCACTCGGTCGTCGTTGATATTTCTTCCGATTTGATGGAGCAACGTTTCAATTCCAGCCCGCCCGAGTACGGGCAACTATCGTACATCCCAACTTCCAGACTCATAGAGCTGAAACATTGCCACAGAACAAAATGATTATAACAATATTTTCAAAAAAAGAAGCTTATCTCAAAGGATAAGATAATCCCCTACAGCAGGATCGGGAGTGTGAGTTGAGATATCAAAGGAGGAGGAAGGACTGTCTCTCTTTTTTTAATCGAACAACCTGCAATATTTTTCAATTTTAAGGGCAAGGAGTTGATAGCGTATGTTTTTTTACTTGGCACATATTTTTATTTATCAACAAAGTATTTGAATATATTATTTTTCAAGACCTTAGTTTTTTTTGTGGCACAAAAATTCCTTTTCATTTTTTTTTTTTTTTTTTTTTGGTATTACGTATATTTGTTTCTTATTTTTCATTTTTACACAATTCAGGAAATTTATATGCATCGAGTGAAAGGGATTCACCAAAGATCCTTATAAATATGGTAGCAGAGCGATACTTTCATACGTGCAAATAAATTTAAGAATTATTTCATTAAGTACAATATTTTTTTATAGACAGTTAATATATAACCTTGCATTATATTCATTCTCTAAAATTTCCATTTAGTATTTTTTATTAGATTCAAATTTAAACAGTTAAAATTTCACTTTGCATTGTATTCATATCTTAAACTTTTCATTTATCATTAGTTGTTAGAGAGGTACAATATTATTTTCTATTATATAAATATTTTCAAATTTCCATTCATTTTTTTGTAAATAGTTTAACTAAACTACAATGGGTAAAAATAAAAAAAAATCATCTCACAATTTTAAAAGTTGCACAAAACATGAATTTCAAGAAGCTATTAGTCAGAATACAGTAACCATTTTATTAGATTCTATCACACAAGAGGCTGAAAAATGTTGTGTAGAGGATAATAAAACAGCGTTTTGTGAGGCTATAAGGAATATTGCTCAACAAATATTTCCTACTTCTTTGGAGGGATTTCAGACTTCAGAACCACCTTCATGTAGTAAATCTGTTGCCTTCCTCTCCGGACATTCATGAAAAAATTATAGAGGACATCAATCTTACTAACTTAAAAATAGCCTTAAATGAATCCTCTTTACAGCTAACAGAAATCTCAAAGATCGTTCAGAAATATGAACAATTACAAACGCAAACAAAAAAAGCAGTAAAGCAATTGCCTACGAATTCAACCTTTCTAACTAAACCAAACGTTAAGGATTTCCCCGATTTCAGTGCTCTTCAAGAAATAGATGATGACGCCTCCACCAGCGAATCGAGTTCCGACTTCTATCCACTTAATCGTGTAAAAAATAGCAAAAAGGATAAAAATAATACCTTTTTATCCCACACATTAGAAAGTAAATTACGTTCTTTGCCATTTTTCAAATTATATCACCCTCATTCTATCATAAATTTTCTACAAAAATTATTTCCAATAGCCCAAAGAAACCGCAACAAATTTAAATTAATATTATCTATTTTGGCGGAAAGAGAATCTGACCCTATGGCTTCAAACTTTTTATATAACGCTCTTACTCATCATAACACTACATTCGAGATATTTTCCGAATCGTTGATGAGGAACGGAATGTCGGATAAACAATATATTCAATTAAAATCTCTGCTTGTCTTTTCCCCACAAGAAGAACACACTCCATAACCGTGACCGCCCTTATTACCGTAATAACTACAGTTTACCTTTTGATCAAAATTATAACAGGCAAAATTATTACAGATGCAATAAACATTCATATCCCAACACTCGTCCACAATACAAGGGTCACAATTATAATTACAGGCAAAATCAAAACACTGATAATCGCCCGGAACAAAACAAAAAATTTGGCAATCCAGCCAGACAGTATCAATATAAAAGAAACGCCTTAGGCGAGAAGACCACACCTTTGTCTCCTTGACCAAAAACGTTGAACAAATTTTGGAACTTCAAAAACTTTTTTCTCAGATAAATAATCAACAACAACAGCAATCAAAACTACAACATGTAACACTCCCTAATGCAAATTCCAAAACTTCAAAAAACTAAAGCCTGTGGCAGATCGTCATATATATTCTTAGGAAAAAATTTATAACACCCAATAATATTAAAATTAAACATAGAAAATGATATTTCCCAGTTTTCGTCTGAAGAATTAAAAAATTTGTATTCACAAACCTTGAGAAGGCATACAAAGAAAGACTTAAAAACTATAAAAATGAAAAAGCATCCACACAACCCAAGATAGGAGACATAGTTTTTTATAAAACATATACTTTGTCAAATAAATTAAAACCTCAGACCACATTGCAAAGTAGATTACATCCAGCAAATAATGATGGTGATAATAATTGAAAAATAAACTAAAATAAAAATTAAATTAAGCTAAAAATGTTTGAAAATGAATATAGAATAAAATTCCATAACCGATACTGCGGTGGAGATGTTATCTTGCAAATCCTGAAAAGCAAAACAATTCAATTTCGAGACCTTATTTACCATTCGTATTCCACAACTATGTAAAGAGATCTGATAAGGCATCTTTATACTTTACAATATTTCTTTGAACTAGAAAAACTTTCATGGTGATTTATAAAATTATATAAAACAGTACTAGTTTTGAATATACTGCTATTTTGAATACGATAATGTAAACATTTTGGGATATGTCCTCTGTCAAAAAAAAAAAAAAATAAAATAAAATAAAATAAAAAATAAAAGTTAAAAAAAATTGTTTTACAATAATTTGATTGATTTATAATTATTCTTCATTGAAGAATTTCCACATTTTTCCCGTTTTTTTTTTGTTACTTGTCACCTCTTATTTAAATTTTAAAGGAAATCATTGCAATTTTGTTTTTGTGGATTAAAAAAGAGCTTATGTTTATTTTCATTTATTATTAAAATAATTTTTATCAAATATTAGAATTAAATTTATTTTACTTCATGGAAATATTTCTTAAGTTTTCATTTAAAATTTTATTATTATTAATACCATGGCTTATGGATAGTTTTTATATTTTCAAAATCAAGAAAGAATTATACTGCAATTTTAATAAAATATATAAATAAATACATAAAAAGGAAAATAATAAAAAAAAAAATAAAAATAAGAAATAAATAGAAAAGTGCCACAAAATTCCCAATTAACTCAATCATTCTATAAATCTAATATTACAATATAAACAAATGTGATCAACTCTGATAATATCTACTCCATACCTATTGCAAAAGGAATAGAAGCTCTAGTCTATTTGATTTATGCAGCAGATATTAGAGAAACCACAGCTCCATCCGTATTCCTCAACATGTCTCACCACACTTCTGGATGCCTAGCCTTTGTATTCCAGGACTTGGGGCTTATGGACTGCATTTATCTACAACCATCCCCTCAATTGAGTGTACCTGTTACTGTCCTTACATCGTCGAGCAGTACAGAACACCACTTTCTACACTTATTGTTCCGGCTTTTCCTCCACAACTGGGAGTGGATACTCCTGGACAGCGGCTCGTACTACTTCAAGGACTACCTGCTTCTTGTTCAAAGCATGGCACATCTCACCATACCAAATAGCCTTTATTCAGACCAGCGTGACAATCTCTACATCAAAAGGGAAACTGATGAGGACTCCATCGTTGTCTGGACCTACGCACATCTCTAACGAAAGTTTGACACCATTATTTCTTCAAGATCTTCAGCCGTTTCGAATACTTGTCGGGGTATATTAATTATTGTAAACTGTCAAAATTATTTCATTAAGCTCCTCCTTGCCATATTTCAAACACTTGAATATATAAGAATAGCAATTTTCTTTTTTTCTTTTAGTTTTTTGAGGAATTTTTTATAACAATATTTTCAAAAAAAGAAGCTTATCTCAAAGGATAAGCTAATCCCCTACAGCAGGATCGGGAGTGTGAGTTGAGATATCAAAGGACGAGGAAGGACTGTCTCTCTTTTTTTAATCGAACAACCTGCGGTATTTTTCAATTTTAATGGCAAGGAGTTGATAGCGTATGTTTTTTTACTTGTCACATATTTTTATTTATCAACAAAGTATTTGAATATATTATTTTTCAAGACCTTAGTTTTTTTGTGGCACAAAAATTCCTTTTCATTTTTTTGGTATTACGTATATTTGTTTCTTATTTTTCATTTTTACACAATTCAGGAAATTTATATGCATCGAGTGAAAGGGATTCACCAAAGATCCTTATATGATAAATCGAGACAGGTGAAACGTCCATTTCTCCTTTGGATTATTCCGTCAAACATTGCCACAATGACACCCATTAACCGTAAATCCAGGTTCCTGTGAAATCAACGGCGAATTATTGTCGCCGAAGCCGTTATTTAGCATAATTCATCATGCTTGCAATACCGGAAGCTTGCTAACAGTTTCTACAGGCCACTACAATTTATGGAAGATAATTCCTGTTATTAACATTGAATCCAAAACAGATTATTCATACGAATCCTCCCCGCATACAATACATACGTATATTTTTCCAATGTTTCTAATATATTAAAAATAAACTGGAATTCTAATAAACAAATACTTTTTAAAAGTCATCTTCCAGGCCAATTTCGCTGTATGTGGCTATCAGACACGTCACGCTAATTGAGTTTATATCAAATTTCCATTTTCCATGATGTTTTAAAGATTAGAAGACCGTGTTGGTCTGTGGCAAAACTGATGTCAATGAAACTTTTTTATGTAACAAGGTAAAAAAATAAATAGTAACAATAAGTTTATTAAGGATTCGTGATTGGCTTGATCAAATAATTTTTTCAATTAATTAAGGATTTACTTGATATAAAGGTCAGCGGTAACAAGCGGGAATCGAACCCAGGACCTTCGGCTTGATACGCCGCTACTCTGCTACTTATGCTCAGGACCAGATTCACTCGGACACCAACTTCCCATGTCAACCCCACCCTTTCAATTTTCCCTCCTATTTGCCATTTTTCAAGTAACAATAATCTTAATAAAAGAATTTGAATGTAATTGTTTAAATTTTATCCACCTTCTCATGCCAAAACGTATACGCCCAAGCATTCCGAGGTGCCAACAAAATATGTTACCTAATCTAAGTACTTTTTGAAAATGTATATTTTTCTGTATGTATTTTATGGCTACTATAAATCAGTACATTGGTATTTGTAGATAGAATAAAAAATTATATATATACATAATTTTATTAAATGAGATTCATTAAATGAAAATTTTTAAAAGATGCTTAGTAGAAATGATAAATAATGGAGTGAGTTCAATCCTTTTTTTTAAATAGTTCCTACTCACAGTAAGTTGTTTTGCACCGATCCGGATTTCGAGCCCTTAGCTCATCATCAGGTTGAAGGAGCTTCTCATCAGCTTTTCATTGGAACGTCGAGTTGTTGGGGGTATCGGCGGGATCACGTTTGCAATTCATGTTGAGAGACGTGGTTGTAGAACTCCTTCAACCTGATGACGAGCTAAGGGCTCGAAATCAGGATCGTTGAAAAAAACTTCTTGTTAGTAGGAATCTTTTAAAACAACTATTTTTGTTAATTTAGGGCCCTACATGGTCATCCCTAGCCCTATCTTTGATATAATTTTCATGTCTGCCACACATTAATCCGAGAATTTTCTTTCACTGTTTGTCGAATGTATTGAGCATTTAAATAGCAGAAGGCGGTAACCCTAATGACCGTTTCCATTGAGGATAAAATACCACAAATACATATGAAACAAAAACAAGATAATTTGTCTAGTTAGCATATAAACTAATTCATATAATCGATATATTCCTGGATGTAATTAGGGATAAGCTTCTCCCATTGACGTTAGAGATTAGGTTTGAGCCATATTGAAAGTATATCAGTCTAAAGTTATAACAATTTGTATAACAGGTATGTAAATTATGAATTTTAAAAGCACACTTTTTCTGTATAATATTTGCACTACAACTCTACACTCCATATTTCTAGATTATGGTGATTTTTATATTTGGAAAAGGACAGCCTGAAAACGTGACAGTGGCGATCTAATATCCGAATGGGACAATTGTAATTTCTGAAGAAAAAAGACAATTTTCCACTAGATGGATGAGGCCATAAAAAGGATGGGTGTGAGCTGACCCATAAACACCCCCCTCCGTCGTCACCTTCACATCCCTCTGATATATGGTCCCATAAAAACGCCCTCTTCTAAATCGTTGTGTTTGCATCAAAGGATTCTGAGTATTCATCGAATATTTCCCACCATTTCTGTTTAAAAAAAGGATTATGTAATTTCAAAGAGAAAGTTATCTTCAAAATTAAACAAACATCGCATGTTATGTAAATTATAGAGGGTGGTCTGTAAGTAAAATTTTCTGCGACGGCATATCTAAAGTGGAGCAGAATACCGTAAATCACATAGTTTTATCTTAATCCGCGAAAAAGTTACTTATTTTAAATTTAAAAATTTAATCATATTTGTTCAGTGGTCATAATTGACCTATGATTTATTTCAATTAATTATTCTTTTTATCTAAGGTTCTTGGTTCAGAAGAAAAATTATGGCCATGAGCGGGAATTCGTTGTGCTTGCATGTTTTTGTGTAGTTTGGATAAATAATTTTAATCAGTTCTTCATATTCGTCCATCTTTCACTATGTGACATACTATATCCATTTATCCTTATGATTATCCTTTATATGATTTCTCTCTCTCTCTCTCTCTCTCTCTCTCTCTCTCTCTCTCTCTCTCTCTCTCTCTCTCTCTTTCTCTCAAATAAGTATTTTCATGTCTTCTTCTTTACTTTAATATGATATTATTCTTTTTTGATATATCTGTGTTTATAGGATGTAGATTAGTAACGTGTACTACTATCTTCTCCTTATTTCCTTTCATTTTTTCTCTCTCACCCTCTCTTCATCTTTCATTCTCTCTCTCCTCTCTCTCTCTCACTTTCTCTCTCTCCCTCTCTTTCTCTCTATTTCTCTACATCTGGCCATGCATTTATCATTTAATCAATTTAAGGCTAAACAGCTATATATCTTAGCTTTTCTATTGAACTATTATTTCTGTTTTATGTGTCTAAATATTTTTTTAAAGTTGATTCACAGTAATGAAAGTTTACAAATCAATAGTACATTGTATTAAGTATATATTTCTCTTTCATTTAATAAGTAAGGATTTGTATTAAAGCATCCAATTTGAAGAATAAGAAGAAGTTTTTGTTTGTAAGATTAATAATACTAAAATATATAGATAATTCTAATGACAAATTAGTACTTATTTTATAATAATCTTGTTTCATCTATGGAAGGTGAATATGATTTAACCAATTAAGGGAAGTTTGAAATTGTCTTTTAATGAAACGGAAACAGGTATGCAAATCAAAACTAGTATAAGCGATAATACACAGAAAAAAAATTTTCTTGCATCCCCTTATTTTGCCGTCGACCAGTTTCCAGCGTAAAAGGGGCGGAGTCGAACTGGAAAGTTGTATGTTCCAGTACGAAATCCTAAGCCTGTACGCACTACCCAGGCCGAGGGTCAGAGCCCTTTTATGGCCAGAGGCGCTAGCCCGTATCCTAACGGAGATAAACCAGACAGAAGTTATCTTATGATTTATAAGCCGGTATCCCTCGCCCTCTGTTTTTACCCTTGGCCGAAACCCTTATGCCTGAGGGAGGAAATTGTGATGGCGAGATTGGTCCTATCAACAAAGATAAGTTTCGTCTCCGTATTACACTATTATTTAAAATGTGTATTTGCTATCTGCGAAACGACTCACCAGCTTTCTAAACGGTTAACTTGACCCATAAACCCTACGCTCCTGAGATAAAACGATCTCTAATTTCGTTTATTTTTAAATATTAATTTTGGCGGTAAAGTTTCCACGAGAGAAACGATAGACCGTCAAGGACAAACCACAAATAGATTTTAGTTTTTTACATTATTGCGTACATTAAAATTTGTGGGCTAAGCCGGGGATTCGAATGTTCGCTAGCGTGAGAAATAAGAGTCCAACATCCGAACCATTCTGCTGACAAATCACGTGTGTACGACTATTTATGTAGATACTTAAACAAACCACTCATTAAAAATCACACACATAATCTCTCACTCACTCTTTCTCTCCCTTTCAACAATATAAAATTATTTAATAATCCATCCCATGACATCAACACTTGTGCCCTGGAAAATGTTAAAAGAGGTTGCACTGACAAAAAATCCTCATAAGATGAGACAGCCAAGCAGCTATTAAAGCACTGGCATGCAAAAGAATTACATCAAAACTAGTCATTGAATGCATCCAAAATCTCCAAAACCTGGAGGAACACAACAACCAAACGGTATCCTGCCAGGGCACAGGGGAATTGTGAAGCAGACAGACTGGCCAGAGGAGGATCCGCATGACCATACATAGGCCTAGAACCTATCCTTGGGATATCAAAAACAAACATAGAATCCTCCATCGCAGAATGGAGCCAAACAAAACAAAGAAAGAAGTGGACAAACTCTAGCAGTGCTAGACACAGTAAACTTATGACAAAACAACCCAAACAACAACACCAAAACTAGCAAAAACACTACGACAATTGGAGAGGGCAAATCTAAGAGGAGTGGTAAGACTACTAACCGGCCACTGGCAACTGAGAAAACATCTGCACAACGTGGGTATATACAGCGATGAGGAGGAGGAAACAGCCACTCATATCATCTTCGAATGCAAAGCAACGGCTCAATAGAGGTTCAATCTAACATATAAAAGCGACTCAAAGAACCACATTGAAGCAATGACTTGATACTTCTGAGAAAAAGGATCGAGTATATTGACTAAACTAAAGAGCTAGGAAGGTACAATAAGCCAGAAGGCTGCAGTGCCTGAGGTACACAAACCTCGCCTCCTGGTATCCTTTCCCACCATACCATACCAGACCAATAATCCATCCATAAAGGTCAAAGTTTCTAATGCACTAATGCTCTCAAATATAACTACGGCCTTATAGTAAAATTTTCATAAGGCACATATTACCACAATATGTGCATTCGCCATATCTATGATTCTAGAATTTATGACGAATACTGTAATTTATTCATTTAAAAAAATGATAAGTTGTTAAAATCCAATTTTTTTTTCTATTTTCAAAATCAATAGCATTTAAATATTTATGTAGACAGTGAAAAATTATATTTGTATTATAGATACTTGGTATTTTAATTATGTAAACTTTATTTGTATGTACGAATGCTCGTTAAATGTAATAAAGGCCCATGAGACGTAATTTCCTAATTGGAGCATCCATATAGATAGCGTGGGAGCAAGCCACCCGATATAAAGAGTATCATTCTGTGTTCCGTGCTCTTGAAGCAAACAGGATATTTTGTGATACTAATATTGTTCTGTACCCTACTCCGTGTTGACAGTGAAAGTATATATTCGTGTAAATGCTTAGTATGGAAGGATTGATGGCGGAATATTCAGGGAAACCTTATTTTGGGTTAGTTGTATAATATATGTAAAGGATGATAAAGGAATATGGAGTACTCCACCACTCTAAAATGTAAATAAGAAAAAATGTATTTAAAAGTGAATGAAAGTGTGAACGAATGAGAATTTTGGAACCGATCGCGTTCGGAGCTGAAAGAACCCAGCTGTTGATAATTCTTGGAGCCCACTTTGCTGTAGGAAAGCCCCAGGATTAGATTAATTTCGCATGCTTTTACTTTTTATAAGTAAACTGTTCAATGCTCTCTCTCTCTCTCTCTCTCTCTCTCTCTCTCTCTCTCTCTCTCGCTCGTTCTCTCTCTCTCCCTCTCCCTTCCTCTGCGTAGCTCGATACCTCTCTTTCTCACTTTCACACTCTTTCTCCCTCACACTATTTATCTATAATTCAATCGATGCGTTGATGTATGTCTCCCATTTCTTTCTTGGTTTCTTAGTCGCTTATAAGAGGATGTAAGAAAGACAGATTACGGGGGACGAAAACGGAAATCCTGAAAATTTGAGGACATGATAAAGTATTTAAAAAAAATGTATGTGGATTGTGTAAGGACTACAACAATATTGCTCCTTGCTAATAAAAAAACATGAATGGTAGATAAATGAACTTGTTAAAAATAGCATGGGTTTGCAAAAACAATAAATCGAATAAGTCTACCGCAACTACACTATAAATATAACATATATTTAGACACAATAAAGTCCGAAATCCATACTTCAGCCTTTTTTCGAAAAAGGAGTGAATGAACTTTATTTAGTTTATGCTTATCCCTTCAGAAAATCAAAGCTGAGAAGCCAAGACAAAAATTTCATCGAGCTTCAAAGATTTATAAATTTTAATTAAGAAATTTAATAATAGAAAAAATCATGATTGTCTTTTGTAACTTGAGCAAAACGCCAGTGCAAAATTAATTTATTAGAAATTAAGCCTAATTTCGCACATCGCTTTTTACAAATGAATATACTGTAAGTAATATCCCATGGTTGCCTTTTTCTCGATAACTTTTGTTTTGATAACTTAATACTAAAAAAAGCAAGCTTTTTACCAAATATTAAAAAGAGGAAAGGGCTACCATTTTTAAGCCTAAAATGCTTGAAAAATCCGAATCCAATCGGTTTTATATTTCATATCTAAAAATATTGGTTTTAGTTTTGAATTTAATGTGATCATGTAAACCTATCCATGTTTTGTTACGCTTAAAATTAAAAATAAAAATATTAGCCGATCAATTAGACTGATTAATATTAAATTGACTTCAGCTCAAGCCAGTGCTTGTAATATAGAAATAACTTGCTTTCCATCCAGGACTAAGGAAGGATAAACTGTTCAATCGGGGTAGATAAGACACTTCATGCAACCTAATAAGCCAGGATTAATTTCAAAAATATGTAAATCGTCATTGTTAGGAGCACGAAAATTCTATAAAATTGCAAATCTAGTTTCCATTATGTAAATCTTCTTTAGTGAAGTTCTAAAAAAAAAAGGAACGAAAGGAGTTCATGAAGAACCAGCCTTTTTTATGTGCTAAGTTAATTTATTGATATTAGTTTTAAAATGTGAATATAAATAGGGGCAGTTTTTTCGCAATTCACTTTCGGATCCAATTTTTGGTTTAATAAAAATCAGGATCTGCCGATTCTTTCTGTTGGTAGGTATAATCAGAGTATTTAGGGGAAATACGCAGAAAAAGGTTTCACCAATTGTTTCAGCACAAGCTTCGATCATTTAAAACATTCCGTTGATTAAAAATCACGATAAGGGCGAAGAGATTTTTAAAAAAATTATTTGTAGAATCCGTGGCTAGAAAACGGTTAATAGCCCGGTTAATGAACCGGCTCACCCCAACACAAACAGGTGCTACTTAATGCAGCAGCTGCTCGTCATCCCTTCACGTGCTAAGCGGTGATTTGTTTTCTAATTAATGAGGGAACGAAAGGTGCTAAAAAGTTACCATTACGGCTAAAAGTTAGTATGGTAAACATTGCCTTTCTCAGACAGGCAGTTTGTTAAGGAAATGGTTTTTAAAATGTTAAGCACGATTTACACTGACAATGTAAAGAAGGTGAAAAACTTGTACGCGCTCGAGAAATAAAAGTCTAAATTAACCGCCATTTGTTAATAATGATAATAATAATAAATTTCCGAATTATCAAATTATATGATAAATTCCTTAAAGTGCAGTAATTTTGCTCAGCGCGGATTATTTGGGAAGGTTTCGTCTACAGATCTACCGCTGAAGAAGGCGAGAAGGTAAAACGAATCCGACACGACAACAGATTAGACGGTCCAAAATCTAAAACACTGATTTAACCAAGTAAGGTGGTAGATTTAACTTTGGTCTTAAAATGTGATAGCGTGACACTGGAAATTACCAATAATCACTTTTGATGTCAGTTCACCGAAAGCAATTCGTCGCAAATTGAAAAAAAAAATCTCTCACTAGGACGGAACCGTTCTATCCAATAATGCTTCCATCTCGAAAAAAGTACAATGAAACACTCGTTAAATAGAGGAAATTTAAGAGAACGCATGTTTGCTTACAATTCGCCGGAGACATCCTTTTCATCGACCTTTCACGGCACGAAGTGGAAATTTGATTCTGTTAATGCGATATAAAATGGTGGCGAACATCCAGGAACGTTTTTTTAAGGTGTACTTCACCCAACCCATTGACTACTTTGAACATTGATAATAAGTTTGCACTATGTTTTTAGTATTTTGTTGAAAATTATTTTACCTTTTTCGAAGTCACTGGGATAAATGGAATTTTGTCTCAAGAAGGCATCGGCCTCTCGGTGATCTAGAAAAAAAAGTTTGTTAGTTTTTATTAAATTTTTATTATAAAACTCTCTTCTAAAAAAATGTTGTCAATTTTACAGTACATTTATTTATCAAAACATATATTATATTGTAGAAACAAGAATTCACGAGTTTTGTCGATTTGGGGCTATCGCAAGATGTGATACTGTAGAAGAAAGGAACCTCAACAGATTAAGGATTGGCATTGCAAGGTTTTCACAGGAATGTTTCTTCCTAATTGGAGCGTGCAATTGGCTCCACATAGAGAGCGTGTAAGCATGCCACGCGATATATTTTATACATTTTAGACTAAATAAATTTATATGAAACAGGGCTGGGAACAGAAGGCAGGAATAGGCAGCTGAAATCCACATAGATAGTACTTCGATGTGGATAGAAGAGAAAAATAACGGTGCCATAGCTTTTTTGAACGTCTAAAGAAACGAAAATTTCTGGTCTATTGCTGGTTTTTTCATACCTAACCAACCAGATTCCATCCCAATGTTAAATGTTTGTCTTTCTCTCGTACTTGGGTGGGTTTATGAGGGGGTGAACGAATTTTTACAACGAACCGCCCGTAGGGGTGGATTGTAATGTTCAGAAAATAGCTGTATATCTTGCAAAAATAATTTTTAGCTTTCTGCATTGATTAGTGGTTTTAATCAATTTTAACCATAAATCCATTATTACAGCGTTATTTTCTGGCTCAAATATTGAAAAACAAAAGTGAAATGGAATATCAGAATTTCAGTTGTTAGGAAATTGCCCCACTGTGCGCCGGCCCGTCAATAACAAGGAAGTAGCAATCAGTGAGGTAGTTTCGAAGGATGAAATATAGGTAGAAAAATGGACTTGAGCAAGATCATCAAGTCCGAATGCCTAACGCGGTCAAAAGCCTTACATAAATATATCTTTAAAACCGCAAGTTCATAAGCATGTAATAAATACTTCAATGTATTTATGCGATACATTGAATGTATGCCGATGCGAGTTTCTTCTCGTTGTTGGCGATGTCCTTCAGAATACTTTTTGCTTCGTGTCAATATGTACAATTTCTGAATAATCATCGTCTAACGGTCACTAATCACCACACATTTCTATACGAGAACAACGAAGAACATGGGAGTCTATGAACAAATCTCAACTACATATGGACGCTAAACAAAAAGTATTCTGAAGGACATCGTCAACAATGAGAAGAAACTCGCATCGGCTATCAATCAGAGAACCTTTTGGTGAAATGCAGACAACACAAGGCCCTGAAGATGATCTCAATAAAGATCGAAACGTTTATATATAAAATATTTTCGAGATTATTTATGATCCGCCCTCATTATCTAATGTTTCAGAAGTTAGTATTCCATTGAGAAGTAATTTCCAGACGTATGTTTTGTACATTTAATGTTGGAATTTTTGATTCCATGTTATGTAGGGGACGGATGATCTTGAGAGATTTTTTTAATGTTTGTACCTAATTAAATGGAATATCTTTGTTTTTCAGAGATCGGACCAGACTATTATAACAGCGTTTCTCGATTGGTCCATCCGGAAGAGATAGCAGCGTTACATAGAACATTAGCATTTGGTTAAAAATAAGAATTTTTAAGGTTAGAATACCTCTATTCGACTATAGGTACTACAGTTGTTTGATAAATATATTAGGTTTTTCAGAAATCCCTTCGGGGAAAAAGTACTTTCACGTAGTCACTCCTTGTGCATATAACTATAGTGCGGATGATGACCTTCGTAATATAGATGGTTCACTTATCAAAGGTAAAGGAAGTGGTGCTGGAATACATATACCTAAATTAGGTATCAGCATCTCCTCCGCTCTTGGCAATAACACCTCCGTTTTTCAGGCGGAACAGTTATGGAAAATAAAAGGCAAGGAAAGGATATTAGAACTTTTACCGACAGTCAAGCTAGCCTTAGATCATTACAAAAATATTTGTCAACCTCAAGAGGTGGAGGAACAGTAGATCTTTTCAATAAAATCACTTCCAGGTATGAGAATAGGGCAACCTTTATTTGGATACCAGCACTTAAAGGACACCATGGTAATGAAGAGGCGGATAGCCTGGCTAAAGAAGGCTCTAATACTGCCTTTGTATTATCTCACTCTATAAGCAAAGCGAAAGAGTGTATCAAAAATAAGGGTATGAAACAATTCCTTAAGGTGTGGAATCTGTCCCCCGGACACTGGCAATCAAAAAAGTTCATTAAGGTGATCAAGCCAACAGCATCGAAATAGCTTCTCAAGGAAGGGAATTAGGAGGCTGAGAGGTAGCCACGGGCCCTGCCCACTGAGAGGACACCTCTCCCTAATGGCTATTGTACCAGATCTCTATTTTGCCTTTTAACGAAATAAAAGAAAAAAAGGCAAGGCACTACCTCGCAAAGAGTGATAGTTACGCTAGGTCTAGATTCGAAAATTTTGAAGGAGAGGACATCACCAAATCACTCCCCGAGATTAAATTAGGGCTTGTGAACAGGTCCAAGAGGTTAACAACATTTAACCCCCCCGGGTCTTGGTCGCGTATACATATAAATATATATACATATACTTTTTCAACTTGATCTACATGACAGGTAGCCAGATTCATCTCTCTTGCTGACAAGTTTTTCGCTGCTTTTCTGAATAAATACAATTATTTGAAACTGTTAGGGTAGATGCATCATGTAGACTCCTCGAAAACCTGACGAAGTGACCATTTATTTTCTTTTAAATTAATAGAAAAATGTAATATTAAAGCCTGTTATCAAAAACACCAATCATCCTCCATACATTTAACTGTCCTTCTAGCGTCATTTTAAGGTTTGCCAAACTGACCTCAGGCACGGACGGTTATTCTGAGATTCAACGCTACAAATATTTCAACTTCTTCGAAATAAACAAAACGTAAGTAATTCAATTATATATTTAACTAAATACAGCCAAATTTATGACAATAAGTCTCATTTCTATATATAAATGTTGATGCATTTTGACCACGTGAAATATGAATAATAGTTTTAACGTCCTAACGAAAGGGAAAAGATTTCAGATTTCCTGAAATCTTAAAGTGCGTTCCTTACCATATTTCAGGTTTTTTTAAATTCATACTTATAATCATAAAGGCTGATATCAATAATATCCGGATACACCAGATAATTCTCATTAAATATCAACAGTTTTTGACACAATGATCTTGTTCACGAAGTCTCGTATTAGGGCTTGTTAGAATATTGTAATTTTTTTAATTATAATTACTCTGTTAATCCAATTAAGACATTCAGAGGAGGTCGGTTGTAATACAATGTACTAGGCATTGAAATTACATTAAATGTATATATGTATGTATACAAAAAAGTAGAAAAAATACATTAATTAATCAAATATCTTTCAATAAATTAAGATCTTTATTTGAGATAAAAAGTCAGTGCCACGAGAGGTATTCGAGCCCACGATCTTCGGCTAGATAAGTCGCTGCTCTACCACTTGAGCTATCGTGACTTCAATTCACTCGGACACTAACTTCTCGTCTCAACCCAACCTTTTGAATTTTCCTTCCTTCTTGCCATTTTTCAAAAGGTGCCGTTGAAATGGAAAGTTAGTGTCCGAGTGGTTCGAGGTTACGATAGCTTAAGAGGTAGAGCATCGAGTATCTAGTATCTACCCGAAGGTCGTGGGTTCGAATCCCGCTCGTGACACTGACTTTTTTATTTCAACTAAAAACCTTAATTAAAATGAAAGATATTAATTGGTCAAGCAGACCACGAAACTTGTGAATTTAATGAAATCGAACTTCAAAAAACTTTGATCTGAAAACCCAGAATAAAACTTCTTTATTTAATGTATTTTTTACAACTTACAAGTAGATAAAAGTGGTAAAATCTTTCTTGGAATATTTGTAGAATGACAAATCGTCGTGTTGTTTAGAGCTATAAATTGTGCTTATAAGGCTGCCGTTTTCAAAAGATATCAAGTTAAAATAAACATTATTCAAAATGTCTTTTTATTCTTATAATCAGAAAATTCATCGGAGTTAACCATTTATCACTTTTTATTTTAAATAAAAGCTCACCCCTCCGAAACTTATTGCTTTAACTTTTAACATAATATGTATTAATATCTAAAACATTTGACAATTTCATTCCGACAATAATGGTTGGTCGTTTTTGGGGGGGTTGTTTTTTATAAGCGTGAACGCGGACATTTAAAATCTGCCTGCCGTAGGTCGTGACGGAAATAAGGAAACATAAACACTACAAGTAAAAATTGCGTAATCAGCAGCCTACTCAAAAATAAAATTGACGCGTAAAAAGTCATAAATTAGTCATTTGGATAGTTTTAATTGATATTATATGTATATTGATATTATATGTTATTATATGTAATATTTGTTTGCTGAATTTTCACCAATTCTATTCTTAATGTTTATTGTATAGGATAAATTGCATTTCTTTTTATTAGCGAAATGTATTGAATTTATATATGTTATATATAAAAATGAAAAAAAAAATAACATGAACAGATGTCATGAATGATGTAAAATAAAATATAAAGAAAGGGAGATTGAGAGGAAAGTGAAGAGAAAAATGGAGAGAGAGAGAGAGAGAGAGAGAGAGAGAGAGAGAGAGATTTTTTATATTTTATGACAAGTAAATCTTCATCAGTTAGGACGTATTTGTAATAAAATATAGTCTGCTTTGTGTCACTTGTGTGTATTTCCACAGTTAAATACCAAAATACATGTTTGTAGTGATAATTTGTCCCAAAATTCCGTATGGTTTATAATTTATTGAACTCCTTTACACATTCTCATTGTAAGAAAGAATAATTTAAACAAGCATGAATCGGTTGTTCGCTGTTTCTAAAATATAAGGAATACTTTGTCGCCACTAGAGAAGTTTTGTTATGCATTTCTTGGCAGTAGCAAAAGAAAAAGGTGAAGACTCAAGACAAATAAGAGAATGAGCACCAAATGTGTGACAGTCAATAAAAAAACTGATGAGGGAAATAACGTTAAATTAATGAAAGAAGCAGTGTATGTCTTCTCTAAATAGAAGAGGGTATAAGGAACGTGAATTATAACGGGAAAAAATGAGAATGATGACCAACTGTGTGACAGACAATAAGAAAATTGATGGGGAAATTATTTGAAATGAATGAAAGAAGCAGTGTAGCTCTTCTCTAGCTAGAAGAGGTTATAAGGAAAGAGGATGATAAAAAAAGAGAAAATATTGAGGGAAAATTATCTATTATTTTTGTTTCGTTGAATTTTTAACTATTTGTTTTAACAATAAAGTAATTAATATTTTTTAAATGTGTTGATTCTGTTACGTTTGGCTTATGAGACAAAACTACCAACATTTAATCTTAATTATGCTTCTGTTTTTAATGATTATTTAGTACCGAACCACTGCCTGGTAGTTTAATGTATGTGTTTACATGTCGTGATATGTGACTTTTTCTATAAAGCAAAACAAATAAGTACTATTATTAATGTCCCTCTACACATTTTTCTCCTCGGTTAATTTAAGGTTTAATATGAAGATTAGTCCTAATCACCAATCATCCTAATGTGGTTTATTAATGATTGTTTATATTATTAATAGTATGACAGGAAAAGTTAGTAACTAAGAATGGGTCTGTACGTACGTTTATCTGTTGTATGCTGTTTCTAATAGTATGATGCTCTCATGACGGGAAGTAGCACGGCAAATGATGGTCGCCGACATTACACCGCTACCACCCTCATATCACCCTAATTAAATTTCAGGGTGGAGAAGGGAAGGATAGAAAGAGTAGGGGTTGGAAGGGGAGCTTTTGGATTGGCCGTCAACAAAGCGCATGCTCATCCTCCTACCACCTCCCATATTGATGTCATCCTCCCCCGGACCACCTTCAAAAATAAACAGAATTTATTGCGCAATTAATATATTACAGTCGTTCCCAGAGAACGGGGAATGCTCTTATAAAAATGAAAGCGGGCCGTCCTTCAGCCCTCGTATCTATTTCCATATTTTATCCTCCGCCAGTTCACCGATGACAGTGGAAAGTCTTTCCTTCAAAGATTCTTAGCCTTTGCAATACATTTTCACTGTTTACATTGCACTAAGCTAATTAATTGTGAACATAATCGATAGTGTAATTTACCTAATTGTAATTTATTCATCAAACTATCAATCTTGTCATGTTTACTTATTTTCAACTGTGGCTGGTTGAAAAAGTCTGAGAATTCATCAGTTCTTCGTACGTAAAAAATCTTTAAGTAGAAAAACAACCCAAAACTATTTTCGTAATTCACAATCAAATACTATTTCAATTTTAATAATGTGTCAAATAGTGAGAAGACGGACTGTAGGGAGGGAGATTCGAAGTGGGCACTAAAGGTCGGCTCATTTACATGGCGTGCGAGAGTAAAAGCTAAAATCAGAAAGAAAGGAGCTTCCATTGACTGTGAGAAAATCAGCAATAGACCTGCTTACAACGCACTCGATGAGATTCCGTGCGATGGTCTTATCGCAAATCTTTTTCCCCCTAGAACTAATAAAAAGTAAGCTCTCCAGAGGAATATACTGGACGAAAGCAAAAAACGTAGAGCATGCAAAAATGTGAAGATTGCGTTTACTTCGTCCCAATTGCTGCACATCGGTCGTTGAGTAAGGAAGGGTGGAACGACGTGCCAGGACCACTTACATAACAGAGACGAAGCACCTGTTATCCGACGAATACACAGTGGACGTAATCCGAAAGTCTAAGCATACGAACCATCAACCATCACACTCTATAAAACGGGAAGGCTTGAAGTAATGAATAAATAATGACGACTATCAGGAAAAGTGGATAAGGGGAGGTAGCCCTTGGTTTGGGCGCATACTTAAACGTGCTCCATATTCACAGAGTAAACCTTTATAAATAGTCCATTAGTTTTCGTGGTCCGCTTGGCCAATTAAAATCTTTCAATTAATAAAAGTTTAGTTGAGATAAAAAATGACTAATGAAGCATAATATAATGCACATAATGGAAAATAGCAAAAAGGAGAGAAAATTCAAAAAATGGAGTTGAGATCGGAAGTTAGTGTCTGAGTGGATCGAAGTCACGATAGTTCAAGTGGTAGAGTAGCGTCGTGCGTTCGAATCCCGTTCCTGGCACGGATTTTTTTTATCTTAACTAAAACCTTAATTAATTGAACTGTTATTATACATGCCTCCCTGATTAGTCGTAAATACCCTACCCAGGGTTGGGGGGGGGGTCAAGGTAAAAAATAAAGGAACAGCTCATAGCCTCTAAAAGACAATATGTCTCGTAAGCTGGCAAAAGAAATCGGGCACTGTTAAATCCGACGCTCATGAGATATTACATTTTTACTGCCTGTACCCCGATGGCATAAGGAAAAAATTGGAGGCATAAGTACATAATGTAGGTGTAGTACCATTAAAACACATCCGTAAATTAAACCATGAATTAGAAATACGTTATGTAGGTGCAATATCTTCAAATACACATCAGTCAATTTTAAACTAATAATTAATTAGTTAATTCGGTTGAACATTACTTTACACAGCGCTGAGCATGTCAACGCACTGAATGCTGTTGATTTTATGATACTCGTACACTGGAAACGAGATTTTTTTTTATAAAATGCGTAACTGCATTACAACTCACCCTTATTTGATATCCCCTGATTCCATCATATACTGCTTGCGATATTTGATGTTATTTATAATAAGGTGCAATCACCCACTGTCCGATGACCACATCCACTTCAACGTTTTCTTCTTGTGCTCCCGACATAAGACAGGAAAAACAAAAAATGTATTATGAAGGTGAAATTTTGTATAACTGTTACCAAACTTTTTTTACACTAGAAAGGGTTTTTCGGATATATACTCCTTGTTTTGGACAATTTTAACCTTATCTGGTGCAAAAGAAAAATAATTTCCCTTGAGAGATGACCTCGGAAACAGAATTGTTCGAAAATCTAAAAATATATATTTCACATTCACACATCTATTTTTTTTTGCTTTTTATTTTAAATAAAAGTATTGCGTTGCTTTATTGATAAAACTTATATAATTTAAAAGATCGAACATTGACGGTTTGACGTCGATGTCCCATTGTTGGACTCAGCCGGGTTTATTTACCCACCTCTATTTACGTGAACACAGACAAACAGAAAAAGGAAACTTATAGAAAATGAGGTTAAGGAAGTTTAAAGGAATGAAGTAGAAGGAGCACAGTATAACAAATATAATTGAAAAAAGTAAAAAGGAAAATTAAATCAGAATGTTGGGTTATGTTGAATGAAGACCAGGGATTTCGTTATAAATATCAAGTGAAAAGAAAGTGATTAGATTGAGGAGTGCGCAGGTTTAAATAATATAGTTTTAAAGAAAATATCTTCCAAATTACACAATTAAAGCTTTCAAAAGATAATATTTATGTATGTTTTTACTTTATGCCACGACAATTGCCCGAGGGTTTGGAGTTTCGATCAATTCGAAAAATTCGTGGGTTGAAAAAACCAGTTACATATCTACATGGCCATATAGGAGATGGATATGAAACAATTTGATGGAATGCTCCGGTTGATATATTCAGGGGAAGTGTACCGGTGGTTTGACGTCAAGCTAAGCGAGACCTTATCAGAAACGGCAAACTGCAAACGGGAAACCAACCCTAAATCTACCTGGTCCGAATTAATTAAACCAGCCAACGCAGATATTGTAGCAAATTTACCATGACAATAGTGCTAGGGAGTTGGAAAACTGGCATTCGGAATTAGTTGCTAGCTGGGAACTTGTGCCTGTAAATTAGACGGTTTTCCTGTGCGGGTTGTGTTTATCTGGCAAGTTGTCCTCAACCCCCATCCCGCCACCAAAACGATCGCCCCCTTTGATTTATAATCAGTCCTAAAACCGCATCACACCCTTATCAACAATTATGGGCAATGACCATCCGCCGTATCCGTAACGGGATTAATTTGGAAAAATTAAAATCAACTTTATGTACCATTTTTTTGACATCACAACAAAATCCATCATAAAAAATAGGATTTTTAAAAGTCGACAGATGTTCGTATACAGATAAATTAACCTGCTCTAATACAAGTCTGAACAATTATTACAATTTCACCGAAGGTAAAAACGATTTATTGAAACTATAATTTTAGAGCATGTGTGCCTACTATTTTGTTTTCAAATTTATATAGAACGGTGGATACATAGAAATAGATAGTCAAGTCGAGAGAGAGAGAGAGAGAGAGAGAGAGAGAGAGAGAGAGATTGTGGAAAAGTGAATAATAAAATATTGATTTCAAAAAACTTTAAGGAAATGTTGAACAATAAGCATTAATTATTAGAGAGAAATAAGATACACATGCATGTGAGAGAGACAAAAACAGATTTCGAAAGGAAGGGTGAGATCTGGAGGGGGTTCATAAAAAAAGTTGACGATAAAATGTTGAAAGAAATAGTCGAAGAATGAGCATTACTTATTAATAATAAATACGCCTTGAAAACGTATAGTTGTGAGAGATACTGTAACACATACTAGGAGACAAAGAAAGAGAGAGATAGAAGTAGATAGATAGAGAGAGAGAGAGAGACAGAGAGAGAGGGCGAGAGAAAAATAGTTAGATACATAGAATAGGTAGATAGACAGAGATACATAGCTCAATCTAAAGGGAGGTACGAAGTAATACACGGTACTGAATATTTACAGTTGAGTTTTGTACGGATATATGGTAGATAAGTACAAAGAAAACAGAAGAAATAAAAAAGAAAGATAATTTTTAAATAGATAGATATATAGATAGATAGAAAGAGAGAGTGTGAGATTATGAAACAAGGTGATAATAAACTATTGATAAAAAACACAAAATTATTAAGAAAAATTAAAACAATAAGCTTTAATTATTAGAGAGAAATAAGATATACAAACGTGTGAGAATGAGAAAGATAGATACTGAGAAGAAGAGAGTGAAGAAGGGGGTTCATGACAAAATTTATAATAAAATAATGATTTTTTTTTAAACTGCAAGAAAGAGTCGAACAATAGGCTTTTATTATTAGAAATAAATAAGAAATGAAAATGTACATAGGTGTGAGAGAATCAGTAACACATACTGGGAAAGAGAAAGAGACCGAGAGATAGAGAGGAAGAAAGGTGAGTGGGAGAGAGAAATATAGTTAGACACATAAATTCTGCAGATAAATAAAAAATGATAAATTATATTTATAGTCTACAGACAAATAGATAAGTCAATCTAGTTGAATGTCCGAAGTCAAATGTACGGTGTTCTATCTGTATAAGTTGAGTGTTGTACGGACATAAGGTAAATAGGTACGTACATGATATAATATATAAAGTAAAAATTGCCAGACATGTAGATAGTTAAGAAGGAGTGAGAGACGAAATGAAAATGCGATAATGGTAGTTTGAGGTAAACCTTTCATAAGCACATTTTAACTAGGCATAGATTGACCTCATTACGTTTGACCTAATAAGCACAATCCTTTCGGTAATTACATTCCTCCTTGAATACGTTTACTAATTTTCAGTGGAACACGTAGGTGATATTTTCTGTTTTTAGTCATCTTTTCCCAGTCGTGATAAAATTTATTTAGTCGGACACGCGTCAACTTAATTATTCCATTATTAAAAAATCGACCCTATACGCAGTTGAATCAGTTGTATGTAATTAATACAAACACTAATTCAACAGGTGAGCCGGTGGAATTGATCACAATCTCAAGCACGCGACCGTTCGTTGGCAACGTACGTTAAAGTGAATGGAAAGGAATCGGAGATGGGCGGCGAACTTCTGGATAAATTCTTTTTTTACGAGAGTTCTCAACAGCAGAGGTCAACAACCCTCAGGATGCCGGTGTTTTTATTATTATTTTTTTCATTTATGAGTTTGTCGAGTTCGAATGCAGGGCCGCTGGATTCGATCCCGGGACCTTTACCTTACAGTAAGGAGCGCCTTATCAACGTCTAAACCGTTGCGGCCACCGACGCCCCCTTATAAATACATTATTGCCCAGAGGCTTGTTGTAATCAAAATTACCACATATTTCTAAAAGTGAAGCATAACAACCATTTTTTCCCTTAATGTAGTGAAATTAAAAACAAAGAAGAAAAGAAACAGAGAGGTGAACATAACTGATAACTCGTTTAACTTTAACTTTCTATATATTAAAAATCATAAAACTACCTTTTCTATTTTAACACCTTCAGCTTTGACACCTCTCAGGATATTTTTTATCATAGAAATTCTTCTAACAAATTTATTATTGCACGGAAGACTATGGCAGAAAATCATGTTTTCCGAAGCTCACATAAAAACTATCAAACTTCTTTACAAGCCAACATTTTTTCCCTTAATATAGAAAAATTCCAAAGAAAACTATATTTTATGACAATGCATCCAAAATAAACTTATAAGTTAATTAAGGTTTTTAGTTGAGATAAAACAGTCAGTGTCTCGAGCGAGATTCGAACTCACGATCTTCGGCTAGATACGCCATCTGTAGCCGAGAACCAAATTTTCATGATTATACAACATTTGAAAAAGAGCAAAAATTAGGAAAAATTCAAAAGTGGGATCGAGATGGGAAGTTAGTGTCTGAATGGATCGAAGTCACGATAGCTCAAGTGGTAGAGTAGAGGCGGATCTGGCCGAAGGTCTTGAGTTCGAATTCCTCTCGTGGCACTGACCTTTTTTATCTCAACTAAAATCCTTAATTGACAGGTATTAATTGGTCAAGCGGATCACGAAAACGAGTGAAGTTAAAGTTAATAAAGTTAAAAGTCTGATGCAATATCGATGAAACAGAAAGAAAATCACTGACAGCTTTATGTAGATTAATAGTCATAAAACTAACTTTTGCATTTTACCACATTCAGCCTTGAAATCTCTCCGCGTAATCCTTTTTAAAAGATAGTTCCTATTCACAGTAAGTTGTTTTGCAACGATCCGGATTTCGAGCCTTAAGCTCATCATCAGGTTGTAAAACTCCTTCAGCCTGATGATGAGCTAAGGGCTCGAAATCCGGTTCGTTACCAAACAACTTGCTGTGAAAAAGAAATATCTTTGTTAAAAAGAATCGAACACCTCACTCTCTCCCTCATCCATTTCTACTCTCTGGGTATGGTTTATTCGAAGAAATTATACTGTACGGAATACTGTAAATATGGTAGAAAATTATCGGTGTCTTGCCATATCCAATCCCATCTTCATGTGTTTGAACCCTGACTTCGACAGTGTAGAATCCTGTTAAACAGTGAGATACATGGTTTTCATCCTTAATCGTAAAACTCTCACACCTTTCTATTTATAAGGTACCCCAATTCCTGAAGCGAATAATATACTTCTTGAATTTACGTGGACAAAAGACTTAATTCGAATCCATATACCCCACTAAAACGACTGTAACCTTAGATCTAAAATGCTGAAGAAGCTACTTGACAAAAGATCGAAACTGACATTACTTATCGAACTATTATTCACTACCTTAATAGCCCTAATTTGGACCTACGGAGTACAGTTCGGGACAGCGATTCCAACCTTAACAAAATTCAATCCGTACAATCGAAAATCCTTCGCACAATAGTTGGTATTCTACGTCACCAATCCTATCCACCCCGTTTCTCAAATAATACACGACCCAAGTCCCGCTAAATAAATTTCACTATACACTCACGAAAAACCCGCAACCTGTCCAGCTCAACTCTTCCTTCCACCCCTATTAGAAGCTGGAAGCGCAATCGGCCTCCCGACCATCTGATTTTGTAACTTCGGCAACTCTAGAAACTGCTGCTGAATTCACTCTGTAATGGCTAACTACAGTCACTTTCACTGGATGGTGACTGTTCAAATTAATCACACCAGACATGCAAATGTGTATACATTATTGTGTATGTATATATAAAAACATACCCCCAGTAGAAAAACACCATAATCTTTCTTTGTTGCATTTTGTATGTAATTGTAAAATAAATAAATGAGAAAAGAGCTTGCAGTATTAAAAACTAGTGAATAAGCGAAAACCAAAACTATTATTATATAGCAAAATTTGAAAACAATTATTTTCACAAGAAGAGATGGCAGGTTGGCCTTAAATTTCCTATCGATCGAAACTGGTGAATAATCCCAGAAGAATTTTCCAATTTTCGTCAAATTTCTAAACAGACGAAGACAACGCCATTTAGACTAGAGTGGATGAATAGCCGAAATAAAACTTTGTTAGCGATAGAGATAGCGATCGGTGTTAAGTAATTAGAAATGTGGAAGGGGAGGCAGCTGTACTCTGATTGATCCCGCCGCTAATGGCCCGGGGGCACGGAAGAGCCGGGCACGGCATCAAAATGTTTGTTATCATCCGGTAGTCTAACAATTGAGTAAGTGTAGCTCTGACCCGTCTTCAACCAGTCGGGGTAAGTTTATTTACCTAATGCCGAATAATTGAGGGGTTAAACCCACTCCGGGTTACAACCGAGAAATGAATTCCGCGAATTTTTGTTACGTGACGAGATCTTACAAACAGGCTGGATCAAGGTTTGGCCATGAAGAAGAAAGCAAATTTAGCTCCTAGCGCTAAGCTTTCGACCTATTTTATCCTATTTGGAGAATGTCCGATGTTTTCGTGTGTCGCATCTATTGGAACATTTCAGTTGTTTTCTAAAGTCCAGTACATTAGGCAAAACGAACTTATAACTTCGACCTATTTTACAGTCATCAACAGAGCAATACCATCTTGAATAAGTCTTGATTAGCTTGCAATTAGCTTGCGGCAGTTCTGTACATAAACAGAAGGAAAACTTGCTTATTTTCGATTCATCGACGAAATCTCAACTCTCACTAATGGAGCAAACAGTCAGCACTACCGAGAGGAACAAAAGTACGCGCATCATTTCCAGTCTCTTCGCTCTCTACCGAATCTACAGACCAGCGGAATCGACCATACAAAAGTTCGGAGTTGGACAGCACAACCTACACAGAGGCTACCAAAAAACTCGGTCAGTAATTAGGTGACTCCCATGTGATGATGGTCTGGTGAACAATGGTCTCGCATTCACCGCTGCAACCAATTAGCTTGCAGAAGTTCTTTTAACGGACACCAAAAAAACCACGGTTTTTAAAACAAGAGTTGGTTTTTTAATGGCCATTTCATTTTCAGCTTTTGTCTCTTGCATAAACAACAACATAATTCTACTGGTGTATTTAACAAGGGTATTAATAGTAAATTTTGCCAAATGATCAGTATCGAATGTCCATACTTATGTTATTATTAAAGATTTTGTTTCAGTACGTGGTAGAAGTAATGAGGCAATCTTTCGTCCAAACGGTAGAAAATGTTAATAAAAACCTCATAAAAACACAGTCATTGATAAGAGTCAGTTCATAAATCGGACCCTGGAAGGCGGAGTCGGACACATAATTAATTCATCGCTTGCTATATAATTCCAAACAGGTAAATCTCTTCCGTGTACATTTATCTGGTCAAACACCACTATAAAGTTGTCCTTGGGGAAACAGGAGCACGCACTGTGATAAGAGGGGCTCGTTACCGAATAATATGAATTATGTATTCATAGAATTGCAAATGCCTTTAGAGACAGTATCAGGGGGATCTAGGACTGCGGGGTGTACGAACTGGTAGAGGGTAAAGTTGATTGTTGTCGAGTGGTTGATTAACTCATTTACATTCAGTACAACATGTTCCAACCCCACAGTCTGGGGACCCGAAGATTTAATCATCCGAAATAAACTCGATCAAACGTTTGTTTTATTTAACTCGGGTAGCACAACGCGTATGAAATTGCTGTGTTGCAATATCTTTTAATTACTTAAATATCTTTAAATAAATGTGAGAAAATGCTTAAAGTACTAAATAAGAATTCAAACTAGGATCAATCCCAGATCATGTTAGGTACTATTGATCTATTACACCTGAATGTTAAAAAAATATTTGATATACGAAGATAAAATTAAGCAGGAAATGCTGACATTTGTGCACGTTGCGATCGTAGTAATTACATCGTCCGTGATACGATCCCATTGGATTTTATTTCCTATCTGGTAAAGTGAAAATCCTACAAATACTCTCTCGGCTCTGCGATGGATTTTACATTTTTTTCACAATAGGTATTGTGCACGCAATTACACAAGAGTTTTGGACTTGAAGCGTAATTCTTTTGATCAAATTGGACAAACATTGAAGACGATTCTGGCTATATACTTCGTTACTGTTTTAATTTTAGGCATTACGTTAAGAAAGGCAAAAGTG
>CM077112.1:4648947-4682051 GCA_039619505.1 Cimex hemipterus | reverse complement strand
GAAGTTAAAACTGGGAAAATGTTTAACCGTAAAGAGGAGTGCATATAGTAAGGACAAGAGTAAAAAATTCATCTTGTTAGAATGGAATTGCTAAATACAAATTTTAACAAAGGAAGTGGTTAATTGATATGTCAAAGAGATATATAAAATTAAATACTGGCATTTCGTAAGTTACAACCATAATAGTCATATAGTCGCTGATAGCTAGCCTTCGGGTTTTTTATTATTTTCCGAGCAGGGAGAGTGAAAATACAATTCTGCAAAACAAGAGTTATTCGCACGCCCCTACGATTGTTTTACACGTTTTTTTACAATATACGTTCAGCCTCCTGCCCATAAAATCTGATCTGCCGATTGGAATAAAAAAAAGACTGGAAGAGAAAACTGGCTGGAAGGAAACAATGAGCTGGTAATAAATAACGAACGTATATTGGGCGAGGGTGTGCAGAATAGAGCGTGACTGGGGTATGAATATAATGTAATAAGGGGTGAGCCGTTCCCATGACGGGATGCCGAGCGGCAAGGGTGGAAGCGCCACGCGACCTCATCGCTGCATACCTGCCCCATCTTCGCTCCGCTCTGTTTGTACAATTGCGTATAAACAATTATCGGGTCACGAGGGCCATTAGGCTCCGATGGTAGTAAACAGTCAAGTGACGACTAGACTAATGGCCCTGGCTGAATCACCCGGTGGACGTGTTAATAGAGATTCGAATGAAAAACTAACACTTACTGGCGGGTGTCATCGTGAGTAAGCTGAATTCAGCCCTCAACAGGCTGCGATGGTCACAATAAAACTTTTTTTTTCTCTAGGAAGATTGATCAAACTGTCATCGAGTACGGTTATAAATATTTCCATTCATGCTTTATTACATTTTATTTTGAACACTACAAGTAAGCTAAATAATAGATCAATTCTAGTATTAGTTCTCGCGTTCATGAAAGCTAGGAACTCCAGAAATCAAGATTATCCCTAATCAGGATTATCGGTCACTGCAGAAACTGTGATATCAGTGTAATCCGCCATCTACTAACTTGTCCGGAATAAAGGTGTTAGTTAAACGTGCAACCTGTTACGACCTATGACCAATTTAACCCCAAAATCGTTAAGATATTAAGCAAGAAGTCAAACAACAAGTAAAAAATTAATTTCAAGTCTAAATAAATGAAATCAATTAATTATTCGCTATCCCTCAACTTTCGGAAATTTGGGATTAAAAGTTTTTTACGACCAAACTTGCCTTTGATTGAAAATGTGGCGGTAGACTGTGAACACCGTCGATAATTTGTGCAAATCGTGATGGCTTATATGTGATGGACTACGAAGATTAATTACCAAGCTCCATTTTAGTCTGAAGTAACACGATTCATACAAAAACCATAGAGAAGTAGTCTACGAATTAGAAAACCTTTCCGAAAAAAAACTCCTGTATTTGATCTAACTTCTGATTCTTCCTAAAAAAAGGAATTATTTTCTTAACATGTATAATACTATCCTAAGAGCTACTTACTTTGATGATGATCACCTCAAAATGATCAAAACAAATTCATAATCTTAACAACAATCCTATACCCTGATAATCCCCACCTATACTAAGTAAAATCCTCGAGAATCTCCTACTGAAAAGAATCCTTCCTATCCTAAAAGAACAAAACATAATCCCATCTCCCACATTTGTCATTAATCACTATTCCACAATACAGCACTGCCGTGTTGTAGGTACTATCTCTTCTTCTCTTGAGCCGATACAGTACTGTTAGGATGCTTTCCTTGATCTAGCTGAAGCCTTTAATACAGTCTGACTTCCAGGTTTGCTGTGGAAGCTAAAGAGCATCCTTCCTTTCACCTACTTTCTCTTATTCTGATCATACCTGACTGACTATTTTTTCAGGTCAGCCAGGGAATGACTGACTATCCTGTTAAAGCTGGAGCCCAATAGGGTTGTATCATCGGTCCAATCCTTTCTTCCACTGTCCATCTCACCTCTCTACACCTCCCGACACATCCATTCACACTTTTGCGAATGTTATTGCGATCCTTAAATATTGATCGCATTCTTTAACATCGTTCCTACAGAATCACTTAATATAAAACCTTGTCTGAAGGCGGAGATTAAAATAAATGTAGATAAAAGCCAACAAATCACTTTTACACATTTACGTGTCATAATGCTATCAATATACATAGGTCTTCAACCACTGAAACCGGGCCTACTAATCAAGTTCCTTGATGAAATAGGACTTCTTACCGGGGAGCTGTAGGCACAGAACGGGAGATACAATAGAGTTTAAAGGCTGTATATTACACCCCGACCAATACATCTTCATCTCCATTATCAGGGGTCCTTTTAAGGAATGATTATATTCCGTCTTATTTAGTTTGAAAACCCCCCTTGTGGCGGGTGATCTACCTCAAAATCAAAGGAATCGTATTGTTATCTATTTCATCTATTTCTCGGTAATATGTGAATTAATAATATGGTCCTGAAGGGCAAAACTAAAACAGACAACTTTGATAGTCAAAACGAAAAAAATACCAAAAAACAAAACCATAAGTTCTCTATTGATAGGTTGAAAAATTCCAAGTTCCTTCATTCAATTTAGTAAATTACATGGATGTTTCGGGCTACAGGCCCATCATCAGTAACTAAAAATAGAGAAATCTATTTTTATTTACAAACATTGGAAATTACTGATGGGTGTGCAAATTGGGAATAATACCATGAGATTTCTGTATGTGATTTCTCCCCCTTTATTTGCCTCACAAAGTAATATATAATAGAAATAACAGGATGAGCATAAAGAAAAGATGATACATGAAACAAATTTAAAAATATTATAATAATGGATGGGTGGTTATGAACGTAGAACCAACATAATCAAGCTGTGATTCTGACGGAGATTTGGACGACTGTCAGTTTTTAAAGTAGTACAATTAAAATCCTCTCGAATACAACAATAGGACAATTAACGTTCGATGAGCCCGTCCTAGCACACTGCGTCGTAAATTTCGACAGAGACCACGGCACATTAAACCGCCAATTGATTCTTGCCGATGCACGTGATACTGAGGACAGGCATATGCCGTGCTCCTCTTTCGCCGATCCCCCTCCGGTTCTCATCAACGCCACGGGCATATTGTACTCGTTAGCCAGTTTAACGATACAATGACCAGCCCCTCCTCTTTCTTGACGATCATCGATCCCACAGACAAGCTCACACCATTAGCTCCGTTATGGGAAAATAACATTTTGTAAACAAACAGTGTATTTCTCGTTAGAGGGTTCGATTTTTTTGAGGCGTTAGACGGTGTCGGTTTATACTTAAAGTTTAATCTACCGTCGTTCACCTTCACATACGGTTTTATTAGCACTGCTAATTACATATCCATTTATCTGAGAGTCTCCAAATGTAATTCTTTCAGTGATTTTTCATCCGGTAATTTTAGTTTATCTCTCCTTTTTTTTGTTCTGGCATACGTGTTTCGACTTTTTTGTATTACTTTTCTATGATCGAACCCCTTTTACGTTCTACACAAGTCTAATGTGAACTTTTTCCAAACCAATAAATGACAAATTAACATTTTTACATTGGCATTGAACTTTTGCATAATAAAATTCAACCTTTTTCAAATCAAATTGAACTTTTCCTAACCAAATTTCGATCTTCCTCAAATTATATTTACCTCGTACAGAATCAAATTCATTTCTTTACCAATCAGATTCAACTATTTAAAAGTCAATTTTTTTCAATCAACACTCTCATTCACATCTAACCTTTAAATAATAAAATTCAACCTTTTCTAGATAGAATTCAACTTTATGCTGGTCTAATCGTAATTTTTCCAAATTATTTTTGATCATACGAAACCTTTGCAAAATCAAATTTAACCTTTTCGAAACCGGATTCTACTTTTAAAAATTCCTAAAATAAAAAATTCTTTTTCCAAACCATATTAAACCTGGAGCACATTTTTCATGTTCAATCTTAATTTTTTCTTTTCAATCTGCCTTTTTCTAAACGTAATTTATTTTGGTTAAAACTCCCTTTAACTGTTCCAAATCATATTCAACTTGCGCATAATGACAGTTAATATTTCTCAAAGAAATTTTCCAATAATATTGAACTTTTACATAATCAAATTCAAAATTTTTATAACGAAAATGAAATTTTTCCAAAATAAATTGAACTTTTCCCAATCATATTTTCTACAAGCAGTTAAATTTTACAAATCAAATTCAATTGCTACCAAATCAAAATTTTTTCTAATCAAATTCGACTTTTTCACCTTTAATGGTAATAGGTCAAGTAAATTTAACTTTGCTCTAATCAAACTCAATCTTTTCCTAATCAAATTCAAATTTTTGCAAATCAGAATCAAACTTTTGCGAATCTAATTCCATTCTTCTGAAATAAATAGAACTATTTCTAGACGTTTTAGCCTTTCGCATAATAAAAATTCACCATCTACTTTTTTCAAATCAAATTAGACTGTTCGAACCAAAATGACTTCTCCCTTTTCATATATTAATTTTTATAATAAAATTTAATTTTTCTAAATCCAATTCAATATTTTTCTATTCAAATTCTCCTTTTTCAAACTAAATAGAATTTTCAATAACATCATTTTTTCATAATGAAATTAATTTTTTTCAATCAAATTCAAACCTTTCTCAAATCATATGGACCTTTTTGCATAGTAAATTGAACCTTTTCCCCAATTTAATCTCATCTTTCAAAAATGAAATACAATGCTTTGTGGATGTTGAGAGTAAATTTTGTGTGGTAGTTTAATTGACCTATCACAAAGTGGGTCGTGTACACATTTCTGAAATATAATGTATCACCGATTTTTTCTCGGGCAAGCAATACGCTGTACATTTTATTATCAATTAATATAACTGGACCGAGTTCTTTTAACCTATAGCGCTTCACTTCATTAGTACCAGATAGTGTTAAAATGACTATTGTTTATTTTCAAAGTTTAAGATAGCTTGATTTTTATGCACGGATCCCCGTCCAGTTCACACACGATTCTGGTGAGAATGAAAATAGCTATGGTAAATTTTCAAAAGGTTAATGAAGCTATTTAATTTTTGTATTAGCATTGTTCTCTCCAGTTGAGCATGGATGATAGGCACCAATGGTACATTTCTAAGGCTACTGTGTTATTTGTCTTATCATTGTTTAAGGGTTTAAATCCATAAGGGACATTGATGGCTGCAACGGTTTAGGCGCTCATCACAAGGTCCCGGTTTCGAATCTAGTCTGCCCTGAATTCAAACCTGATATTATTACAAATTGACTTCTTTTTCAAAACCAGCGGCATTACAAGGATTCATATAGCCTTCAGTTTGAAATACCCTTGTTAATGATGTTAATATTTTTTTTTTAATTTTTAGTATTTACACTTAATGTATGAAATGAGATAAAGTAGACAAAACCGATACCAACACGGCGCGAAGTATACACAGTTTGTTTTAACTCATTGGTGTTGCAGGTTTAGCCTACATTTTCCTGTAAGACTTAAGATTCAGACATTCAAAAAAGGCATTTCCAAAAACACCGTCACCCTGAGGGTTCATATAACCCCATAGTCGGAATACCCTGGTAAAAAAGATATACATAAATAATTGGTGTTAACATATTTTTTTTAAATTTTTAGTATATGCACTAAATTATGAAATGAGATAAAGTAGACAATACCGATACGACCACGGCGCGAAGTATATACAGTTTGTTTTAACTCATTGGTGTTGCAGGTTTAACCTCCTTTTTCCGTTTAAGATATTTCTAGGTTTTGATAATTTCTCTTTAATTAACCGCTTTTATAAGTTTATGTCATTTGTCTTCATTTTTACTCCCAGTCGACATATTGGCCTAATTTTATATTCAAATGCAATATATTGTATTCAGTATTTGTTGTTTATATTCATCATTTTAATAAAGTGTGGTTATTAGTGACCCATTAGTCGATGATCATTCGGAAATCGTGAGATGACGTCTGGTTTCATGTAGGTTTCATAAAACAGTTTCTTTATCGTTCCAGCGTTTCTATCTTTATTGAGATCATCTTCAGGACCTAGGATTTACAGACATTGTTTAAATTTAACAAATTCATGTAGGATGTAGAAAAAAGTGAATTTATATTCAATCAAAGAATGTTTAAATTGTCCGGCAACTTACATCGGAATTACGTCCCGATAACCTGATAAGAGACTAAAGCAGCACATCTATTATTATGGTTTATGAACAGCACATACGGGAAAAAATGTTTGTTTTCTTTTAATACAATTTCAAGGGAAAAGACATCAAAGAATAGTCAGTTCTAACTTTATTGCAATTTAATTATTTTGTGCACGTGAAATTTCCAAAAAACATCGCAATCCTGCTGATCGTTGAACCAGCAGGACTTCGTGAAAAGAATCTATAAACCCGTTTTAAAGTGGCAGTATAAAGTAAAATGGGATGGCATAAAATGACGATTTATAACCATCCTAAATAAATATATATTTATATTTTCCAACCCGAGGCAGAGATACCAAAAGGTTTTACGATTAATCTTTTAATTTGTTGGAAACGTTTCTTTGGAAGAAGTGTCCCCCTCACTTCGACTCAATACCGAGGAGAGTGACTGATGTGCAAAGTTATCCCATAAACATCCAAGACGCCGAGGGCAGAGGCGTGAATAAGTTTTTTACAAGAAAATTAATATCTCCGAGAAAACCACCAACCGAGAGGGTGCAGGATGGGGTGCGGGGTAAGGGCTCTTGGAAGAAATATTAAGAAAGTTTTATATAAATCGCTGGAGCGGCCCGGCCAATCTAACTTGTCCATTAGCGGGTGGATCTGCGGCGTCTTACAGAATTTATTAGGGAGAGGGCGAATATTACAGAAGCTTAGCCACTTTACTTTTCAGCGGACAGTAGATTTTCCTTTCCCTACTTTTCAAATAGAGAAACCGATGAAAGGACATTTTTATGTATAAACGTCTAATTTTCAAAATTTATAACTTATAGGTAAGTCATAAGTTAAAACTTACAAAACAGTTATTTATTATAACGGCAAAAATTATTGCATGACTAATTGGCAAGAATAAAACCAAGCATTAAGAACTGTGAAGTAAAAATCAATTTCATGTCGAATTACCGATTTATACAGGATGTTTGGCGTCTCATGTTAAAAACTTTGCCAGTAGATTCTATATTCACAAAGGAAAACATCAAATCTAATTAACTGTGGTCTGAATTTCAACAGTTTCGGAGTTATTTCGCTATTTCTGATTTTTGAAGATTTCACGGCCTTACTTCAAATAAACAATGATTACACCAAAACTAAGCAGTTATGGACAAATTCGTTGTTACCATTGAAAACTACTAAATCCATTACAGTCCGATTGACCAATTAACATTTTTCAATTAATTAATATTTATTAAAGGTATTAGTTGAGATAAAAAAATCTGTCAAGAGCGGGATTTGAACCCACGACTGTCGGCAATATACGCCCCTACTCTACCAGTTCAGCTATCGTGACATTGATCCGCTCTGACACTAACTTCCCATCTCAACCTCATCTCTCGAATTGAAAAACCACTTGAAAAATAGCAAAAAAGAGGGAAAATTCGTGCGGGGAAGGTGACATAGGACGTTGGTGTCCGAGCGAATCGTAGTCACGATGGTAGAGTAGCGGCGTAGTTAGTCGAAGGTCGTGGGTTCGTATCCCGCTGGTGGCTCTGGCTTTTTTACCTCAACCAATACCTTTCATACATATTAATTAATTGAAAACTACGTTAAATTTCCGATAAGAAGTGATCAATATTAAACTTGTAAACCTTAGTAAAGCGTTTTAGTAGCTAGAACTTTGACAAATATTTTCTATTTTCAAAGTCGAATAACTTACTATGGTGATTGTAAACTACTATTTTTATTATTATTATTAATCTTTCCACCTAACCAATCCGTCAGGCAGGGTTTTGTCGTTTCCTCCATCAATTTCTTTAGCTTTGAAAAAAGTAATTAAAAAAGAAATTACACCACTAAAAAGAATATTTAACGGCGTAAGTTTTCTGGTAATGGTCTAAGGCTGGTCTTTAAGTTTGGAAATAGTAGTTTAGAATCACCGATGTAAATTTTTCCACATTCCGTTTCAAACCAAGGTCGTGAAATCAGAAAAATAAGAAAAAGCGAATGTACATTTTGGTTCAATTTTAAATGTCCAATCGACAGGCAAAGTTTAAAATACGAGTAGCCGAACACCCTGTATAACCTCCAATCTGCGAACAAATTTATGTACAACTGAGTTGAGCCAATTCCAGCTTTGGTATAATTTACAATAAAGGCCTGAAGAATCATCCGCCTCTGCTTCGAACCAGTCCGGAGTCAGTTCTGGGTCATGCCCTAGCTATAAGCAGCAAGGTCATTTCAGTCCCCCATGCAATCATTTTCTAAGTTCAAACACGATCTGAATTATTTTTTATTACGTACCATTCACTCAATTACGATGTTAATGTACCTGACATTCCTTCACCACCCTTCACACCTATGATATTACTAACCTAATGGTTTCTCAGCATTCCTTCATCGGTCCTCTCACCCTTCACACTTTCGCTAATAAATACATTCGCTCTAAACGTACATAAAGTAGAGCGCAAAATAAGATATCAATCAGAATCGACCCGTCTTACACGCATTACGACTATTTCTCCACGCCTTGTAACCACATAGATAATTTTATTCGAGAATTAACACTTAAGTCGTTATTCTTCTGTTTCAGAAAGAAATGGGTATTGCCACGAAGTGTATGACAACATCGGTGGCCGTCATTACTTGGGTACCCATCTGAGAGGACCTAACATCTCATACTTGAAAGTTTGTCAGTTAACAGATTATCTTCCGAGCAATGGGACCAAACGTTTGAAATGTGACTCTTTCTTCTGTGTACTCTGTGTAGACGTTCCAAGAAGACAATCCTCCATTTTTTCAGGGCCGACTTGGAATCGACGACCTGATTAACAACTTCGACTTCTATTCGAACGGATGCCTGGTCCACCAGTCTGGGTGCAACAAATCCGTCAGCAAATACTTGAAAAAGGAGTGAACGTACATCAAAGAACAGATTTAACGTTAAATCTTTAGATAGTTTGCAAGGTGATCAAACAATGGACATAAACAAGTACTTCATGGAGGGCAAATACGGCGGGTACGATTTCTTAGCTGCAGACCTACGTGAAATTTCTCAAAGGGGATTATTTTAGCTGTATGAGCGCTTTGGAATGATAACTCCGAAGCGTTAAAAAAAAACCTTATGATACTTTATTCTCGCAGAAAACCAGACTGGTTGAAATGCGCCAAGGTGGTTACTTCGCCAGGAGAACCCGCCAACAACCCGTCCCAGGTCGAGTTATACACTCACCGCTGCAAAGAAGCCTTTCTGCCGTAACTATTCAATCCCAGAAAGAATAAAACAGCTTAATTTCCTTCAGCAATCAGAGTAGAGGAGCCAAATTCTCGCTGCGTTTTCAAGCAGTATTCTCTTATCGAGTTTCTCACGGAGCCAAAAGATAGCACTCTTCAATCAAGTGCAATTCACAGAGCAACCTTTCTGTACATGCCAGGCACATTGCCCCGAAGTAATTGTTCGTCAATTGTTTGTTCATCCTTGCATGGCCGGTCTTAAGTCAGGTTGTCTTTAATCAGGTGGGTACAGGTGACAGTGATTTCAGGATTCGGCAATGCCTGTTTTCTTACAAATATCAGGCCAAGACCATAGATGCCCAGATGGGTGATTTTCCCACGTGGTACATTCAACTAGATCATCCTTTTCTCAATGTTGAAGCCGACTTTGCAGACTCCTTTCATGGCATGCATACATCTTGAATTTGTATACGATCTCTCTAGCACAGCTATCCTCGCTAGTTTAGAACGTTTCGTTTCCCATCGAGGGCTCCCTTCCAAAGTGTATTCCGATTGCGATCGCAACTTTCTTCCTGCGGCTCGTCAATTAAAGGAAATCAATTCATTTCTCAAGACCAACGCCGATAGACTCTTTTCTCATGCTTCGTCCAAGGGTATTGAATGGCACTTCAACCCTTGTTATGTCCCCAATTTTTGTCGAACATGAGAGCTTCTCAACCGATCCGACTCACCGAGGCGAATACTTTTTTAATTAGTTTTTATTGCATTTTTAGTGTCACAGGGCCTGATCGCGGAGGTTCAGAAGTTAGTTTCTTCGGCCAATTCGTATGGCTTTTTATTACTTTCCAGACGTCCCGGGACGCAGAAAACCACACCATATATTGATTTATCATGTATTATTGAATAAAAATTACTCATTCATAAAGTTTTACATACAAAGGTGTCTAAAAAAATACCTAACATACGGAACTGTAGTCACTACCTAAACGCTTACAGAAGCATGTTGATCCCTTTTCCACCTTCCAAACGATGAAAAAAAGAGAATTGTATATGTATTTATGAATGTGTCGGAGTTAATTGAGTTCCCTGTGTAAATCAGGAACGTCGCGTTTGCGCCCATGTTATTTACAGCATGCGGGGATTTGATTCAATCAGAGATAGGCCCGTCAGTCCGGCGCACCTTTTTCACAGATAACACAGCATCGAGAGCATCGTTTTTCACGGGAAAGGGGCGGCGGCAGTGGGGAAAAAATAGCAGGAGAACAATGACGGCCCAGGGAACGAGGACTCCCGTTATAAATGACTCCAATAAACCAAGCCCCAGGGTTTTAAATTAGAGAAAATTAATAACGGTCCGAAACCAGGGATGATCTCCCGCTCTCGACGCCCGCTGAAAATAACCCTATAGGCTCTCACTATCCGGATGACAAATTGGGTGGAGCTGCCGGTAGCCGAGACGAGTTCATAAAGTACAGGTGCACCGACTGTTCCGGCCTCCCTTTTGTCCAGCTTTGCTCATTCAACACATTGCCACTCGTCCTGCCAGAGAGGAAACGCCTGATCGCCCTCCTTGCCTATATCACCGCCAGGATAAAAAGAGACATACATCATCGCCCAATTGTATAAATTTTAATACTTTAATTTATCCACAAAACAAAACCATCGACTTTACGGCAAAACTCAGTCCATTAGAATATTAAACTTCTTAGTTTGACCAACAAATAAATCTGAAACATGTTTTTAGAACATTTGGGGTTTGCCTCTGACCTTTTTAAAAAATTGAAGAAGAGAAAAACTAAGTCCCAACTAACTGAGTATGTTTTAGTTTATGTTTAATAACTCATTCATAAAATAGCAATACTAAATAGTTAATTTAAAATAAAATCACATTATCATAACAAAAACCAATAAAACTTATTTCCTGAATCACTACACATGAAATAATAATAAGATAGAAGAAGAACGCAAGCCAAATTTAAACTTTAAAGACGTATTTTATTGTGAACGAGAAAGAGAGTGAGAAAGAGAGAGAGGGGGTGAGAAAGAGGTTTTCACTCTAGGCCAGGAGGGTTAACCTAGGTCAACGGACGAGAGATACGATGGCATCCGTCATCAGGCTCTACGAAATCGCAACATTACCGGAAATGAGATAAGAAATCTGGTAAGTACGAAATGTTTCGATTTCTTCCAGGTCTGTAAAAGGAAGACTCGTTGAAAAAACTTCAGGGCCCCCCGAAACGCGGTGAGCTTACAGAAAATTGGACATAAGAAGATTAGGATCGTGTTCTCTTGATAGATGAGGTAATAGTAGTAATTTCTTGTGCACACCAACAGGAGAAAGGTGGGCTCCATGGTGTACGGTCCCTCGCACGATGAGCCAGTTCAGGGCAATGTTCCTCGATAATTACTTGGACATAACGGACTGCGAAGAGGTTGCCTTAAACCATATGGATCCAGTTCGTCCTCCAGTGTATATCCTTTACACCGCTTCCTACAAACTGTACTGAGGAGAGCACAAACTGGGACATTGTAAGCATCCCCTGTTTCCGGTACTCTTCGTCGCCTGCTATCACTATCAGAAAGAAAAGCGCTTCATCAGAAAATATAACAACATTCAAATTGGTATTCTCTTCAAGGCGCTCGCTGCAACTTGAGTAGCGGCGGATGGAAATCGGTTACTTCTACTATCGAGTATAGTTTGCATGTAGGTGTAAGCTGAACTCTATTAGAGGCTTTGCCCTAGGTAGTTAGTCTCTTCTAGGAGATGGTTAGCTATTCCACATGAAACAAAACCGCGGTCGGAGCGAATACAGATGTTTCTGCGCTCGGGAAGCCTCAATACTCTGGGAGACAGAGTGGCCTTCTTTATCTAGGGAGTGCGCGGGAGACCAGGCTGATATATTTCGGCTTAGGCAGCTGTCTGCACGCGGCTGTGGATAAAGACCTCGCCTTGTACTTCAGGCCAGGTCGAACGCTAAAGATCCTCTTGTCTTATTGACGATGACTACTCGGGAACGACTTCATTTATGATCTGACCAACACTGTCTTAAGGGTTCCATCTAGCAGCAATAACAGTATTTCTGTCCTCCCTTAGCGTCTTAATACGCTGAGATCTACTACTCGGCATCCTATTGGCACTTCTAGTCTCTCGGAATCGAGCTATAGCGCGGGAGAAAGTGCCTCAGCGATACGCACTTTCCGATGGCTTCTCTCGATGATTCTCACAACAATATTGCAATCTTCTGGTGTAAGATGATGTCTTCGCATGGTTAAAGAGAATACAACTGGATTATAATGGAAAAAAGGCGAGACAAGGTGTTTGTTTTCAGAATGAGTTTACTATTCTTAAGTAAATCCATTATTAAAAATGGGGATTAACATTTGCTTTTTGTTTGCGTGTATTTTTTATTTTGTTTTAACCCACTAACAAGAATATATCGGTTAATTTAATTAAAATTAATAATAAGAAGAACAATCTACAAATTCATTTGTGAGCAGTTTACATTAAAATTTAAGGGTGGTGCGTTTATTATTGTGTCCATCATCGTACGTATAATTTTAGTTCCCTCGTGCTTGAATTCAAGAGTAAACTAAGAACGATTTATGGTCAGGGTCTGGCTCGGTGAACAAACTTTATCCCGAAATATGAAACATAGCCAAATGACTGCATTGTTGCTAGTCTACGTGGCTACATATTTCAAGGCTGGCTGACATTAACCTAAATACTATCGTTGTTTTCTTCGTTCTGGTTAACATTACAGGAGAAATTGCCGTTTTAAATTATGTAAATCGTAAAATAATGTTAAACGACTGTAAATCCTATTTATTCAAACATGCTGCTGAAATTAAGAAAACCAAAAGTTAACAAAAGAAATTAATTTTGTATGCATGAATAACGAAAGAAGTTTATAAAAAGCACTTCGAAACATGTGACATAAATTGTGTAAACAACAAAAATTAACCAATTAGTGTTTTAGATCGGCGAAAAACAGGGCGAACATTTCCCTCCCCCAGGGTGGATTAAAACGTCCCAAAATGCTATATATTCAGCGAACCGCGATGCTAAATAACCGGTTTATCGCACAGAGAATCGGGACAGTCGTACAGCAGGGTGAATATGTTTGTTGCCAACGGTAGAGGGTGGCTATGAATTAGGTAGATAAGACTCGGCGCGGCCGTTAATTGGTTTTGGCGGTAGATAGAGGCTGACAGGAGGAGAATTCTGATGGATGCCAGTGGGATTACATCAAACCCCTGTCAAACACCAACCATTTTTGACAACTCAATACATGACCGACAACACAAAACATCTCATACTGTTCAATTGGAACAGATAAAACGCCTCCCCCCAACCCAATATACCCACCCTACAAATTTTCAATATTAGGTTTCGATAAAAAAGACGAAATACGCCTGCTGATAAAACGCGTTTGTAAATTATTGAGGAAGAAACGTTAAAACATTTCAAAACCAATGAAAATTTCACCCAAAGGCTGAATATGAAAGCAATGCAAACACTGCCAAAACAAAATTCACAATAGAAGGCTGAAAACGAACTGAGCTGTTCGATAAGCAATCACAGTCAAAATTATGAGGGTCTTGACTATCTGACTGATGATGAACCTATAATTTGCATCTAATTCAGTTGGTAATAGTGTTCCTTTTATGATTTTAAAATAAGTGAAAGAATGAAATGAGAGTATCGTTTGTTCCGTCTATAAAATTGGAGAGGGCGAAATACCAAAACCCATTGGATAAAACGATAAGCTATGACATATCGTTCCCTTATCCTCGTTCTCTCTCTTGTTCATCTCTCCCAAAACTAAAAAACATACAAAATAAGGGAAAGGGAGTGGTGTTAAATTTTATCCTTTTCTTTTTGCACCAAAACTCTAGTCGTGAGAGATATTTTTGGAGGTTTCGAGTGGAAATGACGAGGTCGGAGTTGATAGAGAAGAATGCTATATCGTCTGAAAGTGTAAGTATCGTGGTTTGGGGATATAATGGAATGTTAGTTGTGAACACCTGATATAGTTTGGGGGCCAGAACGGTATCCTAGTATGAATAAGGAATTACGCAGAGGCATTCGAAGGCTTAGAAAAATCAGGGGAAGTGTACACTATGAGATAGCAAGTGGATGGAAAAATCAAGAGAACTGTGCAATATGAGATAGCTGGTGGATGGCTTTGAGCATTAACATCAAGCCCGGGTGCCGAACTTTATCAAAACAAGAAATGACCACTTTTTCAAGTTTCTTCGTCACTACGTAGAGTATCACGTCGCCATCTGCGTTTCAGTCGATGGGGAGGATTATCTAGGATGGTAGTGAAACTGAACTGTCTGACCAAGGTATTGGATTGAGTTGAAATGGATTGATGGGAATTTGAATATTACGTTTGCAAAAAGTAGAGTTAATAATTGTTTTTAGGTCTTTTGATTGTACTCTTTTGATGCGTTGGGAATTAGAGTGCTCAGTTGACCCCAAGTGTCCCCGTAATCCCACACTAAACTGAGAACCATAATATATACTAAACTTTTGCAGTTAAGTGGAAGTTTGGATCGGCTGTGGTGATAACAGTTTGGGAAGTTTTAAGTTGAGTGTTTAGAGGATTTTTTAGGAAGAAAAGCTGAAAATGGAAAAGAAATGACAGATCCATTTGAATATTTGTTTAGGAGGGTAGTGAGCATTGTCCGTGAGACGCGTTCCGGTGACCTTTCGGAGCTGAGAAATCTTACAAATTAGGAGTCAGAGAACGGTCAAAACAGAATATGTGATTTTATGATAGATTAAATAAAGTGCAGTGTGCTCTCTCTAACTATTTATCTAACTTTCTCTTTTTGTCTACTTTCCCTCATTTTTCTCTTTCTCTCCCACACACACGCACGCCCGTATCTTCATAACTTATGGATTTACTTTTAAGATAAAGTGTTGTTCATATCTTTAAACCTTTTTAATCACTAATTAACATTACAAAGTCTTGATATATTTCTATCAATCTTGACCTGCATGGTCTCTTTTTAATTGTTTTTTCTCAGATTGTTCTTCGGAAAAAATTAGGTGTACATTTTTTGCTAACTGTGCGCCTTTTATTACTCTGTTTATATTAACTAGTCCACCTAATAATCTCTTTCAATTAATTACGGTTTTTAGTTTAGATAAAAAAGTAAGTGACACGAGCGTGATTCGAACCCACGACTTCAGCTTGATACGCCACTACTCTATCACGTGAGCTATCTTGAGTTCGATCCACTCAGGCACTAACACATCTCAACCCAAGTTTTCCCTCCTTTTTGTCATTTTCCATCCCCCTATGACGCTGACTTTTTTTTATCTCAACTAAAAATCTTAATTATTTGTACTGTGTTTATATTTCTTATAAAATTTTCGTATGTTCCCAAAGACATTCAACACTTAATCAATAATAAATTTGTAAAGGAGCCTTTAGAGGGTTTTTGCCTTCAAGGCAAAAAAAGAACTAATGGATCTGTAGGATATTACCAAATTTTCCTTTACATAAGTATTTCATGCACAGTTAAGCTATATTTTTATGTAAAAGAAAAGTTATAGAACTATCTCATTATTCTTGTTTACCTTTATCTATCGAGCAATCTGTTAATTTATCTATTTATCGAACCCTCCCCAGGAGTGAAGGATTTCCAGGAACAATGCAAGTTAGAAACAATGACGTTGATTTCGTTGACGTTGATTGACGGAGGTTCCACTCCAACAGGAATCGTGGCTCAAAAGTACAAATGTTAAATACTTCGCTCAACCACTCGAAAAGGCAGCAAGTACCAAACCAACTGGCGACCTACTTACCAAACAAAGTCACATCTGTTTCTTTCCGTCTTTGTACAATTGTCCTTAGAAGACCTTTTTCCTTTTAAAACAGTTGGCGTAACAAGCATGGAAAAGTCGAAAGGTCAACCTACTCGGGTATCACATCGAAATGGACGGTGCGTTTATGTCACCAATTTGAATATAATAGCGCTGGACAACGGTTCCGCTGTATATCACTTCACCCTAAATAGGTGAACTTAATAAATAATCCAGTCCAATTTCCTTCCACAAGGGTGGACAAGGGTCAGTCCTTACGTCTTCATAATTTCCTGAAGAGCAAGACAATTACATTCTACGGTCATATCTGGCAGCGTTGACCCATTTGGAGGGAGGTTCCTCGGATATTTGGTGGCTTTCAAATGGTCAAAGATAGACCTGGGCAATAAATTGTATCTTTATATATAGCGCGATTCGTTAAACTCATTATACGTTTTTAAGGATTGGAAATTGTTTAAATAATCAAAAGAAGAGGGATAATGAGTGCACCAACATTTAAACAACCCTACAAAACTAGAGCACATTTTAAAAAAATCAATTCACTGTGCTTTTACTTTTTCCCATAATTACAAATATTAATTGTAAAAACTAACGTTTAAAATAGGATCCTATTATGCAACATTAAACATTACTATAGAAAATATACATAAAAATAAGCTGCTCGAAAATGAATAGGGATATTGCCAATTTTGAAATATTTACATTCCCTAGCATTTTTATTTTACTTTAATTATTAAGTTTTTACTGAAGAAAAATTTAATGGTACGAATTTTCCCACTTTTCACCATTTTTTCAAATTCGAAATGTGGGGTTGAGATGGGAAGTTAGTGTCGAGGGGATCGAAATCACGACAGCTCAAGTGGCGTAAGTAGCCAAGTAGGCTTATCTTGCCGAAGATCGTGGGTTCGAATCTCGCTCGTAACATTTTTTATCTCAACTAAAAACTTTAATTAATTGAAAAATATTAATTGGCCACGCGGACCACGAAAACTAGTGACCTATGAGATATGTTAAGGTTTCACTGATTTTATTCATTTTAGGAAGAGTCAGAAAAAACCCCTGAGCAGACCAAGACTATGTGAGAGTTAAAATAGTATCGCAAAGTAGATGATAAAATATGATAAATAAAAGCTAGTATCTTTGCATAAGGCGACAAAATCATTTAAATAAATAAAAGTGAAAATAGTTGGCCTAAAATAGGCTCAGCTAGGCTGCTTTAATAATTATTTTAAAAACAAATACCTTATTCAAAAGTAACTATACATAAAAACAGATGGAGGAAAAGTTAAAAAAGAAAGCATTCAACAATCATGTTAATAGACAGAACACAATATAGGTGTCAAGGTAAGAAGGGTACCGCAGTATTATTTCCATTCTGAAGTCGTGTACTGTGAACATGGTCTTACAAAATGCGAAAAGAAAATACAATGTGGTTCACTAAAACAAAAATAGAGGTCTCATAAAAATTAGGTTATTTCAAATCAGATACTAGACGAAGTTTGCAAAGAATCAAAATTTATTATAGGAACACGATTTCTACGGTATGATAGTAGGAGATTGTTACGGCGGAAGATTGTCAAAAATACGCCTGTCGTTCAGTGAATACGGGAATGAGAAAAATTTATAAAAAATATAAATATCGGTTGAGCATAAATGAAGGGGGCGTTTGTTGCCCCAACGGTTTAGGTGTTGATACAGCGCTCATCACTGTAAGGGTGTAAGGTCCCGGGTTCAAATCCAGCGGCCCTGCATTCGATCCCGATATACTTCCAAATGGAAACAGGTGTATCTTTGTTGTCCATGTACAATGGACGGCAAGACTGCTTTTTCAGCGTAAAAATACACTGAGTGCATTTTTCATCGTTCAGTTTTGCCCTTTATTTTTTACACCAGTCTGATAAGTTCAAGGTGTTCCTGGATGTTGGAGGATCGGACTGCGGTATCGTTGCGTAGGTGGTGATAATAGTGTCGGGATGGTAGGTCAGCAGTATAAATGATATATAGGACAGGGCCAAGGACTACCTTGCGGTTTGTATAATTTTGTATAAAGCTAACAGTATACAAGACTTTACTAATATCAATATGGACATATGGAACTGTGGAGCACTGCCAAGCCACCCAGCACATCCAGTCCTTCCAATCGAAAGTCCTTAGACAAAATTGTCAAAGCACCTTATCATGTAACTAACCTCACTATCCACAAAGATCTCAACATTTGTTTTGTCAACCAACTAATCTGGTCCAGATTCCAAACCTTCCAAACCAATATTTCGAACCATCCTAACCATACTGCTCGAGCTGCCTCCACTCATTCCTATCCTGACAACCCACCACGTCACCTCAACCGACGATGGCCTCGGAACCTCCTTGACCCCTTATCATACTCACTGAGTGCCAGCAATGGCTGGGCTCTTCATAGCATATGTTCTGCCGGTGTAGTGCTGGCATTAGTGCTAGTGTTGTGTTGTGTGATTCATCATAATGCATCATTATTTACCATATTTGTATAGTATTCTAGATTCTATTTCCTTTCTAGATTTCTAGTCTATATTTCTGAACAACAAATAAATTCTAAAAAAAATATTTAACACTCTCTTATACAAAGCCAACCTCCTTATATATGTTGAGATTTCCCCTTGTAGTTTGCAGTTTAATATCTGTTTTTGTGGTGTTATTTTACTTTTGTGTATGTTTCGTGTATTATTTTAGTGATTGTGTTTGTGTTATAGATGTTATTGTGTGCTATGGTTTGTACTCTTTTTCAATTGTTTGCATACTTGCTTTCTTTAATGAGATTAATTTTATAATTTCTGATCTGACCTGGCTGCCCTTTATTCCCCGGCCACCACGCTTCTCTTTTGGGCAAAAGATTGCTTTCTAATATTGACAGGGATCACTTAAGCATTTATTTTTATTTTTATAACGAAAATGGGGTAACAATATATGCTTGGAGGGAAGAACGTTCTTACAACATATTTAAGGCTAAATTTTACATATCCGAAATAAATCCGAATCAAATTCAATATTTTTCTTCCGCTTGACCAATTAATGTATTTCAATTAATTAAGGTTTTTAATTGAGATAAAAAAATTAGTGTCATGAGCTGGGTTCGAACCCACGACCTTCGGCTAGATACGCTACCGTGACCTCAATTCGGACACTAATTTCCCATTTCAATCCCACCTTTTGAACTTTCCATTTCAAAAGAGTTGTTTAAAATGTTTAGTTGATGAAAAAAAGTAATGTTTTTTAAATTAAATAGAAATCCAACATAGAAAATATAAACCATTAAGAAACTTTAAATTCATGTTTAAAAGATAAATGCTGCATTAAGCTTCAACTTTATTTTAAAGCATTGTTTGAACCCATTTTAAGCTTTAGGCGCTTCCTATATGCAGGGAGCCAAAGTCTCCCTTTGCTTTTCAAACAACAAGCACCATCTATGTTATTCACCAATAACAAAGCGCGCGGCTCGATAGCCTCACGTGAGTTCTGAAACGTTAGGATCAATCTTAATCGCTGTGGTTTACAAGCTTTCTTTTTTTAATTTGTACGGCAAGTTTTAAAGGGTTAAGTTTGGCAAACTTTCCGAAACGAACTTTATAAAGTTCCGTGTAGCGAGTGGGTCCAATTTCGGTGCTGAAGCACATTTAATCAGTACTTTTTCTAAAAGATTATCCATAATGGAAAGATTTATTTTATTATGGATTTTCTTTTTTATTATTATTAATTGTCGAGCCAGCTTTTGGAAGAGAAATTAATCAAATAGTCCCAATGTTCAAAGTTGAAACTTGAAATTTAAGAAGGATTTAAAGGAAGTTAAAAACTGAAGAATTAAGTAAAACCAAAGCATTAAAATTTAAATAAAATGTAAATAAACAACCCCCGGAAAGTTTGGTCCGTCTAATCTCGCTGCTTTACGATCACGATTATCAAGGACCGTTCAGATTATCTAACAAAAAAGGTGTTACTAAATCAATAAGCAACTCAGCCGTTCAAGAATTGACATTCTAAGAGGCCATTGATGTGATCAACTATTTTAGCTGATAATCTCCGAAGTGATTGAAATAAATCGATTAAAAAAAGCCTATGGATTTCGAATGCCCATAGTCCTAACGTCCTAACAATGCAATTGGAGAAAAGGATTCAGATTTTTAAAAATGTCTCGAATATACCCCTAATATCGATTATTCATGACTATTTTTATGTTGAGTTCAAAAGTAAGATGGAAGCATTACAAAGTTACTACTTTTTTAATATGTAATTATTAAGGTAAAACAAACAGAATTAATTGTATATGAATCATTTGTACGTTTGACAAATGTAATATGACATGGAGGTTAAAACCGTCAGCCAGAGTTTTGGAAGCAAGAAAAATAAATAAAAATTATTTCTTTTTTCCACGTTCAAAAATTAAATTAATTAATGAGATACTTCCTATATCTCCAGGCAATGTGGAACTACAGCAATGACGGGTGGTAAAATGTGGTTAAGGCTCGAGGCTCTGAAAAGGAGCACCGCGTGTCCTCATCCACGCCCCTCTTTCAACCCAGATTCCTTCACTCTTTCCTGTGACCCCTCTTACAAGGAGGGGGGGGGGGTCTGGGCACAACAAAAAGATGCAGCCATGAGGGCCCTGTAGTGTACGTTTTAAGATATCCTACTCTGCCATTCACCTTTTCCCTCTACTATTTAACAGTTAAAGAACAAAACATGATTCATTTCACAGAAGGAAACTCGAACAGGCGTGAAGCTGGTTGTAATCGATTATTGAAAATTTTTAAAAGAACGTTAGAAATCCTGTCAAAACTCTTCTTGAAAGTTCTGAAAGCTCACTATGAAGGACGTGCTGAAAAGCTTCGGGATTCAAAGTTTTCTGTACTCAGTAACCATAATCACAAATCTCAGTTGGATATACAAATGTCCATTTCATACAACAGACCTGATTTCACCCTGGAGCGATATCCTTCCATACTTTCCTTAATCTGACACACTGGAGTGCAGCATTTTTTTTTTTTTTTTAATGCAGGAAATTTATTTTAGATGCGTACATTTCATACCTTTCATAGTTTCTTTAACTCTTTCCTCTTAAGAAAAAGCTAATTTGACGGATAAAAAAATTTGTTTAATAAAAATTGTTTTGTCTATAATAATCAGGTATATTAGAAAACAAGATTTTTCAATCAGATCAGGTAAAATTTAACGGATAAAGCTGTGTAAATTTTCAACATATTTGTGTCATTCAATTAATTAAGGTTTTTAGTTGGGATAAGAAAGTTGGTGTTACGAGTGGGATTCGAGCCCACGTCCTTCGGCTAGATACGCCGGTGCTTTACCACTTGAGCTAACGTGACTTCGATCCAGTCGGACACTAACTTCCCATCTCAACCCTTCCGTTTGAATTTTCCCTCCATTTTGTCTCGATAGCTCAAGTGATAGAGCAGTGGTGTATAAAGCCGAAGGTCGTGAGTTCGAATCCCGCTCGTGACAGTGACTTTTTTATCCCAACTAAAAATTTTAATTAATTGAACGATATTAATTGGTCAAACGGACCACGAAAAATAATGAATTAGTTTATGCCCTTAATAATCTGGAATATTACAAACCTTTAGATGGTCTACTGTTTCAATCAGAAAAAGTACAATTTCAAAAATAATCTATTATAGAAACTACGACAGAAACAATGGAGTGGGTCACTTTGGCAGTAACTGCACGAATTCAGCACATTCCAATAATGCTGGGCAATTTAAGATTAAGCTTTTTTTTATATTTTTAGAGTAAAATAGTATAAGAGCGGTGTTCCAACGATACAGAACACTGCCAAGGAGATAGTTAAGGTGCAATCACTCAAAAAGCTACACTACACGTTTTAAATATGAAAAATAAATTAGATTGTATTTAATTGTAGAATTTTTTGTTAGATGTATAAATCGCTGCCTTTCCAACGATTCTGTTGTAAAATAATCGAAGTTGTGGTCTCCCATGCGTGGGAGGCAAGCAGCGGGGGTGGCAGCAGTTTTGGGGGTTGTGGCCGTAGCGCTTGCTGGCGGGGGGTGGACGAAGGAACCGGGAGCTTCGAAGGCCTCATTCAAAATGCCAATCAATACAGTACACTAGAGAACCCTCCCAGTCGACACGTTCTCGTTGCGAAGTTTTTTTGTCGCCGTTCCCGGACAGGCAGTGACTAGTTAGACCACAGGACACTTTCATCCGGGGATATGCTTTCGCCCAGTGCGTTCGGGCGAAATCGGGCGGTATGATTACCGACCACCCTCTCAGAGACAGCATTCGTGTTAGGGCCATGTAATGCGACGGCAGTGTTATCATGGTCGGTTAGTGGCCACAAGGCAAATTCGGTAGCATTCTTTATGTTTCAAACAATATAAATTTAGAAATGGTGGTCAAAATGGCCGCCATGGATGACCATGAAAGAAAAATTGTTGTAGAATTTTGCCATCTTCTTGACAAATCTAAAAACCTGTTCAATGGTCTACGGTGAGTTTTTCCCATTACCGTTCTTTCCCCTTAGTCGCTTTGTTTAAGCTGGCAATATATTCCTTTTTACGATCACTTTCCAAAGGCAATAAAAAAATTCAAAATTTGCACTTTGTAATTACATTAATAATAAAAATATTATTACTACAGTATACATCCCTGATATAAACATTTCACAAACATATTAACGATGAGGCGGGCGTTTTGTGTGGGGAAAATAACGCTAATAAGCGCCCAGGAGCGGAAATCGGCTTTTCCGGCACGCCAGCCTAGCCCGATTCTATCCTAGACCTTTCAAAACATTTTTTTGTTTCAACACCTGATTTACTCCTTCTACCTCTCTCTAAATCGCACTGGAACACTCACTCTTAAGACTACTTATTTGCAGGGATCTTCCTCAGTATGGTCACAAACAATGGCAAACATATTTCGGAAGGACTTTTGACGTTTATACTAAATTATGGAAATTTCAACAGCAACATAGGTACGACGAGCGTTCGCCAGTCGTTAAAAAGCCGACTCAATTTTGAACGTTTTGTTTCAGACAAATTCTAGATACAAAGTACGGTCTCAAAAGGTGGCAAATAGGAGAAATAGCGTCAAAAATTGGTCAGCTCTATTATCACTACTAGTAAGATTTATTTTCCACTTATTTATCTCACTCATCCACAATTTCTATCCAAACCATTGGCCAGAGCTAAAAAAATACCTATTTTAAATGAAATGTTTTCTGTTTCCATGCAATACCCTGGTATTTAGTGTTCCATTTTGAAAAGTTGGCCATGTTATTGCTATAGATATTCCCACCCATGCATCTCTCATATAAACTTTTCTTTATAACTTGTGGACAGCATGTTCCCCTTACATGACCTATCTAACACATTTCTTTAATAACCCACCATTACAACTTTTTCCAAACCCTTGTTCAAACTCCAGAAAAAGTAAATAACGCTCATTATTTGTTTTCCAGCTTGAGAACAAGCGAGACAAATTATTTAAACGAAGCGTTTTCATTTTATTCGGCGATTCGAGGTAGAGCATATTATTCAAGGGCTTCGAAAGAAGACAGGTAATAACTAATACTTTAATGATTTACAAGTAGAATTCCAATATTTCACAAGTACAACGAATAACCCAGTTTCTGTACAGTGCTATGCGTTACAGATCTGATCTTATGGTGAAGAAACTACGATACTATGCAAGGTTCATTGTTGTTTGTCTGCTTTTGAAGAAAATGAAACTAGTTAGAGATTTAGTTATGGTAAGTAGACAAACTTTGTTTTTAACTTTACTAGATATACTCATATGTAAGATATTTTACTTTTAATTTGATTTTAAATCAACGTAGAAATAAACATTAAACCATTTCACACATAAAACATTTTTAGCTAAAAGTAATAATTATAAACTGTCAAAACATCCATAATACAATAAAATTTTAATCAAATATTGAATTAGAAACCAAAATAATAAATCAATTCCAATAATTTTCACCCAATATATTATTATTTCACTTCGAAACAAACATATATGAAATAACCAGATCTTTGGTGGTTTTTTTTTTGTTTTGCAGGAATTAGATAAACAAATTGTGGACTACACTAGCACTTATGAACCAGATGATCAACTGGAGTGGTCTTTGGTTCTTGATGAGATCAAAAGCTTTATTAAGGCTGATGGCATTGTAAGCGTACTTCATGCCGACTCTAACACAATAGTGTTATCTCATAGGTGGTCAAGCATACCACGCCTAGAATGCTATTTTAATCACCAATTTAATTTTGCTTTTTGCATTTTCAGGCTGAGTCCCCTTACAACCCCACCCGTAGAAAAATCGACGATTATGAACTTATCACTACAAGAAATTGTGATTATTGGCAATTGCACTGACCAGGTGAAATCTTTTCTCGACATTGGATAGAAAGTGATAAATTTATGCCTTCAAATTTCAGGTAAAGTTCAGCGAACTTACCATGGATATGTTCAGGATGCTCCAGACTCTAGAAAGGGAACCTCAGGAGGATTACAACCACTTATACGAATCACCTGGCCCTGGCAGAGTGCCTTTTGTAAGTTAAAATTCTATATTTCGAACGGGAAAAAAAATATAGCCTAACGTCTTACTATTTTTAAAGGAAAAAAGCTATTCAGTATCAAGTGCCAAGGGGGGAGTCGGTTATCCTGCAATGGTGATGTGCCAGGAAAATGGTGATCGTCCAGCCAAGAGGGAAAACCCGCATAAATACCTCCTATATAAACCGACATATAGTCAAATTATGGTGTTTTTGGCTTCAGGTATGCTGACCTATTTATGGTTTTTCTGTTCAGACACACAAATACACTTACATAAGAGCAGTGTCTACTTTATTGTTTAACAAAATTAGCAATTAGTTTTATATTGACTGCTGAATTAAATCCAAAACAAGGGACACAAAAAAATGCTTGTTTCTAATAAACGTAATAATTATTGTAACTATAAAATATCAATTACAACATTAATTGCGTAAATTTGTCATTAGTATAATTTCAGGGTGAGATATTAAGAGTTAAATGTGAAAAAAATGTCCTGACCCTGATAAAATACATACTCTTTTAATATAATATTGTAACATTACAATATAGACAGATTTGTTTACTAATAAAATTTATTAGCACTTCTCCTTATACTTATAAGACACAGTTTACAAAATAAGCAATTGCTTGAATCTTTCATTAAAAATATAACTGAATCCTATTTCGGGACTAAAGTAAACTCTTGATTTTTCTAAGTCTTCAGTATGTTCAACTGTCATACACTGATTAACAAAACTTCCATATTTTGGAAATCCATTGATCTCTTGTGAAATGGTTTTATTCTTATTTAACTAGTAAACAAAAGACCGTCAAATTCATAATATATATTCATAATAAATTTCTAGTCTCCAAAACATATTTATTTCCCCCCTCAAAGGTTCACTATTTCGGCCTTTCTATTTTTAAGGTTACAGATCATAATTGGTTTTTCACATACCAATTTTTCACTCTTTGCCAATGATCTAAACGCCTCGGACTTGGTATCATGACAATGATTTTTTTTTTGAGACATTAACTGTAAGGTGCCCTGCCTTTGAATCCATCGGCCTACCCTGCATATGTGCTGTATACAGTTACAAATGTACTTTTTTCAAAAACATCAACACAGTAAGGGTTGAGATATATATTAAAAAATATAACCAAACCGATGGATTTATTAATCACATTAATTTTTGTCTCGCTTTCGTTTCTTTTATTTTTCATCATTTTCATTTTATAATTTATTTTTAATTCTACATTAACCATTTTATGAACATTACATATTTCAAAATTATTGAAGATGTTATCTGTTCATTAAATTGGGTTTTAGCCATAGCTAGTAAATAAATAAAGGTATTAAAACAAAAATTATTTGCTATTTAAAAAATTTAATCAAATTTTTTGTAGTTTGTACAATCTGACTGTTTTCATTTGTTTAGAATAATTAAATAATATTTTCAGGGTTTAAAGAATTGCCAGCAAATGGAGCACTACTTTTATATATCTCTGCTGATGGTTGCTTCAGCTCGACAAAACATCCTGAAGACAGTGAGTCAGAATATCCACAAAAAAAAATATATTCTGTTATAATTAATATTATTTATCTATCAAATAGTGGGCTATGACTTAGGAGGTGTTATCACGAATAGCAAGAGAGAACAAGATCATTCAAATAAGAAAGGAATTCACTGTAAAGATATGCACTGGTCAGTATAATTTAAAAACATATTAAAGAAAAGCTAATTTTTCCCTTAATGTGTTATTTTATTATTATTATTATTATTATTATTACTGTTTCAGTTTATATCCGGGAGATCTCTATCCATTTACGAGAAAGCCATTTTTTGTGATAGTAGACTCAGACAACAGCTTCGTTTTCCAGCATCTTCCAAGATATTTTGGACAGCCGTTGGTCATATTAATGTCCCCGCAGGATATCCCTCCAAATTTTCATGGTGAGCTCGCATGCTAATTTAATACTATGTATTCTAATAAAGCCAAATGCATTAACTACATATCACCGGTGTAAATATGCGATGAAGAAAAATTGATCGAACCTCGCACATCATTGGGCTTGTTAGACACGGTCACACATGAATGAGCACACTTTGATCAGCCATGTCTGCTTAGATTTGAACTTAACCTTTATTTAGAGTAAATATACAAACATTCAAATTCAATTCCTCAATGCTATTTCTGTTTTCTTGTGTTGATCTTTACAATTTCTTTTAAAGTTTTTTCAGACAATTTTATAAGTTGCATGATATAACGGTAACTGATTTTCTTTCTATATCTTATTTTTAATCTCTCTGACCCTCAAAGCCTTGTCGATTAAGGATAAAATTACACGAATAACAGACATGCATATATGTATAACATCATCACATATATAAAATGTTATTACATACATAACGTCATCCAACCAATCATGATATGAATGTTGTGTGTGTGTGTGTGTGTGTGTGTGTGTGTGTGTGTGGTGCATTAGAAAATCACTGAGGCAAAAAGACACTAAGGAAGAAAAATAATTACATGCAAAATGATCTTACTCAAAATCTCCAAACCCTGGTTTAATAATAATCTTGGGTCCCAGGACTTGAATGAGTTCTTGCCAGGGTAAAACAAGGAACTGATATGGCCACCAGTCATTGGTATCTCAGAAAATATAGTTTACCTTTATTATGAGGAGGAAGAAGCAACCATCCATATCGTAAGGAAAATAATTGTAGCAATAATAGTCAACTAGTTCTTCATGTGTCCCACATACTAGAAACATGTCATGCCTTGGTTCCCTACACAACCATGGATGTCATTCAATCTGAAAATGATACTTGAGCACAGCAGCAGGTTTCTGGGTGCCCTGTTTCGATTTTGAGAGGAAATTGTTTTGTTTTTTATTGTATAAAGTTGGTCTTATTAATTATAATATGTTGTGTGTCTGTTTTGTCTGAGTGAATGTATTTATTAGTGTGAATGGTGAGGGATGAGGGTGAAATATAACACACCACCGTCCCTCGAATGTTGAGACCCATGGACCCTTTCTTTATAGTCAAAAATTGCCCACGGACTCCCAATTGAAAAATCATCATAAATACATCGTATAAAAATTATAAATTACTTTTGTTTAAAAAAAATTTGGTGTGCACACAATTCAAGTGAGTAAATATTATATTTTGACGTCAAAACAAAAGCTAATAATTGTACTTTAATTTAAAAAAGGTTGTAACAAAACATATATTTTTATAAAGAAACTAAAAGGGCGCGATTGCTCAAGTGGTAGAGCATTGGCGGGTCTGGTCGAAGGTCCTGGGTTCGAATCCCACTTGTACCATTGACTTTTTTATCTCAATTAAAAACCTTAATTAATTGAAATAGTAATAATTATTATTTTGACTTTTCTTTATAAAACAAAAATTAAAATTTGATTTTAAAATGGATGTTTATAGATTTTGAAATAGGTTTTATTATAAAATAAATGATTCTTTAAATTAAAAATAATAATTAATAAAAGAAATTGTAACTTTAATTGAAAATAAATTGTAATAAAAGATTTAAATCTAATATTTTGGTTTGAATTGAATATTGGAAATTCATATATCAAAAAAAGGTGCCTGATTGATAAATTAAATTAATGTAGTCAGGTCCTATCATAAATAATCTCTGGGACCTTGTTTTCGGTTCTCCGAATTCACAAGACATAAAAAAAACATAGACAGGATATAAAAATCAAATATATTTTTTGTGATTCATAACAGCACTGAATCGTTTTTGTAACCAAAATTTGTGGTACCCTTATTCAAACGTTGGTTTAAGTTCCTAATTTGAGGATATTTCAATAAGCTGCTCTGGTATTAGTATGGATTCATCCTGTTTTTAGGATCTGAGTTTGTCCACACGCAAAAGAGTTTGGTTGGTATATAAATCTAAAACATCAATATCTCACTGGCACTATCAACACAGCACACAAGTATGGCATCTCCACAGAAAACAAACACTTATAGTACAAATACTTTGTCTGAATCTAGAATTTCTAGGACTTAATAAATTCATTTCTTTTTTTACATCCTACATGTAAAATTTAAACAATATTTAGAAATCCCAGGTCCTGAAGATGATCTTAATAAAGTTTGATATGTTGGAGCAATAAAGAAAATGTTTTTCTAAAACCGACGTCACACCAGACTGCATCTCATGATCTCCAAATTTATATTAAACCTTGTGCGGACCTCCTGAATGATACCAGGACCATTTGAGAACCACTGATCTAAACAATCATCAGAAAAAAACACTTCTCTCAATTTTCATGAACTAACCAAGACAAGATTTAATAATTTATACTTTGTCCGCAGAGCAACAGCACAACGGGAACCTTTTCACAATGTTCCTCCACAGCCCGCTCACTGCATTTTGTTACATTTGTAATATCCCAAGTGTCCCGATACATCACTGGGAGCGATGTCAATCGTTTATAGATAGGTTTGTTACTGAGGCAAGCAGATTATTGACTCGTAGTAGAATAGGTAATAATTTTTGCCTCTAAGAACTATCAATTGGATAGATGTCTATATTACTTTCTTTATTATTCTAGATCCTGTTTATCTTCAATTTTTTGGTGATGATTTCCTTAGACTTCTAGTCCTTCGATACATTTTCTGTGATATAGCTCTTCATTTGCACCGGTCCTTTAAGGTAAAGTCTTGTTTCTATTTATAAGACCAAGTAATTATAACAATGGTAGGAATTTATGAAATTTTGTTATATTCAAAATTCAATTTGTAGAGTCGGCAGCTGAGGCCACGCTGCCAGCCAGCCTTACCCGAAGCAGATTTGTTGGACCACCCTTCACTTCAGCACCTAGTTCTAGACCTTGCTGCTCACTTAGAAGTGAGATCACATTTTGTGGACAACATTGAGATGGAATGATGTCAAGCCAAGCCGAGGCGGTCTTCAGGCACCACCCCGGCTCATAGGAGTAGATGACAGCCGTCCACAGCCCCTCCATTGCGCAGTCCAGGCGGTGATCTCACCTATTAAGATACGCCTTCTTCTAAATTTAAAATCTGCGCTGCATAGTTGTACATTCCTAACATCAAGTAAATAATGTAAACTCAAATTTTTAATCTTTTACTATCAAAGGGTGGATTTTTAAAGCTTCAATTTAATCTCAAATTCTCTACTTACAAAAAAAATTAAATTAACTAATTACTAATAAAAATATGAAATATTATTTTGTGGAAAAATTTTTTAAAATATTTTATTTCAGATTGATGATTTTGATTATTTAGGATTTTTTGTTCAAATTTTCATTTATGAGAAATCGTAGGTGTATAGCTGACACAAATATTTTCAAAACAAAAGGAATGTGCATATAACATATTCGCTCTCATTGAGCTCAATTTGGACAATGAATCCAAAACAATTCATATAAAATGAGAAGACAATACAGTAGTTTTTCTTTAGAAAAAGTAATAAAAAAATAAATAAAAACTAAGATCTTTTAAGTACGCTAGAATTTAGCCGTATCTACAAATTAAGGTAAAGTGAACATCAATTAACACTTATAGAAAGGAAAAAATGGAAAAGAGAGTCGAGAAAAATATTATATCAAAAATGACGGGAAACGCTAGCCACATACATACCTCATTTGGTTTTCTTTAATTTATATAATCGTATTTCTATCTATAGATGTAATTTGCTTTCTGCCAATTTAAACTAACAATTGAAAAGAAAGTAGTCTAAGCATTACAGCTCTCACATTAAGTATATACAATCTTAATCCCCTACAATTGTAAAAATAAATATCCAATTTATAAATTAATTTAAAACTCTAAGGAAACAATCATTTCAACTTTTACATATTCATTGTTATTATGATGTTGGCTTCTATAATCTATACAAAATGAATTTTTTTTAAATAAAGCTGATAATAAACAACCAAAATTATAAAACCAAAATATTTCCGTCTAAGTTCAGTATTTCGTAAGACCCTGACATTTTATGTTTTTAATTGTAGGACTGCATTTCATGTATATTTGACAATTTTTGATATGAGAAATTTCAGTTTCTTGACAAATGTAATTGAAAAGTTGACTTGAATAAATCTAAATATATCTATTCACAGTAATTATGTACAAGCTAGTCTGCCAGAATAATTAAAGTTATAAAAATGCTCATGATTTTGAATAACTAAAAAAAATTTTCATAATAAAACAAAGAAAAAATATATAAAAAAAAGAACAAACAAAATTTAGAAAATTGATTCATCTATAGATATCAAATGCGGTTAACTTATTTTAAAATACATTTTATACATTTATACAATTTTTATTTGATTTAAAAGCTAAGTATATACAATTTCTCAAAATGACTTACTGCTAATTTTTATGATTAAATGTAGTATAAATTGTATAAAACTGTAATAAACCGGTGTACACCTTGTCTTATAAAAATAGAGATGCAGTAGTCCTATTAATTTTTACAAAAACTCATTAACAAAAAAAAACTTTAATTTGATGTAACTGTTTACATGAGCAAATCCACAAATGTATATAGGCATCCTTTTAAATTAATTGTGATTTATCTCTACTACTATTAATAATACTTATAATACTCAAAATTTGTGTACTGTAATATATGTCTAATGATAAAGAATTTATTATTGCATAATATCAACTGTTAAGGCTCTGATCAATTATTGCGAAAGTTGAATTTGAATTCATAAAATAAATATTACATGTGATGTTGAGAAATTAAAGATATAGTAGCGTTGAAGCTTTCGATATGTTAAAAACGACTGTATTAAAATGTTATTAATGGATTAAATATGTATTGAAAATGGATAATTATTTTGCTTGAAAAAAAGTTTATGAGAGCCTTTTCATTTAATCACATTGCAATATTTTTTAACTTTCTCAAAGCCCGTCCAAATTTATGAAAATTGAAATTTAAAAAAAATACATGAGTGGACCATATTCTTGTTGTATATATTAAATAATTGCTCTTTTCTTACATAGGAACATTTAAATTATTTCAAATTAATGTTCTTGATATAAAACATAATTTTATATAAGTGAATTGATCTGATTAAAGTAATATGCAATTTGATCCTTATCGATCAGTTCGGTCTTTGTACATTGATAGGTAGGTCTGTCAAGTGCATTTCAGCATTTCACCATCTTCTACACTGAGAAATCTCATAGATTGTAAATAGATAATGGACAAATATGTGGATGAACAGAGAGGTTAGGGCACCTGGCTTATATTTGCCAAAGTAGCAGACCTGAGTTTCAATCATGTTTAATAGTAGAGAAATTATTTTAGAGTGGTTTGACTTCTCTTCTGCAACCCACAGAAGATAGCTGGAAGTTAAACCCTCCTGTAGTTTCCTTTATCATTCATAAGTACATAACCTATTTTGTGTGCAATAAATACACTCTTTCTCTTTTTCCCTGTATCATCTCATTCTTTCTTTATCTTTCATACTCACATTTTTTCTTTTTCTTTTGCCCTCTCCCTTCATCTCTTTCTCTTTCTTCCCTTCTTTTGTTCTTTTTTTCTCTTTCTCTATTTTTTCCTCTATTTATTTCTCTCTATCGTTCTCTATTTATCTATGTATGAATCATTCTACCATCTTATCATCTGTCTATCTATCTAATACCCTATATATTTTTTTTTTTTTGCTGGAGGAGGGGGACAGTGAAATGCCGAAATGCATCTGGCAGACCAGCTACTGAGATACAGAAAATAAGGATCAAATTACAGGTCACTATGCAGACCCCAGGAAGGAATCTCACAATTTACTGAGTTTCCAACTGCGATGAAAACAATTTGTTTTATCAATAAATTATCTATTTTATTTATGTATAAACTTTTCTACAATAACTCAAGTTTGTTTTATATTGATATTTTATTGGGATTAACAAAATTTTTCGAGTAGGAATTGATGTTATGTTCTTATTTTTGACATTATAAACATGGAATGCATTGTACAATAATACAATAAAGTGAGTCGAAGAATAGCAGCAAGCCGATTTAGTAAAGCAGGGTGTACACATGGTAAAACAAGTAGTGCATTCTTCAGTCAAACTGGAGGGAATTTTAGAGGTGTTTTTACCTCAGAACAAAAGTCACATTTTTAAATTAAAAGTCGACTAAATGAAGCTTTAATATTTAATATACTATGATATTGTACAAAATATAAAATTTTAAAAAAGTGAAAAAAAAAAGAAAACAGGTTGTAAGAAGGTAGTTTTCAAATTATCATATATTTATACAATATATTATATATAAAATATAAATATATATA
>CM077112.1:4610445-4638947 GCA_039619505.1 Cimex hemipterus | reverse complement strand
CCTCCCTCTCTCTCTCTCTATCCCTTCATCTCTCTTTTCTTTCTTTGTATATATATTTCTCTACATCTAATATTCTTTTCTTTCTCTCTTTTGACACTGTACCATTTTAAATTTATATTTGCATTTCTTGGATGGTTTCGCATGTGCAAGGGAGTTGGAGTGGTCGGGATATGACCTAGATGGCCGTTTCGATGCCGTTCTATTTTTCCCTCTATGTATAATTTGTGTGCAATTTATATTACTGTACAAGCTGGAAAATTTTAGACAAAAAACTAATTCTTCTGTGATTTGACGAGAACATCAGGATGAGAAAATTGCAAGCCTTTCAAAATCAAATAAATTTAAAAAATCTAAGTTATTTCGATAAAAATCCTCATATTTTGAAATGGGTATTTTTACACTACCACCAGAAATCTATTTCCGTTACGATGCAGTAATCTCTGGCCCTGGACCAACATAGGACATCGAATTTTAGAGAACTGAGTCCCGTATTTTTTATTCCTTTATTTACCGTTGTTAACAGTTAACCGCGTTGGTTTGCGAAAATTGAAAATCAATTTCGCCAAAGAAATAGGCAACTGTTAAAAGATAGTCAAGACCCGGCCTATAGATATTTTGAACGGCTTCCAAGGGCACTGGAAACCTGACAACGTCACTGTAGTTAGTGTTTGGCCCCTGTTTAGATTCGCCTTCTAAATATTACCCACTCAGTTGGGAAAAATCCACCAGCCATGGGGGACAAATCAGGTTAGTAGATTTCAAAATTGTCAATTAAATGGGGCGTTTTTTTCCACTCTGGCGAGGGGCTTGACAAATTACCAAAAATAGAGAGCGTTAAATCCCGTGCACAATTTACGGAATTAACTTCACCCCGCTTGTTCTCCGACGACGATAACACTACTCCCTATGTCATGTTTGACTTTCTATCAACTGTATTCAACTCGGGATCGAATTATTTGACTTGGTTTGAAAACACTTTTGTGCAATCATTCAAAGTACAACAGCAGAAAATGGAAATTACTTTCAGTACGCACACGTAACCCAAAAATTGCCGTCTTGTATTTTTACCTTATCTTTTAAAAATGGGCGTGCCCCTTTGAAAGAGTGGGAAAGTTTAAATCTCTACACATTAAACATACTTACACACGATTTCTGACTTCACAAATGTTTAGTTGATCGACTAAGTTCAATTCATGGAAAAATAATAGTGAATAGTCATTTTGTTTCTGGATATTAATTATTTTGCGTAAGATGCTTCTAAAATTCATTTATGAAATATAATTTAATCACCAAAAACTATTTACAGAAACTTTGCTCAAAGTTAATTATGCATGAAATCAGCTTTTCCTCATTTAACTTAGTGGATCAAAAGTATAATATACGATATCCTGGCATTTTACTTTAATTTTACACCTTTAAGCATTATGAAAATTAAACAAAGTCTGTCCATTGATTCTCCAATTTTTTATTCATTTAATGAAGACAAAATAAACAAAAAGTTGTCTTTAAGATTAGCATATGATGTTGAATATATGACCTCTTTGGCCTGGACTAAATTTATAACTGAAAATTAAAGAATAGGATACAGAGAGTTAGTGAGAAAGAGAGAGAGAGAAGGGTGACGAAGATTGCAGCCGAATCATAAAGAATGAGATACAGATGAATAGATAGATAGGGAGATACATAAAAGATAGATAGATAAATAATTAAATTAATTGCGGTTTTTAATTGAGATAGAACAGTCAGTGTCTAGAGTGGGATTCGAACCCACGACCTTCGGCTAGATAAACAGCTACTCCACCACTTGAGTTATCGTGACTTCGATCCACATCGACACTAATTTCCCATTTCAACCCCACCTTTTGAATTTTTCTTCCTTTTTGCCATTTTTAAAAGGTGTACAAAATTCAAAAGGTGGGGTTGAGAAGAGAAGTTAGTATCCGAGTGGATCAAAGTCACGATAACACAAGTGGTAGAGCAGCGGCGTATCTAGCTGAAGGTCGTGGGCTCAAACCCCTCTCGTGACACTGACTTTTTTAATTCAACTAAAACCCTTAATTAATTGAATGATATTAATTGGCCAAGCGGACCTCGAAAACTAGTGAATTTAATTTATTTATTTATAACTCCAAAAGAATGAATCTGCAAGAGGAGTAGTAAAAAAGGGACATAAAACAAAAAGAAACAAATGATTAATTAAACAATAATAACAAAAACACATGGCTTAAGGATTCGTGGCACGTTTTAATTTGAACTTAGTCTAGTGCAAGGATCGTGAAATACATCTGTTTCATAGATTCACTCATAGTGAGTGATAAATGAAAGTTCTGGATATCATGGGCCCCTTTCAAAATTTCCAACCCAAAATGGGATCAGCGAGAGATAGAGATAGATAATAGCATGGCCGATGTGCTCTGCAAATCAAAACCATTACGTGTCAAGCCTAGACAAAAATTATAGCTGAAACATAAAGAATGAGATAGGTGAAAGAGGTGAAGCATAGAGAAAGATAGACCAAATCACTCTTTCTTTTTTCCTCTACCACTCTTCCTCCATCAGTGTGGCTATGTTGCACGTACGCTTTGCAATTCAAAAAAATACTGACAGGCCTAGAAGAAAATTATACCTAAAAATAAAGAATATGATAATGAAATGATAGAAAGTTGGCGAGAGTATGGGTAGATATGTACAGAGACATGAGGAGAGCTAGAGTGAGAAAGAGAGAGAGAGAGAGAGAGAGAGAGAGAGAGAGAGAGAGAGAGAAAGAAAGAAAGAAAGAGAGAGAGAAATTTAAAGAGGGACAGGTATGGAATTTACACATATCCATTTGTTTTGGACAGGGGCATCCGACAGCTTGGTCATTTCAGCCCCGAATATTCGATATTCCTCCGTTTACCCATTCTAATCTAGATTGGAGTATAAAATTTCCTCCATCGACCCAAGTCATACACACAACCTGAGAGGCGATGGAGAAGCTACTTTGCCATAAGCCTCTCCCCCTTCACGTCAATAAATGCATTCATTCATACAAGACATAGAAACACAAAACATATATTTTGAAGGTTATATACAATTTAAAAAATCCCAATTACCCTAAAAACTCGACTCTGAAACTCGCTACCATGTTGGAGAACCCTTTTTAAATCCGGCGGTATGGAGTCAAGGCATGACACGCCTCTTTTAAGTGGGACACATCAAGCAACATTTCTCTGCCATACCTGCGCGGGCTTTGGCCCAAAAGTTGGTGCCCGTGTGTCAACCGCGTATGGCCAATCCTCAGTCGGGTGAGGACGATCTTTCCTCAGGTTCTCTGAGGTCATGCTCTTTACTCGTAAGAGCCTCTCCGACCACCCCCCCATCTTTTATTAATATACATTTTTCTGCGTGTTTAGCGTCAGGGGTTCTCAGTTCCTGATGTTATGTACTGATTCAAACTTATCTATTTTTTATATATTTTTATCACCAAGTTTAGGTGGTTAACTACTCAAATCAGTTAAGCCTTTGTTTAGGCTGATTTTATTTTTAAAAATTGTTGATGAACTGATGTTGATTTTGTTCAAAAATACAATAATTATAGCAATTTCCTATCAATGCATTATTTCAAAAAACACTTATGTTTATTTTTGAATGATTGCATTACTTTATTACTTTATCATTTAGATCAATTTTTTAAAATTAAAACATTTGAAAAGTCGCAATTGACCTCTTCTTCCATCCTTGGAAAACTTAACTGAAACTTTTATTCCTTTTAACCGTAAGTTGTTTAAAAATAATGACAAAATATTACAGATTTTGTTTACAGTTCTGTGTCACGTTCCAGTGCCGGACGAAGGAAAGGGAGAGGAAGAGGCTCCTCCGGTTCCCCTGCCGACTTATCTCTGGGAAGAAGTGCGAAGGAGCAAATTGAAAGGTTTCTATCCATGGACGTACATTTTCAAACCGCCGTTCGACGAGGATGCCTGGCTCAGAGAAAAGTAATTACCTAGTTCAAAACTACCCTTTACACCAATTAGCGAAAACAAGCGGACCAGGAGCATTTGCATAAAATTTGTTGAAAAATTTATGAACAAATATTGATGGTTTTGTTTTCTTTATCGTGCCAACGTTTCGAACTTTATTGAGAACATCTTCAGGACCTGGGATTTAACACACATTTTTGTAAATTAATTTTTTTCCATAAATAAAAATGAATATATTGATATATTTCAAGTAATACGGTCAAATCTATCGATAAAAAATGTACTCGATAATGTGGAAGCATATCGATATATATGATGTTGTCATCCCTAGCTATGAAGTCCTTTTATCCCGGATGTGATGTTTCTAATAACTTGGAACAGGGAAATCCACGTCCTACATGCACATGTTAAATTTAAACTATGTTTGTAAATTCCAGGCCCTAAGATGATCTCAACAAAATTCGAACGCTTGCATGAAAAAGAAATTCTTTTTCTGAAACCCACGTCACATCAGACCGCTTCTCACGATTTCTGAATAATCAATTTACAAAAACTTGACTATACTTTTTTCTGATTTATTATTTGATGTATAATTTAAAAACATCCCTGTCAGTGCGTCAAATAGGATTAGAGAGAGGTATGAGACATCGACTTATGAATATAATTTTAATTGTGCCTAAACCATGGTCTATGGGTAAACCTTACCATTCTCTGCCTTCTGTGTCGGCATAGGCATCTGTATCTACGTTCTGCGCACAATTTTCAAATACGCTTTTATGATGGCACCTTCCCCGGGATAAAGCCTAAAAGTGTTGTTTGGAAATATTTTAATGCATCGGAAAAAAGAAAACAAGAGCAAACTTATAAAAGATGCTCAAAAGGCTTCAAAATCTTAATTTTTATAGCCAAAATCTATTTTATTATATTTCTTATAAGAATTATATAATTATTCATGTCCATTAGTATATTTTTACTCATTACTAATATCGTTCTTTGTTTCCATTATGGTTAGTTTAATATGGATATTATAAAATAGTCGTAATGTATCTAAAATTAAAACTATCTCTATATTTTTCACGATATATCGGAAAACCGAAGTATCGATATGTAGATTAAAAACTGTCATCCCTACTCATAGCACGATCTGTTGGCCTTATCGGTCAACCGATTTAATTCCACTTAACTATTTTCTGCGGAGCCGTTTAAAATATAAAAATGAATAATGAAGTGAGTGCGGTGTTCAATCCTTTTAAAAAACAGTGTCATCGCCAAGCATTGCCCATCAACCTCAGTTGAAGTGCTGCGGCAGAGGTTAGAAAATTCTATCGCTAGAGTGGTTTTAAGCTCTTCTGTTTGAAAGCTTGTTTTGTATTAATAAAAACTTATTTGCATGAATGAGAGTGGAAATGTTTTGCTAAGCGCGACTTGAAAAAGACGAGAGGTGCGACATTTTTTTGATAATCTACGCTCGTTGAAAAGAAAAGTTTGAGATAAGTGAACCTGCCGGTTTACCCTGATTTTTCTCGTGAAAAGTTTACACCTATGGTATTACGACGCGTTCCACCTTTGTTCAACTAGACAGAATTTTTGTTTTTTTTTCTCTCCCACCAAACGATAAAGGCAGATATTTTCGAATTAATTAAAAAACATCCGTCCGCAGCGTTGTTGTAGCGTTCATTGAAGGAAGTGGTAAAAAGAGTGCCATAGAGGAGAGAGGACTCCATAGTCCATTCGGACGTAGAACGTCACAGAGTCCGGAATCGGAAAGGTGCGTTCCCGGAGAAGTGGGGGTGTGAAGCGGGACACATCTGCCTCCCCATGCAGAGGTCCAGATCTGCGAGTTCGAGCAGTGTCCGCTGCGGATGCCAGTATTTTCAGAGCACTGACCCACTCCCGGAGAGGCGATCTTTTGTCGGGACCCCACCGCTAAGCCGAACGCCAACCATGGGGTAAGTCCTGCAAACCCACAGCGGAGGGAAGACTGATCAGACAACATCGCCGTCATCCCCCTTTTGTCAATTCGTTAAAAATGAAGTTTCGGCCCCCGGGCCGACCCTTTTCAGCCCCCGTGTTTGGAGCTCTGCCCCGTTTTATTTATACTTCAAATCACTTATACGATCTGTCAAAACCTTACTTCTCTTCTTGAAAGTCTTTCAGTTAATTTTTGCTTCAAAAACTACTTACATTGATTTAATTACTAACAGTTCTTCTATATAAAAATTTCTTTACAAAAACAACCTTCCAAATGAAGCAGACTCATTAATATAATTTATAAATTAGAACAGGAATCTTTGTGCCAAAACATCATTTCCTTAGTCTAAATTTATCTTGCGAGGTGTGCATTATATTTCAGAACGCTAAAGTAATTCATACAACTTGAAATATATTTTCAGCTAGCCTATTTGTTTCTTTGTATTTAGTGAAATTTTTTCAATTTTTTTAAGCTTTATAGTCATTTAGATTACGGCTATTTTTCAAAAAGAGAAAATTCAAAAGGTGGGGTTGAGATGGGAAGTTAGTGTCGGTGTAGATCGAAGTCACGATAGCTCAAGTGGTAGAGAAGCGGCGTATATAGCCGAAGGTCGTGGGTTCGAATCCCGCTCGTGACACTGACTTTTTAATCTCAACTAAAAAACTTATTTAGTTGAAAGACGTTAATTGGTCAAGCGGGCCTCGAAAATTTGTTAATTTAATAAATTTTTAGCATGATAAGTTATTTATATAATATTAAATTTATATATTACTTTAAACGTATTTAACTCAAGTAATTTTAATTCAATTTATAAACAAATTATTCAACTATTTTTCGTTCCTAAAACATATTTATTACCATCTACATTTGAATAAAATAATACATTTCATAATTATATATATATATATGCAGATGATAATAAATATTTTTTAGTAAGAAAAATAGTTGAATAATTTGTTTATAAATTGATTTAACGTTAGTTTTTCTGATTGTTTACATTTTCATGACCCTGGTTGAAATAAACATTGATTACTCCAAAACTAAAAGGTTTCGTACAAATCCATTGATAATTCCTGTACTTCCTGTAATGGGGCAAGGCGCAGAAGGTTTCTCCCGAAAGCAGGTGTGTCAATCTGCGTCTGCCCTATCCTCAGACGGATTAGTGTGATCCGTTCCTTGCGTCTCAGATCCTCCGAGGGCCAGAGTCAGTTGTGCTCTTGGCAATACTCTGATCCCCTTTCAAAACGAACATATTTGATAAACAAACGCAAACACACACACACACACACACACGTTACTGATTTATTCCTGTACTGGTTGAATGCACGTTAGAATTGATGATAAGGCAGTTTGGAAGAAGAATTTGGGTTATTGTTTTTTTATGTTTTTTGTTTTTTTTTTTGTTTTTTGTTTTTTTATTCAATTAGCATGATTTCTCAATGTCACGATTTATTGAGGTCTTCTCAATGTTAGATGATCTGGCCTATACAATGACAATATTTGGTTTTTTTGTTTTAGGTTATTAACATTTCTAAGACCTGTGCAATTATATTCCAAACAAATCAAACAGTTATTTTTTCCCCAACCATAGGCTCTAGGAGCTAATAATTTAAAAATATGGATACATTTTTACATTTATCAATGCTCCAATTTAAAAAAACTGTTACTTTTTGACATCATCTTCATGTCATTCATCGAATAGGACCATGATTTAAATCCGTGAGGGAAAAACATTTTTTAACCCCAACTTGTAACTGATGTATAATTTGCTACAATTTATGCTGTTTGCAATACCTAGGGGTAAAAAAATCATTGGTTTTGTCTCCGTTCCAATGTTTACTTACTTACAATCTCAAAATAACCCGACCTAAATCTCCCATCTAATAATAACTTTCGATACGGCCCTCGAACCATCAGACTAAAAGATTAATTATTTTATTTTATTAATTAAAACCGTGTTTTAAACTAACTTTAAACTAACTAACTACTAAGTAATGTTTCTTTTTTTGGTTTTCTATGAATGATCCTTGGTAATATTAAATTCACTAGTTATCCAGGTCCGCTTGACCAATTAATATCTTTCTATTAATTACGTTTTTAGTTGAAATAAAAATGGCAAAAGGAAGGTAAATTTGAAAATGTGGAATTGAGATGGGAAGTTAGGTGTCCGAATGGATCGATGTCACAATAGCTCAAGTGGTAGAGCAGTGGCGTATCCAGCCGAAGATCGTGGGTTCGAATCCCGCTCGTGACATGACAAAAAATTGAAAAGAACTATTCACTTTTTTCCATATCCGACATATAATTGTTAAATTTAAACAAGGTTTTTAAAATCCCAGGCCCTGATGCTGATATCAATAAACATCGAACGTCGCACGATAAAGAAAATTTTGTTATGAAGCCTCCATCAAACAGACCGCATCTGACGATTTCCGAATAATCATCTATTTTAATTACGGTTTAGATTAAAGTACTACTTTAGATTAAGTAAGTAATGCTCACTCGGTCCCGCTTAGTCGAAAAGTGCAATTTCTTAACTCCATTTAGACAGCGTAATGCCAATTGATACAAGGACTGAGATCGAGCACACCTAGTATTTGAATCCTCAATTCCGCAAGTTGGAGATTTCGTTTATACGAAAAAACAGTGTTCGGAAAAAGTTTATTGCGAATTGTGTGAACAGTGGTTTCAAATTAAAAATTGTTAAAATCAGCCCCCCATAACTCTTCCGAAAAATGTACATTGATGAGGACCTTGAATTATATTTGAATTATTTATGTGCTTGACCGTACCTGTTATCCTGGATAGTTGACTCAACGTTTTTAAATTCATGAGATACAAAGAAAAATGTAGTGGGGAAAGGAGGTAAACACATCTTTTTTTACCTTAGCTAAATAATAAATATTTGATAATAGTTTCATAATATTTACTACTACCCCTACCCACTAGTTGAAGGGTTGACTCCATATAGAGAGAGGGTAGGAATATCAACACATAAAATTGTCCTTGTGCAGGGTTCTCCTCTTCCAAATCTTGGACGAAACAGAATTGTTTTTGTCCAGTAATGATCGTATTGTCCCTACCTTCAGATAATAGTAAATGTCTTCAGTGTGAAGAGTAAGAAGACCGATAGCATAATATTGAGTACTCCATCGACTCTCAATAACGTTAGTTAAATAAATACATCACCTTGAGTAAATGGTATAGAAATAAGTAAAGTATTTAAAAGTGGATGGAATTAGGATCTGACTAGTTCTAAGATGACCTGTCTCTGCTGACCTCCTTGTGCCCAACCGCGGAGGCGGGAGACGTAAGAATAAGATCCAGGTGTAGATAGAGGCCTGCTAATAATTTATTGTAAATGACAAAAGCATTTGCAAATGACATTGCCGGTGGACTGCTCAACATTGTACACGCGCCTATTGCGTGTACAGATGTGAACTTACATAAATCGGTAATCACTTTTGTATAAAGAAAGGGAAATTATAATAATTGCTAATCTTGACTTTTACGTCAAAGAAAACGTTTTTGTATCTGTCGTTTTCTGAATTATTTAATTATTATTTAAAAAGTTAAGTCACGTTACAATGGAATGAGTCCGCTTTAATACGTTTAGGAAAGGTTTTGTTTAAGAAATAAAAATAAAGCATCTATTTTAATTTGCACTCTATTGCTTTCATTCACTGTCATTTATACTACGTAGATGTAAAAATAAGATGCTTCCGGTTTTAAACTACTGATTGACACACAATACTCTAGTGTCTTATCCGTTTTCTACTACTCTACATCTCTGTTATAAAACATGGACCGTACAATTGATGCTACTTGCAGTAATAGTAATAATAATAACAATTTAAATCCATTATATTTAGAGATCCGATTTATCAAATAAATTCTTTCAATTTATTAATTTTTGTGTAAGGTATTGGTAGAGATAAAAATAATAACAATAATGTATATTCTATCAAAATTATTAACAAGACTGGTATGTGGTTTGGTTTGAAGTAATCAGTTTATTTGTTTTTTAAATATTTTTAGCCAGACCGTGGTTCTGTGCACATGTAAAAAATTTCGAACGTTTAAGTGAAACAGTAATAGAGCCACTGAACCAGCTCAACTATTCTACAAAATTATATTTAAGCATGAAGAAAATTAAGAGTGCAATTAGGCTAAAACAGTCGAGAGATTTGTAAATGTTCTGAGGAGAAGCCATACCATGGCTGGAAATATATTTTCAATAAAACGAAATAAATTTTTAAAAAATGGTAATAAGTTGAGGTAATAAATTAGGTTTCGAGGTCCGCTTGACCAAATAAATGCTTTTTAATTAATGAAAATTTTGGTTGAGATAGGAAAGTCAGTGTCACAAGCGGGATTTGAACCCACGACCTTCAGCTAAATTCGCGCCTCCTTTTCACTCTTTTTCAAATGTCCTGTAATCTATTTTGTTCTCGGCGACAAATGAAATGGCTACTGAAACCACTAGTGAAGGTACACTTCAGTTAACTTATTAAATTCACTAGTTTTCGTGGTCCGCTTGACCAATTAATATCTTTCAGTTAATTAAGAGTTTTAGTAAAGAGATAAAATAGAAGGGAAAATTCAAAAGGGGTTTGAGATGGGAAGTTAGTGTCCGAGTGGATCGAGGTCACGTTAGCTCAGGTGGTAGAGCAGCAGCGTATCTAACTGAATATCACGGGTTCGAATCCCCTCGCGTAACTGACTGTTTTATCTCAACTATAAACCTTAATTATTGAAAGATCGAAATGTTGGCACGATAAAGAATATGTTTTTCTAAAACCTACGTCACACCAGACCGCATCTCACGATTTCCGAATAATCTAGATAAGAACATTGACAATCGTAAAAGTTATTAGATTTTTTTAACGTTACAAAAAATTAAGAAACTGATGAACATTACAGAACATTTTAATGATCTTTCTGTTGATATAATCACAATTACAGTATCGTCGAACGTTTATGTGAAACGGTGGATTTGACTTTATAACAAGCTGGGAAAGGTTGAAGCCACCTGAAAAGTGAAATCGAGAATCAGACTTTCGACAATAGAGACGTTTTAGTCAAATTTGAAATATAAGATAAACTCCTGATGTAGTCACATCTAGAGAAAAACCAAGTAAATCGTATTTAAACGTATATTCAACTTTTGAAATTCTTAAAAGTAAATTTATAGATTTTGTACTTCGTTTGCTGTTACCAATGAAGATTAATTAATTATTAATTTATAGTTTTCTTAGCTTGCCGCATACATGATGATTTGTCTAGTGGTAGAGTTTTTCTATTTCTCAAGCGATTTTTCTGGCTACTTCATACACACTTACGCGGTGCATGGCATGATTTGGCCTTATAGATGAGATGGTTACGCCTTATGTTCATTCTCTGTTTCTTAACGTCGGGAACCCATTTTAAGTAATCTTGTGTTTTCCTAGACAATAGTAAATTTCGGCATCCCAGGCTTGAAATGATACGCATTAGTGCCTTTATAGTTAAAACTCTGACGATCCTTAGTAATTCGATAAACAACTGGCAGTTAATTGTGTTGATTATGCAGCAGAGTTTTTAATAAAGTATTTAATGATTTAATTTACAGCGAAAATACTCGTGTCTAGATAGTATTTCTAGTCGGCTGCCAGGTTTTTCCTTTCGAACGCGGCCTTTCAAAATAAATAGCATTTTAACGTCTATAAATAAACTTTTAAGCTTCGTTAAGCCTTGCCTTTCGTGTAAATTAATTAAAAACAAAATTAAAACAAGAGTTTTGTTTAATTAAGGTTTTTGGTTGCGATAAAAAATCGTCAGCCTTAACCAACCCTAAGTCAGTGTCACGAGCGGGATCCTCATTTTTTCAATATTTCTCGTATATTAGGGTTTGTTTTTGTAATAAAATGTGAACGAACGAAAAAATATTTGACCTGCTAGATTTTGAACGTCGTGTACGTACAGACACTTAGCTTCGTATCAGCCTCGCAAATAATAACTGTAAATTTAAATTTATTAAGGTTTTTGAGTTAAAAAAGTCAGTATCACTAGGGGGGATTCGGGGTCGGGATTCGAAACCACGACCTTCCGCTAGATACGCAGGTACTCTACCACTTAACTATCGTGACTTCGAACCACTTGAACACTAACTTCCCGTCTCAACCCTATCTTTTGAATTTTCCCTCCTTTTTGCTATTTTTTTTCAAATACCGTGTAATCTATTTCGTGCTCGGCGACAAATGAAATGGCCATGGAGAGCTTTAGTGAAGTATACTTCAATTTGCTTTCTAAATTTTATTAGGTTTAGTGGTCCGCTGGACTAAATAAGTTCTTGTCAATTAATTAAAATTTAATTTATTTGGGCAAGCGGACCACGAAAACTAATAACGTGTAATAATAATAATAATAACTTTTAAATTTACTTATATGCTTCAAAACAATGCCAGGCTTGAATTATTTTTAGATCCATCATCAGTGTGATAAAATTTGTCCCTTTGTCAAATATTCGTTCTAGATAAGCAATTTTTCCGGATCACAGACGAAATGCGTTTCCTACGGAATACGTTTGTGTCCTTGGCCAATGCTAATGGATGGGTCATTTAAATTGATGTTTCGCTCTGAGGAGGCAGCTGATAACAAATTTAACGTACAGTGCCTTTGCTTTATTTCCAATTTTGTCTATTTCCTAAATACCACGCAATATTTTATGCAGGGTTCATTTTACATATATCATAATTTAAATCTTTATCTGGACGATGTTAAATCAAAAGTTACACTAAGTTGGCGAAAAGCTTAATCGATACGATTAATACACTGTAATTTAAAAAAAGCTATCTTTAAAATTGACAGTCTAAAATTGACTTTCATAATCTTCATTTTAATTTTATTTCGGCTTTACTAACATAAACAAAAATAAAACAACATCGATATGCGAAAAGAGACAAGATTTTGGTTCATATTGTGAATAATAATAATAGCAGTAAACAGTTGATAATTTTGCCTCATCCTCACAATTTTAAATCTTAAATCAGATTGGTTTTTTTTCTTTCATTTTCTTCTTTACGTTCAAGGCGAATTCTTTTCAAATTTTCCCTTTAACAATTGTAAATAGGAGTAATAACGAGTTGTTCAAGGTGTGGGAAAGACCGTCAGATTATGCCTACCTAGCAAATTGCATCATTTTTTTAATCGTCAAGTCTCTGACGACCTTAGGTGCAGATAGTATGCTTGATATATTTAAATTAATTACTATTTAGTTATATTATATAAGTTTATAGGCTCCTGTTTCGCAAGAGAAATCATTTTAGCCTATTAAAGAATCGTATGTAATTAAGAGTTTTGTCAATTCTAGGTCAGGTTTTTATTATTATTACCTGATTCGCGTACAGGAAACTCGATTAAACGGTGAATTAAAAATACGTGAAACAACGAATGAGGTTTAAATTTACATTTACTAGTTTTGGTGGGCGGTTTGACCAAATGATATCTTTCAAGTAATTAAGATTATTAGTTGAGATAAAAAAGTCAGTTTCACGAGCGGTATTCGAACCCACAACATTAGGCTAGATACGCCGCTGCTATACCACTTGAGCTATCTATGTTAGCTTTTTTGATCAATTATCTTAATTAATTGAAAGATATTAATTGGTCGAGCGGATCAAGAAAACGGTGGATTTAATAAGCTAAACGAACTATATCTTCACTAAAGCTCTCCGTGCTATTTCATTTATCGCCGCGAATCAAATAGATTACGCGACATTTGAAAAAGGGCAAAAAGAAGGGAAAATTCAAAACGAGAGGTTGAGATGAAGTTAGTGTCCGAGACGATCGAAGTAGAGCAGCGGCGTATCTAACCGAAGGTCATGTGGTCGAATCCCGCTCGTGACACTGATTTTTTATCTCAACTAAAAACCTTAATTAATTTAAATTTACAGTTATTATTTGTAAGGCTGATACGAAGCTAAGTATTTGTACATACACGAGGGTTAAAACCCTAAGGTCAGTTATTTTATCGTTTGTTCACATTTTATTACAGAAAAAACTAACCACAATATATGAAAAGTATTGAAAAAAGAAGTTCCCTGTTTCAAAATTATCTACCTTCAAACATTTGAGAAAAACTTTTGAAGGTTTTATTTCTTTATATGTCCTATAAGGATAAATTGCTTATCATTTTGAAGAAAAATAACTTTTTAATAAATATTTTGTTATATGCGAACAATTTCAGGTCTGGCTTCATAGAGTGATGTTTCATTTCTACACAAATCTATTTTTTAAGTCCTAAAAAATCCTTTAATTCAATATTTAAATACTTTAAAATCAGATATGAAAACCATTCAATTCCAACACAAGGAAAGATTACATAACGTTTATTTACCAAGCAACAAATGATTCGTCAGTTTCATTATCAAATAAAAGAAAACGCACTCTAACGTAATAAAACTAGAAACAGGAATGTTTTCTGATTAAGGAAACCTTGCATAAAAACAAGATAAATTCGAATGATTCACAATATGATTTTCAAGTTATGAATATTGTAGTTGAATATTACAAAAGTCAATTAAGGAACGCTACACAAGATGCTGTTCCAATAGTTCGTAACCAATATTCCACATTTTTCGTCTGTTAATTGTTATTATTGTGTAAGACATAAATATATGCATCATACATTCCTTTGTGATATATACGAGTGTATGTTTGACTATGTAAAATGTTACGATTTTGGATATTCATAAAAAAATTGAGCTTGAACAATCGATTATATTAGAAAAAGAGATAAAATGAAGGAAAGGAGAGAGACCTTTAGACCAAGAAAGAGGGAGAGAAAGAGATTGTGAGTGAGAGAGAGAGAGAAAGAGAGAATGAGAGCGAGGAGTAATAAGGCATAAATGATAGAGAGGAGAACGGGTGATGGTTAGAAGACAGAAAAAAAATAGAAAAAAACGATGAGAGAGAGAGGGAGAGAAGGAAGAGGAAGAGATAGAGAGAGAGACTGAATGATTGTGCGAAAGAGCGGAAGCGAAAGTGAGAGAGAATGTGTGTAATATCGGAACAGAGAGATAAAGATAACAATAAAAGAGAAAGATAGAAAAAAAAGGAAGGGAGACAGCGAGAGGGAGGGTGAATGAGTGTAATAGTGATAGAGATAGATAAAAAGAAAAATAAGAGTGAGAGAGAAGGAGAGTAATAGAGAAAGATAAAAAGGAATGAGAGAAACGAAACAGAAAGGGCGGTAGAGAATGAGAGCAATAAAGAGAGAAAAAGAAGTAAGTGAGAGAGAGAGAGAGAGAGGAGAGAGACAGATAGAGAGAGAGAGAGGAGAGAGACAGATAGAGAGAGAAAAAACGTCAGACAGAGACATAGAGAGAGAAAGAGAGACAGACAGTGTTAGATAGATGGAGAGAGAGTAAAAGCAGACCAAAAGAGAGTATGCGCGAAAGAAAGTGAGAGAGTATGAGAGTAACAGAGTAACAGTGAAGAGATATATTTAAAAAAAGGGAGGGAGAAAGAATGAGAGCAATAGAAAATGAGAAATATAAAAAGGAAGAGACAGAAACCGAGTGAGCTGGAGAGAATAGTGCAATAGTGATAAAGAGAGAAAACTGAAAAGAGAGAGAGTGGGATCAAAATGAACGTACCTTCACAGAAAATAAAATGATCGTATATAATCCATTTTACAAATTTTTTAGCTTTCAATAGCATAAAATAAAATTTTCTAAATTATAAAATTTTTAATAATCCTCATTATCTAGCAAAATTACAGCGCTAAAACATAATAATAAGGTGAAAAAAGATTAATTAAACATTTTTCTTAATTTATTGATTTTAACTTACTTTCTAATTTGAATATAAAATTACTCTTTCTATTTCTAATTAATGGACGAAATTATCTCATGGTTTTCAACTTGGAAATCAAACTCAATACTCATTAAAACCTGCCAATAGCTGAACCTAGCTCTTATCCACTCCATTAAAAAAATAAACGAATAAATAAAAATTAAACAAAGAAAGCAGTAAAGCCACAATTACCACCTTGATTCACTACAACGTATTGTTATTTGTTATAACAATATCTAATATTTATTCTAGGTTATATTATTATTCATTTTATTTTACAAATGTTGGATGGACAAATTAATTACTGGGTTCACTGTCCGGTGACGCTTTAGAAAAACTTATTTTCTTCCTGTCTGTGAACCCGCCATGTACTGGCAGAGAACCAACTTAGGACATTATTGATCAAAGTAGTATTTATATTTTATTTTTCTCGTGTAGGAAAAAGTAATTTATAGATAGATTAAAATGTATTTTTCCACAATTTTATTAGGTGATAGAATAATTTTTTCATTAGATCGCCAACAACATTTACAAATGTTCCTAGATAGCTACAGACAAGACTAACCATTATGACCTATAATGTTTTACTGTGCCTATAAGGTGTTCAGTCAGTTGTGAAAAAATACAAACTAAATGTAAAGTCTTTATAATCATCTTGTCAACTTTTCCTTATATTTTATTTCGTTTTCCATTAGACAAAATTATTATCTTTTACGAAAATAACTTGTAAGGTAACACGAAAATGGTATTGGGAAAAAATCACACTGCACCAGAAAGTAAATTAATCAAGATATTTATATTTAAAAAAAAGTGAAAAGTATAAACTCATTTTTTGACACTTTAGTGCGTTAATTTGTTTTAATAATAAGAACATTTGTCGTGTTTTTTAATAATCTCTACTTTTAAGGGGAACACTTTGTATCATATTTATCAAAATGCTCAATCGTATGTTTTCCCAAACTTATGATTCTTTAAGTTCACTGACATTTGGATTTCAAACTTTCGGAAACCATAGACATCCGTAGCCAAGATTTCCTTAAATTTTGTAAAGGTTTAGGTTCTGGGCTAAGCACTAGAAAGACGAAAATATTGAGCCTATATTCCTCCAACCATTATTGTTGTGAGTATTGGTACGTTGTCTGGTTGAAAAATTTGATCTTCTCCCAACAATGTAATAAACGACAAAAGATATTTTCCGATATTGATATTTAACAGCATTCATTTTTCCAGCAATAAACGCGATTGGAGACCACTTTCATCGAAAACAACGCATACCATTACACAATTTGTTTTCCTTACTTAAGTCGTGTCAGTAATAATTGAAACCGTTAGGATAGTCAAGGTTGAACTAAAAATGTTTTTCAGATAAATATTGCAGATAAATACGTTTGGTTTTCTTTCGATTTTTGCGAACCTTGCGTTTATAATCATTCACAAACTCAACTATGTTTTATTTGTAAACATTGAGTTTGATGTCCATCGAGAAAGTTTAAAGAAGGAAAATGAATTAATCTCGTAAGAATTTTTTTTTACTTTTATTATGCATTAATGCACCCTGAGCCCTCTCTGTTCTCAAAAGACGAAAATAGAGTCAACAACCCCGAAACATTATTGAGACATGATGTTGAATTAGGTTCGTGAATAATTTGCCTAATGACCTATTGTCAATTAAATTTTTTCTTTTTCTTACGAGGGTTCACACATAATGGGTGTGATACAAATTTTTTACAATTAAAAAAAATTATGCTCATCGTAACGTAGCATAATTTAAAGTAAAATATATGGATGTAAATAAAAAGTTATTATATAAATGGATAAGAAACAAATGTCAGAGGCGAAAATCGTCGAGGAAAGAATTAACTTCGTTCTCGCAAAACAAGACACAGCTCGGCGCTAACAAGGCCTTGGCACAATTAGCGTTCGAAGATTGTGAGCGAAAACGAAATATATGAAAAGGCATAAAAGCCTTAAAAATCAATAAAATTTATTCACAACGCCCTTACTGGACGTTGTTGGACTATATAATGAATGTGACGATCAAATTTCCCCTGCCCGGCCGGTGACTCCCTGGATGATCCGTTTTATAAATAAAAGTGCGTTTGCAGAAGGGATGACTATGAGCCGCTTGAGGTGGTCAAGTTCTAAATTTAAAGCAGGTCAGATACTTGGCAAGTACAGTCAGACGGTCTACGTGTGTCAACAATTTCTCGCAACTCGGATACCATGGCTAGGTAGGATCAAATTTATTCATAATACCTATTATCAACAAGTTTTTCATTATCCGCGGTTATCTATTTATAAAGAATTTGTATGGAGAAGTTTTACTATACAGACTACTATAAAAAAGAATAACTGAGAACACAAGTGGATATGGATGATTTTAAATATGGGAAAGTATAAATTTATAATGGCATATTAACCATACTACAAGCATTTATATTTTAACGACTCCGAGACCCCTGCTGTTGTGAAACATCTTTCAAAAAAGTATATATGTTGTTCCTCACTTTCTTTCTTCCTCTTACTTCGTGGTTTTTCTCTTGTCTCACATTCCCTTACATTTTCTAACTATCTTTATCTACTCTCTCTCTCCTCTCTCTCACTCTCTCTCTCGCACTCTTTCTCTCCCTCTCTCTCCCTCTCCTTCTCAATTTATTTGTAAACATTGAGTTTGATGTCCATCGAGAAAGTGTAAGGCAGGAAAACGAATTAATCTCTTAAGGATTTTTTTTTCACTTTTATTATGCATTAATGCACCCTGAACCATCTCTGGTCTCAAAAGAAGAAAATAGAGTCAACAACCCCGAAACGTTATTGAGACATAATGTTGAATTAGGTTCGTGATTAATTTGCCTGATGACCTATTGTCAATTTTTTTTCTTTTTCTTACGAGGGTTCGCATATAAACCCTCGGGGTGCAGGAGTTTTTGAAAAAAAAATTTGTAAGTATATCGGATTCGAAAGCAGGGCCGCTGGATTCGAACATGGGACTTTTACCGTACTGTGTTGGGCGCCGTGTCAACGCTTAAACCGTTACGGCCACCGACGCCCCCATTTTGTTATGACCGATCAGTTTATTTTTCCTGATTTTCTAAAAATGTTCTATGAAAAGGCTGTTTGCAAGATTTATCATAGGTCTATCGAGCATAGAAAAAGATAAAACATACAAATCATTTATTTTGATAGGTTTTATAGTACTTAGCACTAATTGGTGTTTTTATTTTGTTTCAGAGACCACGAATACGAACCAATCAATCCGAAAGAACCTCCACCTCCTGCTGTCCTCAAAGTTAGCGAACTAGAATCAGAGCCTCGTCCTGCAACACCAAGAAAGTTGTTCGAGAGAAGGTACATAAAGATACCGAATGAAAATGCCGTCATCATCCCTTTACACGGTGATTCCGACGAGGAAATTAATCCTGATAGGTATGAAAATAAAGAACTGACAGTGCATGAGGTACAACGAAAGGCTGAAGATTATTTTCCTGAGGAAAGGGCGGAAGTCAGAGAGCGCACACCAGAAATTACAATAACCGTAAGCCAACCCGATTCGCCTGGACCGGAGTCACTTCCATTGGAAAAGACGTCCAGGGGAATGCGGACCAGGCTTAGATCGCAAGCTGGCGAATTTAGGGAGAAGCTCCGTAAAATATCAGCGCCAAAGATATCATTACCTGAGCGGCCAAAAATGAAATTTCCTGATCGCCCTAAAATACATTTTCCAGATCGGCCTAAAATTCATTTCCCAGATCGACCACAGTTTCTGAAAGAAAAGCCAAAATTTCTCACAGAAAAGCCGAAATTTCTCACCGAAAAACCGAAATTTCTCTCAGAAAAGCCAAAGTTTCTTACAGAAAAACCGAAATTTTTAACGGAAAAACCGAAGTTTTTGAGCGAAAAGCCTAAGTTTCTGACCGATCGCCCAAAATTCAATTTTCCAGATAGGCCTAAATTTAAAATTCCCGAAAGATTTTCCTTCGATAGGCATACAAAAAAACCGTCTGGTCCCAAGCAAAAAAGGCCAAACCCGAGCAGTTTGAGGAGGCCCTTAAGAGATACTGTAACTGTAACATCTTCAGACTCTTCAAAACATTTATTTCATAATTTTCGCTTTAAAACCTACCCTAGGTTCCTTACTAGGAAGAAAAGGGAGCGTGAAAGAGCCCAACAATTAGCAGGGACCAGTTTAGACACTGAAAGCAGCCCTTCAACGCCACCGAACAGGCGTAAGGTTCACAGCGAGAAATGGGTTGAAACATTCAGAGATATAAAGTTTGCTGATGATGAAGCCAGTATGGAGCCTAAATTGGACACCCAAGATGAGGAAGGCTATGAAGAAAATACTGAGCCTTTCCACGATTCTTATATTGCAGGAGCACTCCGTTTAGGAGAGGAGCCTGTGAAAGCGAAAATGGACAGTTCAAGTGATGTTATGGATTCTGATAAAGAACAGCAAAGTTCTGGAAGTGAGTCGATGAGAAGAAGAGCTGGAGTACTTGAAGAAATTGACTCTGATGAGTTCTTTTTAAGGCAAAAAGGTTTGAGCAGGGAAGATATGGATGTGAGCAGATACCTTTCAAAAGAAATAAGAGATGCTTTTAGATCACCCAAAAATGCACTGGCTCATATGGATTCGACGGATTACGATGACGAAGGGCCGCCTGTGAATATGAGATTCGATGAAATACCCAAACCTCCTGAAAGGAAAAAATCGGTCAAGTCCGTCCACTCTGAAAAAGAAATTGTCGACTCTGGCTTCAACACGTTCCCTCTGAGGCCGAACAGAAGGAAGCAGAGTGAGCCGGATTTTGGATCGAAAGAATTTGAAGAGATTAGAAAACCGCCACGAAAATACAGATCAAAATCGGACACTAGGCAGAGGTCTACTCCGAGCCTTGCTAGGTCACGAAGCCAGGGGATCGAAGCCCAAAACGGAACCCCCCTTCCTGCTAAAAGGAGGAAAAGTTCCAAAAGCCTGAGCAAAAGTGTCCAAGAAAGTACTGGGGACATGCGAATGGAAGATGTGCATAGAGAGGTAACTCTTTTACAGATTAAACTAAAAAAACTAAAAGGAAAAACCATTTGTTGTGCATAATTTATTTTAAAAAAGTGCTATAAACTAAACTACATATAAAATTACGTTAAGACGTTGCAGCTGGATTTTATAAGCACTGAATTGAATCAAAAATGCTGAATGATAGCAAAATATTGTTAATTTTTTAAATTTTTGTTTTATGAACGTAATTAATCGTTTAATTCTAAACTTGTTCCTATTTTTACAAGCATGCAATTAAAACCTTTGAACTAAAATGTTACTGTAAGTTTTTTTTTCTTGTTTCTTTTTTTTTTTTTTTTGATATGTGTTGTAACATTTATTTTTTTTTTTACAGATTGATGCACACGAACAGTTTAGGGAACCAATTGTACCATTCAGAAAATCAAGATCCAGGGGGACTTCTTTGGCCGATGAGGACAGGACGTCTAGAGGAGCTGATTCAACTGATCTGCCTCATGATGATAGATATTTTCACGATGAACCTGTACAGGTAGCCGATGACGGTGTGGTTACGGCAGTACCTGTGAATGTTGTTCCACTGACATCTGCCCCTACTGAAGACAGTTTTGGATATGCAGTGGTTATGAAAGAAAAAAAAGCTAAGCCAGTTCCTCCCAGACCACCTCCTCCGCCCACGAGGCATAGAAACCAACTACACCAATTGCAATCTCAGTTGCACACTATTAAAAATCAAGGTGTGAACTTCTTTTTTACATATCCAAGGAGGGCGATAAAATCTTTACACAAAACTCCGGTGCGACCCACCAGAAACTATAGCACATTAGGGCCTTCAAGACCACCAAGAAGATCTAGAGTGTTCAGAGAGCCGGTGTATGTCGATGGCGATGAACCCGGTGATGTAGAAGCGATTGAAAATAAAGAATGCAAGCACGAGGATGTAAGAGATCTTCAAAGGGGTGAAGTTGTTGAAAGAATTCAAGGCAGGCCATTACCTCCTCCACCTAGACCGCCAAGAAAAACGAAAGAGGATGAAAATATCCTGCAATGCGTTTCTGATCAAACAGACACTCTTAAAGAAAACCAAGAAAATGTAACTGACCCTGAAGAACTAACTGTAGAAAGCTACTTAAAATCCAAACAGGAAGACTTTTTACTCAATTCCTTAGGTAAATTTATACCTTTGAGCACATTTGAAGAAAAAGATAAACCCTTGGAAACCATAAATACAAGCCAGCAGACTTCATTTGAAGTTGCAGAAGTATCAGTTTCTATTCAGACAGATCCTCTCCCTGACGGTTTTATTGTAGACGACATCCAAAGTGAATTTGATGGGACTTCACAGAAAAGTGCAACGAGTAAAACTTCAGAACAGAGGCAAACACCTATTTCTCGGCAAACTTACAAAGAGAGCAGTATAGAAAGGGAATTAATACCACAAATAGAAAGAGTGGAAAGAGTGCCTCCTCTTCAAACGGAAAATTTACCGACACGGCGAGATTTGAGCAGTGAAAATGAACAGAAAAGTTGTAAGTATAGAGAAGAATCAACTCTGCCATTACAAGAAAGGGGCTTTCCTTCTCTTGAGCTGCACAATCTTCCCACATTCCCAGTTTCATTCCCTGACAAACTTCATTTAACTGAGTTAGACGTTGACAAATTAAATGTCCATGAATTGCAGGCGAGTAAACTTCAGGTTTTAGACATTGAATCAACGACTCTCCAAGTCACGGAGTTAAATAGTAAAGGTGGTAATTTAGTTGTTAATGGAATAGAATTGCCACCAGATTTTTTAAAAAATTTAGCTGCTCAATTCCCAGTCCCCCCTGCTCCTCAGCCGCAACCATTGCGCACTGAATCACCTCAGCCTGTGCCGCAAATTCGAAGAGTGTTAACTCCACCCCCACCGATAATAGTTCAGCATTCACCGTCATTATACGAAGTAGCTCAGCTGCAACCTTCACAAGCTAGCACGACTGACCAATTGCCGAAACCTAAAACGACCAAAAGCAAAGGAAGAAAGTCACCGACGAGGGTCATTGACGACTCCGAAGATGAATTGGCATCTGTTATGCCCGAACGAGAAAAAAGGGAAAGGGAAGCAACGCTAAAAAAAGACAAAGAAATTGAAAAAGAAAAGCCTACCACACCTTCATTACCTCAGACACAACCAGCATCAGAACCATCTGCATTGACTCTAATCAGACAACTTTTGTCCATTTGGCTAAGGAACATCTGCGAGGGGACAGGTTCATTTGTAGAAGGCATCAACTCGATGTTTCCAGAAGGCGACAAGAGGAGAGACGCTCAAACTGCAGCCGTAATCTTGGTTGTACTTGTCGCCGGTTTAATTTTAGTAGGATTAGGAGTAGATAACTCAGTTCATCATCACCACTGGGATTACTTACCCCCGCGTTAATTTATCAGTTTTATTATTGTAAATAAAGTGAATTTTGTACATACCAACAAAGGTAAGTAATTGCCTATCTTGATGCCTTCAAAATTCAATTGTGAAAATGGTAATTTCTGCAGTATCTAAAGGTGGATTAAATGTTGATTATTGTTGATTGTAATTGTTTTGTAAATAAATTATTATGTTCAATGGGTTGCCTTTGAATTTAAAAATATTAATTTTACGCTTAATATATATTCTTATAAAAACTGGATTTTATTGTTCTTTCTCCAGTATACAGAAGCTAATTCGGACAGATAAATCCAGAAATGTTGAAGAATCTTCAATTATATTGTCTTAAATCTTGATTTGCTCGTTTTTAGATAAACATTCTGAATTAGAGTGTCTTGGTTAAATGGTGGTGGTTGTCTGGGTCCACAGTAGTAAAAGGGTAACGGAAAGGCCGATAAGCGAACCAAGGTCGCTTCCAGCCCTCTTATGCTAAAAACGCCAAAAATACAACTAGACAAACATAGCAGCATCAAACCGGATTGTCAGAGAAGGTCCTATCTATCAAAAATAAAGATGATAGATGACTATTGGAGTATATGTATTGTAGAACCACCCCCGATGATAGGCCCGGACTAGAGATGACACTTTTGAAAGCCAATTTACAGAAATGTTAGCTTGATGTTTCCCACATAATTAAAACATGTCATTTCTTGGCACTTTACAACCAGAACTTTCTACCCGGACAAACTATTAATTACGATTTCATATATGATGGATCCATCACAGAGTTAAAAATATCCTTTCGAAGTCCAGCCAAGGAAACAACCGAAGTTCAACCTTCAGCTGTGATATTAGATGTATTGCACACCTACAAGAAAAGTGACACACTACGAATATTTTTGATCCAAGCTAATGTGCTTTCCTCCTGGATTCACAGCTAATCAGGTATTTAAAATACGGAATTAATTATTAAAATAAAAGTTTCATTCATTACTTAACACAGTGTAATTAAAACCTTCGAAAAATCGTTGAAACTACAAAAAAATTTGAAATGTGTGCAGTTTAGTGACCGTTAGTTAACAATTTTTTGTAGATCTGATGATGTAGGTTTCAGAAAAACATTTCCTTTATCGTACCAACGATTCTATCTTTATTGAGATCATCTTCAGAGCTCAAAGTTTATTTTCTGTGTATATGTTGGGAGTGCTCCGCATTTTGCCTTAAAGCAGTTGCCAAAGAGGTGGATTTGAAAAATGAACTTCATTATCATTGCAGGCAGTTTCCTTCGTTTTGGTTGTCAACAAATCAGTTTAAATTATAATCAGTTTGTTCACATGATGTGAAAGTCATTTGTACAAATGTTAAATATATTATGAACACATAACTCAAAATTAAAATGTCATCAAAGCCCAAAAAAATTGAAAAAAATTGTATTAAGTTTTTCGATCTAAATCGTTGAATAGAAACGAATTAGGCTCGTAGGACATGTAGTTTTCGAGAAAAACTCAAAAACGTTAAGTACGGAACCTATTTTGAAGATAGCGGACTTCGGACCGGAAACAGAGTACTGTTTGTAGACGCACCTGATGTAGCCACATCCGGAATTCTTTTTCCAAAAGAAAATGATCATAATTATATTGTTTATTTTCTTTCTAAAACATATAACAAGCAACAACTTAACTACTCAACAATTGTAAAAGAATGTCAGCATAGATTATAGTGTAGAATACTTTTCCAGTTATCTAACCCGCCTAAAACTTTCAACTTTATACCAATAATGAGAGTCCTAAACGACTTTTCAATAGATCTGGGGAATTTGAAAAAAAAATGGAAGAGATGGATTGAAAGGATTGAAAGTTTTTGAAAGGATATAATTTCGATATATAATTGTACATATTAAAGTTGATAAAAACGAAATAGCGGACCTTTTCACACTATCATCTATCCAAGGAAACATTACTCCAGAAATTTTTGAAAAACAATTACAGGAACAGATAGGCTATGGTTCAACAAATGTGATTGGATTTCCGGAACTATTCGAAAGTTTAATAGAATGGCGACATTAAGATGACTTTTAGTCAAATATTATAAATCAAATTGAAAAGGGACAACCAGTTCCAAACAATAAAATTAACGGGCGAAATGGAATTTTTTATTTGAAAACCAGCTCCATGACTCAATCTACCGGTCTCTTTAAGAAAAGTAATATTTGATTATTAACATAATAGTATATTCGGAGAATCGTTAGGAATTACGAAGACCTTACAGAAAATTATTAAGCATTTTGCCTACCCTTGTTTTAAAAAGGACATTATTGAACGGTGTAAGCGATATAAATTATGCGCAGAATATAAAACAAGTAATTTTACAAAATATGGATTTATGCAATCCCAAATAGAAACTCATCCTATGGAGAAAATGTATATAGACTTTTACAAATTAACAAAACCATAAGCGGAAATTCTTATTTGTTCGTGGTAATTGATAGTTTTTCCAAATTTGTTTGGGCCATCCCGACTACAGATCAAAAAACAAAACGTTTTTCTGGATTATATTTTCGCCCAGCATGGAATCTCTCGATTTATTATCTCATCATCTATAAAATGCAGATATTTTCGGAGTAATGTGTGCAAAAGAGTCCAGCCTTCAAGTAAATGGTTGGTTACATTAGTATTTCCATAATATAAAAAGGGGAGATGATGTAAACTATGACCAATTAGATATGATTTTACGTCATCAACTTGACAGATATAAACAGATTTTTGCTGATGGCTTACAAAAGAAGAGGTTTCTCTCATATTTCACCGATAATGTACTAAGCCTCGAAAATTTTGCCTGTCCTCAAATTGAAATTTTGGCACCAGCGCAATTGTTTACTCCATAAATATTACGCCAAAGATGTGCATACATTTTCGTGCATATGGCTTATTTAATTGGATATTTGTAAATTATTTATTAGAGATATTAAAATAATATTTAACACACAGAATTTTGTTTTAATAAGACGGTATTTTTTTTTTAAGAAAATATAATTTTAATAAAAAGGCAGTTTTTAAAGCAAATTTTTTTCTCTTCTATTTTCACACTACGGAGACTTTTTGTTCAAATTTGGCATCAGCGTGTTTGAAACGCCTTATCGGCTGCACGGAAAGTTGGTGGAAAAATATGCTTCTAATTTAAAACTGCTATACTTGTGAACCGCTTGGTTAATCATGATTCTTGGGATGATTATGTTGCCTGGATTAGCGCAAATCTAAATGTTTGCATCAATAAATCTATCAAAATATCTCCTGCAGAAATATTTTTGGGGTAATTTAAATACTCATCTGGAAATAAAATGGGAACAGATTGAATTCAGGGATAAAAATGTTAAACGAACTATAATAATTTGAAAAGGGTACGCGACAGATTTTAGTATGATGCATTTTAGTTCCATAAAAATAGGAAGTTGGGTAAAATTAAAGTCGGTGATAGGGTCATGTTAAAAGATTATCATATCTCAAAAAAGGCGCAAAACATTAATTTGAAATTACAAGAGAAATACCAAGGTCCGTTTTTAGTTAAAAACATAATAAATCAGGTCTGTTTTGTGTTCAAGATATAAATGATCCACAAAAATTGCATTGCACACATAACACAACTTAAAGCATATAGTCAACATAATATAAATTAAGCCATATTTTATTCCTTAACTGTTTATTGAAAGTTACAAAAATTAATCTCTTTACAGTTTCATTTTATTGTTAATTTGATTTATAGAATGTACAAAATCACGCTCTTAGAAGTTCGCTTCATTTAGATTGTTAAAAAATAGAATATATAAAAAATAAACAAGAAAATAATAAATTAGACAATTATAAAATTTAATAATAAAGGCATTTTGATTGCTATAAAACGATTTTTTGTACAAGCCAATGCAAGGTCTGCCCTTCCATGCTCCAAATCCTATTCTCTTGATCACAACCTGCGCATTACTTCCTTGAACAGAAGACATATGCTTCCAAATCAGCAAAGATTCAGTCATTATGAACTTAGCTATGCTTGAATGAAATTGAACGTTGTGCTACATCCTTTGATCAACCAGGAAAAATGCACACTGGACCACAAACTGAATTTCACCGAACTTGTTAACTCGTTGATAGGCATGAAAGTAGAGAGACAAAATAATGATTAAGTTAAATTCAGCCTTTAAGTTCAGAATCATCTTTGAGCGTAGCAAATAAGTTAGCTATTCACAAAGTGATAGTGAAACCAATAATATTGTACGCTTGCCCTGCTTGGAGCTACACAAGCATGACTAACATTAATAGGCTACAAATAAGACAAAACAAGTTTTAAGACTAGCCACCTTGTCCCCACGTTACACAAGGCTCACAGACTTGCATGCTTTAGTTCAAATGCCATGGATTAAGGAGGAATTAAATTTCATGACCCACAAATTTTTTCCTCAAAAAGCCTACAGCGACAACTCCAATTGTGCTTCAATCAGCACATATGATTGTCTCAAATCTTGGAAGAACAGGAGAATAAAACATATTTTATCCTCCTGAATCTCAACTTTCTCACTTATTTAACTGTTACTTAATAACTTATGAAAATATTTAACCACTAACCTACTAATTTGTTAATTTATTAAACTGTTAATTTGTCAATGGTTACTAATTTATTAAACTAATTTATTTATTTATTATCTTAACCTAAATATTCATGTACAACATTAGACCAACTTACTAAATTAATACCTAATTTTGCTGACATTAATTATAACTGTTATTCCTCGTAAAATTAATAATTAGTTCTTCCAGTCTCTGAACAATACTATAACGATTTTGTTAACGCAAAGGATTTGATAAAGTAAAGGTTAATGGCTTTTTCACAAACATTTTCCCATCAACATCGACAATGATGTTTTCCAGTATGGTACACAAATGGAGATATGCTAAGAGGATGCATAGGGCCCCACCACTTTCCCTCAAAAATACATATGTATGCAAATTTGTTATTGTTAGAAAATACCTTGCCAAATAAATAATAATACTAATACTAAAGGAAAAATGATAGCCTCAGGATTAGTCCACACCATCAGAGCAAATGGTTCAAGTTTTAATCAAGTACGAAGTAAGAAGAACCAGTTATGGAATTTCATGATTTCAGAGGAGCCCATACAGCATTTATTCAGATGCAGTGAACAGCAAGATGTCTATCATCATTAGCTATCCGAAGGGGGTAAAATGTACAGTAGGGAGATTATTGTAAATAGTTTTAAGTTTGAAATCAAACTCATTTCTTCCAGCTCACAGCACACTGATTAACACT